>CM042836.1:3753989-4083989 GCA_023653725.1 Bungarus multicinctus
GGACACGCCGACACATGGTGATCGGGGGGGCCATTGAACTGAACGGGCACCAAGGAACGGTACGCAAGGACGACCTGAGTTTCAAGGTCTAGTGGAGGGGGTATGTCAACGGGGCTTCGGTGTGGTGCCCAGTGCTAGATATACAAGAAACACGGAGAAATGTTGGACAAGGTGCAATAGGACTGCAGTTATAGTATTATTTATTTGATGTTATATGACTTATTATTATTTATTATTATTTGGTTTAGATATTATTTGATCATCACAAACCAGTCCCCCATGTCTGACTGATTTGGCATTTGTCTACCCACTGGTCTTACGCAAGGACGTATGGCAAACTGGTGCCTTGATTGTTTAAGATCGCCGCACGGATGGAACTGTTCCAAGTGCAAGCTGCCTTCGGCTCATGAGACTGATGGCCCCATTTTTCAAGGCCTGTGGGGTCAAATAGGGCCTTGTTTGTGCTGACCCCCCAGACCTATTACAGGTACTTACCCTTGCTTTGCCTTTGTCCATAAAACGGGGGGGGGAGAAGGAAGGGGGGGGAAAAAAAAAAAATGCGAGAAAACAGTCTTCTATTTCCATTTGTAGTCTTTATATTTGTCATCTTCTCCATTCTTTCTCTTCTCTTCTGCTGCTCCTTCCGCACGCCCTATCCATTATCCACTTTTTCTTTCTTTCACAACCTGTTAAGTCCGCGTTTTATGGCCGGGGTCTTCTTCGGGATTCGTGAAGTCCCAAGAGCCATTTCACTTTTCATTTCTACGACTTTTCTATTTATGGTCCCCCAAGTTCGTGCTTACGACAAATTGGATATTCTCTTAGCAGATCTTCCCAATATACCCTTGATACTACATGTTTGTCATGCCGGCTGCTTGCCAGGTTGTTCTATACCTTCGGCGCGGTGTCTATATAATCCTATCCCTTGGTACTTTCTAACCAGTTTGAGAACCATTATTAGAGAAATCTTCTCCTTTTGTTTTTTTTTTCCACCCTTACTTACATTGTGCATTGCCTAACTTCCTGTCTCCGACGTTTTTCTTTCTTTCTGAAGTACTTTCTCAAAAGGGAAGGGTTATTTTAGCTTTTTACACTGCTGTTGGGCTGTAAATACTCCCCTGGCCTTCAAGGATAGCCCTTTGAGAAATCGATTGAATAATGAAGCAAGCTGCAAAGAACGTTTAAATGACAGGAACCACTATGATGACATTCAGCAAGGCTTCTTGCTACTAACTAGAAAGATTGACCTATCACATACCTGATTGTTATCATACCCGTTTCTGAGTTTTGGTTCTAAACTGTTTTTTGGATGACGTGTAATTCTGGTTTATGTGGATATTTTCCTATTCGGCTTTGTTTGTACGGAAAAATATATCTGTGTTCCTGAAATAAACTGGTTTGAGAAATCTGGCTAGTTCCTGTGTCCTATTTGTTGTGGGAATTGTGTTAACAGCAACAGCTCTTTGTGATTTTCCTTATTTGGCAATTGTGTTTGATTTTTTTCCTGTCCGTCATGGTTTCCTTTTTCTACTTGGTAGTGTTTCTTTCTTCTTCGGCTGCTTTAGTGGTATCTTTTGGGAATGTAGTACCCAAAGTTAGGGGTTGGAATATGATATAAACCATGGATAGACGAGTTTCTACTGTTTTTTAAGAATGCTAAATTGTAATTGGGTTCGTGATTTCTCAACACTGCCACGATTTAGCCGGAGACCTGGGTTTCCCAAGAGTGTTGCTGAGTTTGCGTTCTGATGTTTGCATTTTTCCCTTTAACTATTGCTGCATTGGTCGTTATTCCTGTGTTGATGTGAGCCATTAACTGAACTGTTTTGTAAACTGACTCTTGTTACTGTTTGATTCCCGGACTGAAACGCCTGCCTACCGCTAGAGACTTGGACTGTTTGTTGGACTTTGCTTAGCTGTTTCTGGAAGTGATCACCTCATTTTGCCTTAGCAGTGTCATTGTTTGCTGTGTTTTCTGTTATTCACATTCTTCTCAGTACGTTTCCCTGTGTGCATCTCTCTACCTAATGGTATTACCTCAACAGTAAATCCTGGCACGGTCCTTTTGGGGTGTACTTCCAAGGAGTGCAGCGATGCAACTTGGTACTGATTTTTTTACCTCTGCCTTACTGGGGGACGTGGGACCTTAGTGTCGTAAATCTGATGATTTCCGTTAGCATATCCTGTGGTTGATGTAGGACCAGCTGGTATCCTCTTTAGTGTTCAATGGATCTACGGATGCTTTCCTCCTCGGTGTGCTCTTTGTTGGAGAGCTTGAAATGACCTCTCTCTTAAAGGGTTTCATTTTTATGAGCAAGAGTTGCTGCTGTGGTTATCGATTGCCTTTTAACTAATTCCTCAAGAGCTCTGTCACCCTGCCTGATTTGTAACTTTGGGCTTGCAGGTTTTTCAATCTCAGTGATTGGTACGTTTTACGCACTTTTGCAAGCAAAGAGCATTTTTGATATTGTACATTATATGTCCTGCTACATCTTGAATTGTTGTAGCAAATGCTTGGCCGGTGGTTGCCTGGATCTACCCCCTGTTGCTCGGATCTTTCATTTCGTATGTTTTGGCAGATTAGCCAGTCTTCTTTCATCTCCTTGTATTATGTTTTAACTGCTTTGGCAACTGAGTGGTAATAACCAGTTGATATTTCAACCCAAAACCATAGCGAGTTGCTCTTCACCTGTTGCTTACCAATTCTTGGATCTTCTTTCTCTCTAACCAATTTCTGTTGTTATTACTTATGTTGTTCGTTAAGGTCATGGTTGTACTGCATTAATTGAAGATTATCAATGCTATAATTATTACTTTGTAATATGAATGTATAATTATTATTGATACTATGGTGTGTAATATTAAATAGTTAATGGTAATTATCATTAATAGCCTATAATTGATATAGTTCTGAATTAGTAGTAATATATATAAGGGTTATAAAGTCATGTCCAAGCGCAATATCATTTGTGTTGTGCTGAGTTTTTCTTTGGATTGGTGAGCTTATTACACGTGAACTCTCAAGAGGTCAAAAAGGTCCAAATGATGGATGAACAAGGAGCCCACCTCGGCTTTCTGTACCCGCCCCCCAATACCTCCTTAATTACCCGCACTCACCATTTTTGGTCTCTTCCAATCCTCAGCACATTCTCCAGCGAGAGATAGGACCCAGGTTCAGAGGAAAGGCTTCGCGCAAGTTAATCGGCTGGTCCTTTGTCCTCATGCATACTTCCATCTATGCATGCCTCCATCAACACTGTGAAGAGAACCCTCACTCTGGAGTCATGGCCTCAAACAGCGACATTCCAGTACTAGATCCATCAAGGATGGGCTTTCTCAATCCTTCTCTTCCTGCGATTCCTTCATTCACACGCGTCTCCTCCTCCTTAATTCTTCTCCTCCTGCCTCCTCCCCTCCTATTCTTCCTGCTTCCTCCTCCTCCTCCTGCCTCTCGCTTTTTCTCTCTTCTCCTCCCCCTTTCTCCTACTCTCCTTGGGTGCTTTTGGTGTGACTTCCCTTTTTATTACCTTTTTCTTCTATTCACCCTGTTTTCTTCTTTGATTTACCTCATGATTCTCCTGTTTCCGACCTATCCAACTTTGCATATCTATGTATCTGACGTATTTTTATTTATATAACTACTATAAGTTCTGTTCAGCATCTCTCATTTGGACACACCCGTCTGCTGCGTACTCCCTACTGATCTCTCTGTTCCCCAGAATCGGGTAAAAGTTGGCCCTGTAGCCCCTGAACAGGGCTACGTCAGCACAAGTGGAACTAACTTTAGTAAAAAAGGGTTTTTCTTCAGTTTTGTCCTCCATTTCGTTTCATGGCGATCTTTCACCGCCACTGCTTACTTCCACCACACAAGAAGTGAGGTACTCTTCTTTTTAAACAACGGGATGTCTTTGGATATAATCCAAACATAATTGAAGTGGACGCTTGGATGTCTTCGTAGTCTGACTCCTGCTCACTGAGACCCTACTACCATGATGGTTAAGCGTTTTTGTGAGCTCCTGTGCCAAATTTGGTGGCGCCACGCAAATGTGCTTGCACTCTCATGTCTCGCAGTGCCCACCGCAGAAGCGGCTAGTAATTCACCCCCCTACGCCCTATCATGTGTGTGCAATCCCCACCCCCCACACCTCTGCTGCACCCTTACCTTTCACTGCCACCGCTCTACAGCTGATTTTTCGTCCAATTGAGTCTTCTTTTTCTTACCCTCACAGAGTGCTGAGAAGGCTTCTGTCAGCTTCTGCGGGCTTTTTTCTCTGAAACTAGCTCCTGTTTCCGCCACTTCTTCTGGTAAGTTTCCACAACAGGAATGAATGACACCTCCTAGTTTATTCAGAACTGGAAAAATTCTGCTGAAGTCGGCATCAACCTCTGGTAGGTCGAAAAAGATCTCACCCGCAGAAATCAGATGTGAGACACACGCATGTGTCAATTATTTCAGTTTGCCTGTAGCTTGCATGCTGACACAAATTGTCTCTGCATGCCACCTGTCCACGCTTGTCCTAGATTCGCCATCAGGACAAAGTTTCCTTGAAAGCCTCCAGTGGGAAGCTCCCCCAACTTCTGGAAGTAGCAAGTTGTGCCACTGGTTAATTGTCGAGGAATTTCTCCTTAATTTCTATTTTGCTTGTCTCCTCCTTGATTAGTTTCCATCCATTGTTTCTTGTCCTGCTGTCAGGAGCTTTGGAGAATAGATGGACCCTCTCTACTTTGTGGCAAACCCCTCAAATACTGGAAGATGCTATCATGTCACCCTCAATCCCTCTTTTCATTAACTAGACCATACCCAATTTCAGCAACTGCTCTTTGTATCTTTTAGCATCCAGTCCCTAATCATCCTTGTTGCTCTTCTCTGTATGCAAGGAATAATTTCAACAAGTTTGATAGACTAGACTAGAATAAAAATATCAATAAGAATAGAACAGAATAGTATAGAAATATCAATAAGAGTATAGTAGAAATAAGAATAAAATAGAACAGAATAGAAATATCAAGGATAGAATAGAATAGAATAGGTTTATGGGTCAAGTGTGATTGGAACCACAAGTAATTTGTCTCCAGGTATAAGCTCTCACTGTACTTATATCTTAAATTTAGAAGATACTTCAGATGAAATGTAGAAATCTAGACCAGGAGTATCCATCTTGGCGGTTTAGAACTTGTGAACTTTTAACTTCCCCAGCAGGATGGCTGTAGGGATTCTGGGAGCTGAAGGTCCACCCCTCTTAAAGCTGCCAAGGTTGAGGAACACTGTTTCTGAAGGTTCTGCCATTTCCCCAAGCCCTGAAGTCCATCTTATCCTGCTCTCATTCTCTCTTTACAGCCTCTTGTTCCAACAAAAGTGACATTCCCGACTTAGCAAGACTTTTTGGAGCTGTGATCGTTTTAATTGGTGGCATTTATTCTTCATTGCTCAGGTAGGATGTCCTTTTTGTTTATGGCTCCTCTGACCACAAATGCATTTTTAGTACAGGCAGTCCCTCGACTTGCAACAATTCACTTAGCGACTGTTCAAAGTTACAACAGCACTGAACAAGTGACTTATTTTCACGTTATGACCATTGCAGCGTCCCCAGGGTCACGTGGTCCTAATTCAGGACACTTGGCAAATGACTCATGTTTACAATGGTGAAAAAGTCCTGGGGTCATGTAATCAGGGTGAGATTCTACCGGTTCTCATCTATTCGCTAGAACCTGTTACTGTCTAACAGTTGGGAGAACCGGTTGTTAGAAGAAATCTCCTTTTGTTTTTTCCATTTTACAGGGCTAATCCTGTAAGGAAGGCAGGAAGGAAATATTCTGGTGTTGTTGCTTACAGAAACTGCTCTCCATTAACCCCTTATTACACTCTTGGCAGTATTAGACTTCCTGTCTCCGGAGCTTCTCTGGAGGTTTTTATTTCTCCTTTGCTAGTACTGTTCGTGACTTTCTTAAAGGGTATGGCTTGTTTTAAGCTTTTACACTGCTGTTGGAGGAAATACTCCCCTGTTGAAGTTCTTCCAGCTGGGATGCAACGGTTAGCACTTTGAAGAAATAATTGAATAATGAAGCAGAGTTGCCAGAAATAAGCTTTTAATTGAGAAGGAACACTCAGCGAGGGCTCCTTGGATAGCTAGAAAGATTGACATTCAAAACCTGAGTTTACATACCCTTTCTGAGTTTGATCTAAAACTGGCTTTTGGGTGAAGTTTAATTCTATGTTTATGATGGGATAATGTTCTATATTTAGCTTTGTTTTGGAAGGAAAAAGATTAATCGGTTTTCCGTAAAAAAACTGGGTGTGAGAAATCTTGCTAGTTTCCTGTATCTATTTGTTCTGGTAATTGGTTTAAACAAGCATCAGCTACTGCTGTGATTTAATCATTTGTATTGTTTTTGAATTTTTTCTTGCCTCGTGGTTTCTTTTTCTATCTAGGGAGGGGGGAGTCTTTCCTTCACGCTTTAGTGGTATCTGGCACTGTCCTTTTGGGGTGTACTTCCAAGAGGCAGGATGCAAACCTGGCACTGATTTTTTTACTGCCTTTCTGGGGGACATGTGACCTTTCCTTAAATCTGGATTATTTCCTTAGGATATCTTGTGAGGTGAGGGAGACCAGCTGGTATCTTTAAGTGGTACAAATGGATCTTAACAATTGCTTTTCCTGCGTGTGCGCTTTCTGAAGAGCTTAAATGACCTCTCTGCTAAAGGGTTTCCCTTTATGAGCAAGAGTTGGCTGCTGATAGTTATCACTGCATTTTAATTATTTTAATTCCTCAAGGTGCTCTGGCACCCTGCCTGATATATAACTCCGGCTTGCAGGTATTTTCAATCTAATGATTGGTATTTAGGGCAGCTTTTTGCAAGCAAAGAAGCTTCTTGTATTTTTGTACAGGTAATCCTTGACTTATAGCAGTTCACTTAGTGACCATTCAAATTTATAATGGCACTGAAAATAGGGAGTTATGACCGTTTTTCACACTTATGACCATTGCAGCATCCCCACAATCATGAGAGGCGAGGCGAGGAGAAGCACCTCTTGATGTGAGTGATGTCAAGTTGGCCATGCCCACCCAGTCACATGACCACCAAGCTATGCCCAACTGTTAAAAAATTTGAATCCAACCCCCTGCATGTAATCCCCTTTCGCAAACTTCTGACAAGCAAACTCAATGGGGGAAGCTTGATCTACTTAACAACCATATGATTCACTTAACAATGGCAAGTGAGTCGCTTCACCGTGCCAAAAATAATCATAAATCCTTGCTTAGCGACAGAAATTGTAGTCCCAAATTATGGCCACAGCCTCTTCTACAAAATGGCATTGGGCTTTTTACAACTCCACTTACAGACAAATCCTCGACAAAATTAACTATTGGCCAGTGTGAACTAAGTCATGCACACCCCTTCCCACATCTGAGTACGGCACAGAGACAACAGAGGCAGCTGGCAGTTCAAACCACCCCTTTATTGCTCCAAATTTTTTAAAAAATCAGTACACCAAATACAAGCTAGGTGGATATGACCTTGTTGACAACCCTTACTCTGTCAAGGACCTCGGAGTACTCATCTCAAACAACCTCAGCGCCAGAGCTCACTGCAACAGCATTGCCAAAAAGGCATTAAGAGTTGTAAATCTGATCTTATGAGGCTTCTCCTCCAGTAATACTGAAGTGCTAACTGAGGGATACAAAACCTTTGCTAGACCAATACTCGAATACAGCTCATCTGTCTGGAATCCGCACTGTATATCGGACATTAATACAATTGAGTGAGTCCAGAAGTATTTCACGAGAAGAGTCTTCCACTCCTCTGTTCACAACAGAATACCCTACACCATCAGGCTTGAAATTTTGGGCTTGGACAACCTTGAACTACACCACCTACGGTTGGACTTAAGCCTAATACATGAAATTATCTGCTTACAATGTCCTACCAGTCAATGAGTACTTCAGCTTCAACCGCAACAATACAAGAGCACACAACAGATACAAAATCAATGTTAACCACTCCACACTTGATTGCAGAAAGTACGACTTCAGCAACAGAGTGGTCAATGCCTGGAATGCACTACCTGCCTCTGTTGTTACATCCTCAAACCCCCACTCCTTTAACCTTAAACTATCCACTATTGACCTCACCCCATTCCTAAGAGGTCTATAAGGGGCGTGCATAAATGCACAATCGTGCCTACCATCCCTATTCTATTGTCCCCATTTATTTGTACCTATTTCCTGTATTCTTACTCATGTTTATACTCATACCTATGATCTGGTAAGTGATTGACAAATCAAATAAATAAAAATAAATAAATAAATTTCCCCAAACGCTCCCACGTTTCTGGCAAGTCCCAGAGCAATGATGAATCTGCATACAGACTGGAGGTTGAACAACTAGCCTCGTGGTGTGATCGGAACAATCTGGAACTGAACACACTCAAAACCGTAGAAATGGTGGTAGACATTAGGAGAAACCCTCCCATATTACCACTCTTACAATACTAGACAACACAGTATCAACAGTAGAGACCTTCAAATTTCTAGGTTTTAAGTTCTCAAGACATCAAATGGACATCTAACATCAAAAACATCATCAAAAAAGCACAACAAAGACTGTTCTTTCTGCACCAATTCAGAAAGCTCAAACTGCCCACGGAGCTGCTGATCCAGTTTTACAGAGGAATTATTGAGTTTATCATCTGCACCTCTATAACTGTCTGGTTCGGTTCTGCAACCCAACAGGACAGACACAGACTTCAGAGGATAATTAGGACTGCAGAAAAAACAATTACTACCAACGTTCCTTCAATCAAGGACCTGTATACTGCAGAGTCAAAAAGAGGGCTGGGAAAATATTTACAGACCCCTCACATCCTGATTGGCACAGGAATTTTGACCTGCTCCATCTCCGACCTGGGCCGGTTCACCCCTCCTTAGGCAACCTGGTGGCCCTCGACTCCCCGGGGATCACCATATTGATGCCGAACTTAGTGCGGATACCCAATCGGCATAGCCCACTGCAGCCCAGAACTCCTGAGCTCAAACAATCTGCCAGCTTCAGTCTCCGGAGTAGCTGGATAACAGGCTCGTGCCACCGCACCCGACTGGACATATCCTGGACATAAATTGTTTGTGTATATAAATTCCTTGTGTGTCCAGTCACAATTGGCCAATAAAGAAGAAAGAAAGAAAGAAAGAAAGAAAGAAAGAAAGAAAGAAAGAAAGAAAGAAAGAAAGAAAGAAAGAAAGAAAGAAAGAAAGAAAGAAAGAAAGAAAGAAAGAAAGAAAGAAAGAAAGAATCACACACAAACACTCCTAAAGCAGCCTCTGGCTTCAAATAACCCTGCCCAATGCTGTGAGCACCACAGCTGCAAAGCAAGAAATCCAGCAGGGCAAGTGGAAGAGTCAAGGAAGCAAAGGAGCAAGGCAAGTAATCCAGAAATCCAGAAAGAATGCAAGGAATCCAAGAAAGTTCAAACAACGGCACTCAACACTCCAGGAATTCAGCATTAGTTCCCGACAAATGCCCCTCCCCATAGTGTCTCCTTAAGTCTCAGTCCCCAGGTCTGCCTCGTGAAGAGGGGCAGGGCGCTCTCCTCCCAAGTAGTCAGCTCAGTCTGCACTGTTCTTGTCTTCTCTCCACTCTCCATGCTTGAGGATCAGGAGTGGGTGCTGCTTACTCATCACCTGAGCTCTGTCTCTCATGTTCATGTTTAGCCTCTCTTGGTCATCCTTCCCCACCTTCGTCCCTGGCTACAAGCTGTCCCAATCCTGAAAGGCCCTGACCTGACTTGACCTGCTCCTCCCCATTTTCCTCCCAAACCAACAAAGCCGCCCACTTGATCTTCGTTGGCTCCAGTTCCAGCTCGTCTTCCTCCATAGATTCAGGCTCCGAGGTGAGCATGACAGCAGTGTTCTGATTTCTGTTCTTATTTATTCCCTTTTAGAGTGTTCTCTTCTGGAGAAGACGCCACTCTCTGAAAGGTCTTCTAATGGACAGCTGCTTCGACATATTACTGTACGTGCGTATACATTTATGGAGCGATCCAATCAACCAATCTATCAGATTAGAACTGGAAGGGACCTTGGAGGTCTTCTAGTCCAAACCCCTGCTCAAGCAGGAGGCCCTAGCCGAGACCATTTCAGATGGGGACTGTCCAGTTTTTTCTTAAAAACCTCCAGTGATGGAGCACCTACAACTTCTGGTGGCAAGATGTTCCCCTGGTTACTTGTCCTTCCTCATTGGATATTGGCCTTTTGTTGGAAGTATTGATGAAAATGCCACTTGTTTGCTTTTGTGGCTGAGGTAGGACTAGAACTCACCAGCTCCTAGTGTTTGGCCCAAAATCACCCACCGATTTCAGGTCTAAGAGAGGACTGGAATTCTCCATCTCCTGGTGATTGGCCCAAAGTCACCTAATCGACTTTCATGCCTGATAGAGGACTAGAACTCACTGGCTCCTTGTGGCTGATCCAAAGTCACCCACTTGGCTTTCTTGGCTGAGATAGGACTAGAATTCATCATCTCCTTTTGATTGGCCCAAAATCACCCACCTGATTTCATGTCTAAGGCAGGACTAGAACTCTCTGTCTCCTTGTGGTTGGTCAAAGTCACCCAGCTGACTTTCATCCTAAGGCAGGACTAGAACTCTCTGTCTCCTGGTGATTGGCCAAAATCACCCAGCTGACCTTCATCATAAGGCAGGACTAGAACTCACTGTCTCCTGGTGATTGGCCCAAGGTTGCTGTCACTGCGTTCATTTTGGATTTGTCTGTTGAGCTCCCAGAATATGCCAGACTTGTTATCACATTACCAAAGTAACAAGATATGAGTATCTTGTGATGTATGATTTACTACGCATGTGTGCAGGGGAGGAGTTTTACTTTACTTCATCTTTCTTTCTTTTGCTTGCTTCTTAGAAGGCACTGCTTTTTCTTTTGTTCCTAGTTATTTGTAAATAAAGTATGCTGGCAACAGAAAAACATGATTCATTTCCTCTAATTTATAAAGCTGAATTTTTTCGCTTTGACAGTTGCCCCGCTGGCTTTCATGTCTCTGCTAAACCAGCCAGAAAAACAAGCAGATGAGATCATTTTATTTTATTGTAAAGCTAGATTAACATAAACTTGAAGGTCTGAAAATAAAAATCTCCCACTGACTCTTTGATAGCCTGAGAAACTAAAGAGGATCCTTTCTGGGTTTCTTTCTCTGCCCGTTATGCAGCTGTGGGCTCTGCCTTCTCTTATCTGAACATGCCCTAAAAACAGCATCTCTTCCTCTGTCATAATTTTTCCCACTGTCAACTCATAAATCATTCCTATGCCTGGTTCTGAATTGACATTAGAAGGGGAGGAGAAAGGCATGACGGAGCAGTGGGCATGTGAAGACTAGAAGCACATTCCATGCTTATGTTGTGGAGTGTCAGCTTTGGAAGCCATATTAGCACCAGACGCTTCCATGCTGCCACATTCTTGAGCCTGGGAAAATGGAAGGGGGGAATTTCTTGGAGCGTATGTGGTTAGACATAATAGCATTCTTCTTCTAAGTCAAGGTCATGTTATTCCTGCACCTGACGGAGAGAACATCTCAAGTTGGGACGGATGGTAATTGGGGCATGTGATGCAAAGATAGGTGTAGGAGGTGGATTGGTAATTTTTCACTTATTGCAAGGAAACCCGGAACTTTCAGATTCCGGATTCTCCAGATATGCCAGTTTACTACCCAAATAAAAAGAACTTTGGAGAGGGTGGCTGTCTTGGAGTTATTTGTTGGAGTGAGGTTTTCTGGAATACCGACAGTGGAGATTGTAGCCTATGCTACTGGATCTTCTGTCCTCGAAAATCTTTCATTGAAGAATGTGATTGATGACGCCTAGCCCATGAAGCTGTTACACTGGAGAATCTGATATATGACACCCCTAGGGGGGTGGGTGGCGGGAAACAAATTCATAGGTGATAGTAAATTATGTGTCTCAGAGTTGGCTTCATATAGGTTAGTGCTGGCATGTTGCTCCTAATAAATCTTTTGAATTCTTTTGAAGCTTGGCTCGAGGCTCATGATTTAATTAGGGCAATCGTCAGAACCCTGACACCCACCTTATGTCCTCCCAAATGATCGCTGCTTCTCTGTTTCTCTCTCTGGCGCTTCCAGGTTTGTGCAGGCACTTATCATCCTGGTCTTGTCTGGGATGTTCTTTGCAAAGATAGAAGACTACGTGGTGCCCATGGTATTCGCCTTGCTTTTGGGCTGGGTGAACATGCTCTACTACACCCGCGGTCTCCAGGAGACGGGAATCTACCTCGTGATGATCCAGAAGGTAGGTCACGAAACCGGATCATTTCCATTTGCAAATTCTGGTATCCTCAACTTCTAACAGTTCGTTTAGTGACAAAGTTACAACATCACTGAAAAAAAGGGATTTGCGGCAGTTTTTCACACTTATGACCATTGCAGCATCCCTGTGGTCACGTGATCAAAATTCAAGTGCTTGGCAACCAACTCGTATTTACGATGGTCAGCATGTCCTGGAATCACGTGATCCTCTTTGTGCGACATTTTGACAAACCAATTCAAGGGGGAAGCCCCATTAATTGAACAACAATGTTACTAACTACAGTGATTCACTTAACAACGGTGGCAAGAGGGGTCGTAAAATGAGGCAGAACTGACTGAACAACAGTCTTGCTTAGCAACAGAAATGTTGGGCTCAATTGTGGTCATAAGTCGAGGACTACCTATATTGGAATACTGATTTCACAAGGTAGCCCCGAATCTAAATCCAGCTGATCAAGTACAGCTTGTCCTCATTTAGTAGTTTTCACAAAGCCAGGAGAGTGAGGGGCCTGTCTCACCTCCAGGGGAGGATACTCCGCAGGGTGGGGGCAGATAAGGTTCAATCAGAATAGAGCTGGAAGGGACCTTGGAGGTCTTCTAGTCCAGCCCCCTGATCAAGCAGGAGAACCTATATCATTTCAGACAAAGGGTTGTCCTGTCTCTTCTTTAAAAACCTCCTGTGATGAAACTCCCACAACTGGTGGTGGCAAGCTGATCCACTGGTTAATTGTCCTCAGTGTAGGAACTTTCTCCTTAATACCAGGTTGCTTCTCTCTTTGATCAGTTTCCATCCATGGTTTCTTCTCCTGCTTGCTGGTGCTTTGGAAAATAAGTTGACCCCCAACTTCTTTGGGGCAGCTCTTAAATATTGATAACACTGCTATCATGTCCCCCTAGTCCTTCTTTTCTCTAGACTGGCCAGACCCAATTCCTGCAACCGTTCTTCGTCTTTTAATCTCCAGGCCTTTAATCCTCTTAGTTGCTCTTCTCTGCACTTTTCCCAAAGTCTCAGCATCTTTTTGTAACATGGGAACCAAAATTGGATGCAGGATTCCAGGTGTGACCTTACTAAGGCTTCATAAAGTGGTGCTAATACTTCACATGATTTTGATTTTGTGCCTCTGTTTAGACAACCAAGGATTGGATTCGCTTTTTGGCTGCTGCCACACATGGCTGGCTCACCTTTAAGTGATTGTCCAAGGTCCCTCTTACTGTTTTTTGAGCCAGGTTTCACCTAATCTGTACTTGTACCTTTGGTTTTTCCTGCCCAGGTGTAAAAGCTTTGCTTTCCTCCACATTGAAATTCATGCTTTTGGAGAGGGCCCATTGTTAGGTGCTGAGTTTGAAAGTCAGCAGTCTACACATTGCTTCTCATTTTCATTCCAGGTCATCTTGAGGGACCTCCGGAATTTCCTGATACTTTATGTGATCCTCCTACTGGGCTTTGCAATAGGTGAGTGTCATGGTAAGGGGAGGCACAGGTGAGCATGGCCAAGTTAAATTAAACCAAGGTAAGATAGGCTCACAGATAGCCACCAGAGCAAGAGGTAGCCAGAGACCAAGGAAAGATCCAAAAGAGAAATTTTATTGCCTCCAGAAGTTGTGGGTGCTTCATCACTGGACAGAAGAGACTGGACAGTCAATTGTCTGGAATGGTCTAGGGTCTTCTTCCTTGAGCAGGGGTCATACTAGAAAACCTCCAAGGCCTCTTTCAGTCCTATGATTCTACGAAAGCTCCTGCTCTTAGCATCTTTGGTTAAAGAGATGGTCAAGGAGGCTTGTTTTGAACACCGAGCCCACCTACGATGCTGCACTGGAATTTATATTAGGAATGATTTTCTGTGGCAGGTGCACCTTAATTGGTGTGTGTGTGTGTGTGTGTGTGTGTGTGTGTGAGTGAGTGAAAAGATTTCAGTTTTGAAATGAAAGAAGGTCCATCAGCTGAATCCAGGTGGAAAATTGAAATATGGGTGGCCATAGAAATGGAATGCATGAATGTGAGAGTGAATGAACGAAGGAATGAATGAATGAATGACCGAATGAATGAGGGGGTGAATGAGTGTGAATAAATGAGTGAATGGATGAATGAATGAGTGTGAATGAATGAGTGAGTGACGTGAGTAAAAAAGTGACTGAATGACTAAATGAATGAATGAATGAATGAGTGAATAAATGATGAGTGAGTGAATGACTGGATGAATGAGTGAGTGAATGAGTGAACGAGTGGATGAGCGAACAAAATAAATGAGCAAATTAATGAGAGGATGAATGAGTGACTGAATGAATGAACAAACAAATGAATAGGAGGATGAATGAGTATGTGAAAGAGTGAGTTAATGAGTGGATGAATGAGTGTGAATGAACAAACAAAATGAATAAATGAAAGAAAGGATGAATAAATGAGTGAATGAATTAATAACTAAATGAATTAATGAGTGAATGAGTGAGTGAATGAGTGAATGAGAAGATGAATGGTTGTGAAAGAGACTGAGTAAGTTAATGAGTGGATGAATGAGTGCAAATGAGTGTGAATGAGTGAACAAAATGAATGAATGAATGAGGATGAATGAATGAATGAGTTGAGTGAATGAATGAATAATTAAATGAATGAATGAGTGAATGAAAGAGGATGAATGAGTGAGTGAGTGAATGAGTGGACAAATGAATGGGAGGATGAATGGGTGAGTGAAAGAGTGAGTGAATGAGTGGATGAATGAGTGTGGATGAGTGAATAAAATGGAGAGATGGATGAGTGAAGGAATCCATGAATCAATGAGCGAAAGATTCAGGGTGAAGGACTCACAAAGAATGAGATCAGAAACCAGAGATCACCTGGTCTGACCTTCCATACATCACACAGAATTAGCACCTGGTTTTTCTTCTCCACATTCACCAACAGCCACAAGATGTCAAAACAGCCTTTTAGATATTCTAGGCGCAGACTAAGTCCAGATTTCTTGGTATCTTGATGCAAACAAAACTGGAACAATAAGACCAGGGGGACAACTAATGATGCCTCCAAAGATCAACCAAAGACACTTTGGGTCTTGTGGCCTTCAAAGTGAGAAGGTTCCCCCAAAGTTCCAGATAAATAATTGACATTTTAATGGCTCCTTGCAGCTCTCATCGTTCTCACCGGGGGTCCTCCCCACTCCGCCCGCAAAGAGTCTGTCCCGCTCAGTAACGACTCTGAAGACCAGGCCGTGTATTCGGGGCTATTTCAGACTGTTCTGCTGCTCTTCAGGTTCACCATCGGCATGGGGGACCTGCAGTACAATGAGAACTTGAAGCACAGCTATACTGCGATAGTATTGGTCCTGCTCTTTGTCATCTTGACCTACATCCTCTTGCTCAACATGCTGATTGCCCTGATGAATGAAACGGTCACCAACAACTTTGGGGATAGCCAGAGTGTCTTGCAGTTGCAGGTAAGGCCCCTTGATTGGGAAGGTGGCCATTCCTAGCCCAGCAACGTCTTAAATGGAACCAGATTCAAAGAACCAGCGGAAGAGAAGATTTATAGCTCAGGGTTCAACTTGGTCCTTGGTGCTCTCTGAACTGGGTGGCTTTTTTGAAGATGTTTCATGACCCAACTAGGTAACGTCATCAGTGCTAGAAGGGAGAGGGGTTACCCTTATATGTCAGTGGCTTGTCCCTTTAATATTAGTGGGAATGTTATTTTCTTTTTGGCAGTTCCTCCATTCGGTGGTTGTTTACTGTTTGGTTTGTCTTGTGATAAACAATGAAATTTAGAAATTGGGTTTTTTTATATATTAATTATTGGGGTTTTTAAGCATAAATTTTAGTAGCAGCCGTGTATTTAATTTCTTTTTAACTTTTGTAATTTGTTATTATATTATAGTTGGCTGTACACCGCCCTGAGTCCCTTGGGAGAAGGGCGGTATATAAATTTGATATAAATAAATAAAAAATAAAATAAAATTGGGTAATGAAACGTCTGCAAGAAAACAACCAAGCTGAGAGAATACTAAGGTCCCCATAGTTTTCCTCCTCCTCCTTTTCTCCCACTCCACAAACCCCACCCAACTTCCATCTCTGATGACATTACCTAGCTGGGTCATGAAACATCTTCAAGAAAACCCACCAAGCTCAGAGGACACCAAGGATTCTACAGTTCAATCCTGAGATACAAATATTCTTTTTTATTGGTATCTATCCATATATATCTATCTATTATTGAGTCTGTCGTCTGCACCTCTATAACTGTCTGGTTGGGTTCTGCAACCCAACAAGACAGACAAAGACTTCAGAAGATAATTAGGACTTCAGAAAAAACAATTACTACCAACCTGCCTTCCATTGAGGACCTGTATCCTGCACGAGTCAAAAAGAGGGCTGTGAAAATATCTACCCCTCACATCCCAGACATCAACTGTTTAAACTCCCACCTCAAAATGACGCTATAGAGCACTGCGCACCAGAACAATTAGACACAAGGTCAGTGTTTCCCCGAACACCATCCCTCTGCTAAACAAATAATTCCCTCAACACTGTCCAACTATTGTCTAAGTCTGCATTACTATTATTATTAATCTTCTCATTGTTCCTGTCACCCATCCCCACCACTTGTGACTGTATGACTGTAACTTTGTCGCTTGTATCTTTATGATTTATATTGACTGTTTCCTAGTTTGATTGCTTATCTGTACCCTATGACTATATTAAGTGTTGTACCTTATGATTCTTGACAAATGTATCTTTTCTTTTTATATACACTGAGAGCATATGCACCAGGGCAAATTCCTTGTGTGTCTAATCACACTTGGCCAATAAAGAATTCCTTTATTCATTCATCTATCATCTATCCATCCATCTATTTATATCTATCCATCTATCATCTATCCATGTATCATGTATCTATCCATCTATCATGTATCTATCATTTATCCATTATTTATTGCTCATGTATCCATCTATCTATCTATCTATCTATCTATCTATCCATCATCTATCTATATTTATCCATCTATCATGTATCCATCTATCTATCGTCTATCTATGTATCTATATATATATATCCATATATCTATCTATCTATCTATCTATCTATCTATCTATCTATCTATCTATCCATCTATCTATATTTATCTATCTATGTACATACATACATCTATCCATTATTTATCTATCTATCTATCTATCTCCATCCATCCATCCATCCATCCATCCATCAATCCATCTATCCATCCATCCATCCATCCATTATCTATCTGTCTGTCTGTCGACATACATACATAACTGCCCATCCATCCATCCACCCAGCCACATATCCTCCCTTCCTCCCTCCCTTCTTCCACCCACTCTCTCTCCCTCCCTCCCTCCCTCCCTCCCTCTCTCATTTATAAGTTCTGTTCACCAACCACTCTATTTGCAGAGAGCCATCGCTATTCTGCAGATAGAGAAAAACAGGATCTGGTCCTGTAAAAAAGCCCAGAAAGACCACCGTTTCGTCTTCATCAACTCCGAGGACGAGAAAGAGAGGGAGTTTTTTCGGTAAGTTTAACCACGTGCCCAATTGGGGTACGAAACAAGTCATTTCAGAAATGGACCCTCCCTGGTTTCCTCGAGCAGGAAGGAAGGAAGGAAGGAAGGAAGGAAGGAAGGAAGGAAGGAAGGAAGGAAGGAAGGAAGGAAGGAAGGAGGGAGGGAGGGAGGGAGAGAGGGAGAGAAGGAAGGAGGGAGGGAGGGAGGGAAGGAAGGAAGGAAGGAAGGAAGGAAGGAAGGAAGGAAGGAAGGAAGGAAGGAAGGAAAAAAGTAATGAAGGAAAGAAAGAAGGAAGGAAAGAAGAAAGGAGGGAAGGAAGGAAGGAGGGAAGGGGGAAGGAAGGAAAGAAGGAGGGAGGGAAGGAAGGAGAGAAGGAAGGAAGGAGGGAAGGGGGAAGGAAGGAAGATGAGGAAGGAAAGAAGGAGGGAGAGAAGGAGGGAGGGAAGGAAGGAAGATGAGAAGGAAGATGAGGAAGGTAGGAAGGATATCCATGCTTGCAAAATTCTGTTACTGTAATCATATAACAATAAACTAGCATTAGCGTTCCTAACTTTGGGCTCCTGGTCTGGACTACCTCTAAGGGCTGGTGTGAATTGTCTACAGGTGTGCTTGAAAGGAATTTTTACTGGGTTTTAGTTTGGGTGGGGAGAGGGAGGGTTGCAGCCTGAGAAATTACTGGGTGTGTTTGAGACAAGAAAGGAATACATACAGGTAGTCCTTGACTTACAACCATTCCTTTAGTGACCATTCAAAATTTCAACGGCCCTGAAAGAAGTGACCTTAGGACTGTTGCAGCATCCCCCTGGTCACGTGATCAAAATTTGGACACTTAGCCACAGGCATGTACTTATGACGGTTGCAGTGTCCTGGGGACACGTGATCCCCTTTTGCAACCCTCTGACAAGCAAAGTCAATGGGGAAGCCGGATTCGCTTAATGATCGCCATGATTCATTTAACATGACAACTATGGCAAACAATAAGCTTGTACAATGGGGTGCCACTCGCTTAACAGCTGTCTTACTTAGCAGTGGAAAGTTTGGGCTCAATTGTGGCCGTACGTCGAGGACTTCACGTGTCCCACTGATAACTCTTGGGGTCTTTTTCTAGAGTGGAAGAGGTACACTGGGAAGATTGGACTGAAGAAAACATATGTCTGGACAAGTCGTCAGGTAAGAACGGTACTACAGCAGTGTCAGGGGTGGGCATCCACATGGTATTGTGACTTCCTAAGCTGTGGGTTGGGTTTTATGAAGTGGACTTGAAGTGATGGTATTGTTCTGACCCAGGCTTATCAAACTTAATAAAACACCATCTGAATTTAAAAGTAAAACCTTTTTAATGCCACGCTGGGAATTACTTGCATTCCCAGCCAAAACTCATTAGAAACAATTCCTCCAGATAAGAGCGTGCTTTTCAGTGCTGTCGAATGCTGCAAAGGAACTGAAGTCCAATTACAGCTAATATCAACCAATCCAAAGGCCTAGAAAAAACCAACCAGAGTACAGAGTTTCACGAGGAACTCAAAGACTTACTGAAGTGCTTTGCTTCCTGCAAAGCTGTTCGTCATTGGGAACTGACTTTTATTCCTGATGGGAGGGGCAATCACTTCCCAGCCTTACTCCCAAGTCACCCCTTCTGCTTCAGCTGCTCTCGCCTTCTAGCAGCTCTGTGCACACGCGAACTGGGAACAGGCTCCCCTGGGTCCTCTACTTCGCTGCTGCCAGACTCCGGAGACTCCAAAGGCAGCACCCCACCCCACTCTCTGCATTGGATGCAGAACCCTCATCCAATCCTCGCCAGACTTCCTGACTGGTTCCCTTTCATCCTCACTGTCCGATACCTCTGCCGTCCGCACTGGCTGTTAGTGAACCACAACAGGTATAGAATGTCAGCTTTGAAATTCAGCTGCCACATTTTTTTTAAAGAGAGTTGGAGGACTTGAAAAGTTCAAGGTTATTCTGCATGTCGTATTAAGAAATTCCAGTTGCAGTTAATTGGTTCTTGTGATTTATGAAGTATAGAAGTGGGAGGAGAGAAGGGAGGAGAGAAGGTGGATTCTGTGTAATGTGCAAAAAATTTTCACTTTGGGAAATTGCCTTTGACATGCCAGATCTGTTTCTAAATAAATCAATTGGAGAGAAATTGATATCAAGGATACTTTCTGGATGCCTTACATAGAATACATAGAATAGGTGGAACCTGGCTCAATAGCGGTAAGTGCAAGAGGGAACTTAGAGTCTTGCTTGGACTTCAGTAAAGCATTTGATAAAGTAGACCACAACCTACTATTTGATAAGATAGGATAATGAGGGTTAGTAGACAACATCACCACCAGATGGATTCGTAACTGGCTGAGCAACTGCACTCAACGTGTAGTCCTCAATGGAACTGCATCTAAATGGAGGGAAACATGCATTGGGCTACCCCATGGCTCTGTTTTAGGCCCAGGACTCTTTAACATCCATCAATGATTTGGACAAGGGGATAGATGGAGAACTCATAAATTTGCAAAAGAAACCAAGCTGGCAGGAATAGCCAACACTCCAGAAGATGGGCTTAAGATACAGAAGGATCTTGACAGACTTGAACATTGAGTACTATCTAACAAAATGAAATTCAGTGGTGAACAAAGTCAGGTTCTACATTTGGGCAAGGAAAACCAAATGCACAAGTGCAGTATAGGTGGTACCTTGCTCAATAGTAGTTACTGTGAGAGGAAGTCTCGGAGTCCTAGTGGACAACCATTTAAATATGAGCCAGCCGTGTGCTACAGCTGCCAAAAAAGCCAACAAAGTTCTAGGCTGCATAAACAGAGGCATAGAATCAAGATCACATGAAGCATTAATGCTGCTTTATAAGGCCTTATTAAGACCACACTTGGAATAATGCATTCAGTTTTGGTCGCCACGATGTAAAAACGAAGTTGAGACTCTGGAGAAGAGAGTGCAGAGAAGAGTGCAGGGAGACATGAGCAGATTGAGGAAATGAAACAGCCACTTCACCAACGTGTAGCACAACATAGGAGAACAAACCCATCAGGACAAGATTCAGCAGCCCATCTGCATTTGAAAGACAAAGGCTGCTCTTTTGAAGACAGCAAAAGTCCACCTTTTGGACAGAGAGGACCGCTAGTTTGAAAGAGGGGTCCAAGACGCCATCTGTGTCTAAATTGAGCAGCCCCCTCTCAACAGAGGGAGAGGGATACCACATCTTATTTATTTATTTATTAGTTTTCTATACCGCCCCTCTCCCTGCAGGGACTCGGGGCAGTGTACAGCCAAAGTTAAAACACAATACAAATACAATATTTAAAAAACAATTTAAAAAAATAAATAAAGTGACTAAAGATAAAAACTCAATCGAGAATAGAAAAGACTAAAACCAATTAAAACCAATATAAAACCCTATAAAACCCTAGGCCAGACCGACTTGATGAAATAGGTATGTTTTCAATGCACACTGGAAGGTCAAAAGGTCAGGGATGGTCCTCATCTCCGGGGGCAATTCGTTCCAGAGGGAGAGTGCTCCCAAGGAGAAGGCCCGCACCCTCGGGGTCGCCAGCCGTCCAGCCGGCGGCACCCCGAGGAGGCCCGCCCTATGGGAGCGCACTGGGCAATGGGAGATCGATGACGGCAGTAGGAGGTCCCGTAAGTACCCAGGTCCCAAGCCATGGAGCACTTTAAAGATGATCATTAACACCTTGAATCGCACCCAGAAGGCCACTGGGAGCCAATGCAGCTCACATAAGAGTGGCGTAACATGGGAGCTCCGAGAAGCCCCCAAAACCACCTGTGCGGCCGCATTTTGCACCAACTGAAGCCTCCAGGTGCTCTTCAAGGGGAGCCCCATGTAGAGAGCATTGGCATAGTCTAGGCGGGAGATAACGAGGGCGGATGTGACCGTGCGAAGTGCATCCCGATCCAGAAAGGGCCGCAACTGGTAGATCCTACGGACCTGACAAAAAGCCCCCCTGGCGACGGCCGCTATATGCTCTTCTAACGACAGCTGTACATCCAGGAGGACACCCAGATTGCGCGCCCTCTCGGTGGGGGCAAGAATTTCCCCTCCCACAGCCAGTGATGGAACTAACAGGCTGTATCGGGGCGCCGGAAAGCACAGCCACTCGGTTTTGGCCGGGTTGAGCTGAAGCCTGTTTCGCCCCATCCAACCCCGCACAGCCTCCAGGCACCGGGTCATCACTTCCACGGCTTCGCTAGGGTGGCCTGGGGTAGAAATGTACAGCTGAGTATCATCAGCATATTGATGAAACTCTACCCCAAAGCCACGGATGATCTCACCCAGCGGCTTCACATAAATGTTGAACAGAAGGGGTGAGAGCACCGACCCCTGAGGAACCCCACAAATCAGGGCCTCGGGGTCGATCTCATATTGCAACACATATTGCAAGCGGTCAGAGAGGAAGGAGGAGAACCACCGCAAAACAATGCTTCCCACCCCCAACCCCCCCCCAACTGCCGCAATAGGATACTGTGGTCAATAGTATCAAAAGCCGCCGAGAAATCTAATAGGACCAGGACAGAGGAATAACCTCTGTCATGGGCCCTCCAGAGATCATCCACCAACGCGACCAAAGCCGTCTCCGTGCTGTACCCGGGCCTGAAGCCTGATTGGCGTGGATCTTCTATCTCCAGTCTACAACACAGTCCTTTCTGCAGTTCCAAGAAGGCCCATTTGCACCACTCAAATAAACCTCCAAGTGGCCTCAATGACCCTCTAAAAGGGATGCAAATGACCAGCTGCCTGCAAGGAGTATAAACCCTTCCCTTCCCCACCATCCAGTCAGAACTGAAGAAGCTCCTTGGATGAGAAGCACAGAGTCTTCAAAGAAAAGCCAGAAAGTCCAGTTGCCTCCTGAAAAAGCACCTTTGGGACAAAGCAGAGAAGACCAACAAAGATGATTAGGGGGCTGTGGGCTACTTAAATACAGGTAGTCCTCGACTTACAACAGTTTATTTGTGACCATTCAAAGTTACAACATCGCTGAAAAAAGTGATTTTTGACTATTTTTCACACTTATGACCATGGCAGCATCCCCATGGACAAGTGAGCCACATTCCAACACTTGGCAAGTGACTTATGTTTATGACCAGCGTCCCGAGGTCACTTGATCCCCCTTTGTGGCCGTCTGATGAGCAAAGTCAGTGGGGAAGCCAGATTCGCTGAACAGCCGTGCTACTAACTGAATTGATTCACTTAGCAACGGTGGCAAGAAAGGTTGTAAAATGGAGCAAAATTTACTGAACAACAGTCTTGCTGAGCAACAAGAATTTTGGACTCAATTTTGGTCATAAAATGAGACAAGAAGCAACAGATGGAAACTAATCCAGGAGAGAAGCAACCTGGAATTAAGGAGACACTTACTAACACTGAGGACAATTAACCAGTGGAACAGCTTGCCACCAGAAGTTGTGGGTACTCCACCACTGGAGCTTTTTAAGAAGAGCCTGAACAACCATTTGTCTGAAATGATATAGGTTCTCCTGCTTGAGCAGTGGGCTGGACTATAGGACCTCTAAGATCTTTTCCAACTCTGTTATTCTGCTATTCTTGTTGTTGTTGTTGTTGTTGTTGTTATTATTATTGTTGTTGTTGTTGTTGTTATTATTATTATTATTATTTGCCTTGGTGAATATTGCCTTCTGTCCGCCACAGATGGCAGTGTAGCTCCATCGAATTTGAAACAGTTTGGCAGAATTCTAGGTTAACTCAGCAGCTCCTTCTCCAACCAGGTAGTCCTTGACTTATGTCCAATCACTTAGTGGCCAAAATGACAACAAACCAACCTTGGGGCTAATTACAAGCCAGTTCCAAAGTTCTGATGGTCGCTTCCCTCTAACTTTGGGTGCATGACCGTTGGCAGTTTCCAGCAGTCACATGGCCATGATTTACGGTGGTCTTGCCCAAATCTGGCACCCCTGGTTTGCTTAATGACCACGGCATTCTCTTAATAATTTCTCTTTAGGCCACAGAAATGGTCCTAAAATGAACTGATCCATTTTACAACCGTCATGGAGAGTTCCCATCATGGTCAGAAGGCAAGGATTACCTGCAGATGTTTTGGGGAGTTCCAGATTGGGAGCTCCAACGCCACAGTTCTCAAAAAGTTCTGTACCGGTAGTTCTGAACTTATGACCACAAAGGAGCCCCAAATTTCTGTTGCTAAATGAGACAGTTGTTTCTTCCTTCCCACAGTTGTTAAGTGAATCACTGCAGTTGCTAATTTAGGTGGTTGAGTGGATCCAGCTTTCCAGTTGACTTTGCTTGTCCAAAGGTCGGCAATGTGGAGTAACGTGATGCCCCAGGGGACACTGCAATACCGTCATAAATGCAAGTCAGTTGCGAAGCATCCAAATTTCGATCACTTGACCATGGGAATGCTGCAATGGTTGGAATTGTGAAAACTGGTGATAAGTTGGTTTTTTTCAATGCCGTTATAACTTCGAACGGTCCCTAAATGAATGGTCGTAAGTCGAGGACTACTTGCGAAGCGCTGCTTAGTGTGGTAACTTGCGCTAATCACTCGTTTCTTGACTTCCCCTGTTACTCCAGTGTCGATAATACGGAGCTGGTTGTCCCAAGCCATGTCCCGCTTGTCTCTCTCGGGGGAGCAGGAGGGAGAAACGAAGAGAGTAACAATGAACATTTAGAGCCGTAGGAGGAGAGGAATCGCCAGGACAGGAGGAGTGAACGGATTTCGCTTCATGGAGGAAGAATATCGTGTGCGTCTCAGTTAAAGCAGCACAAAAATTGGGAATGAAACCCAGCACCTTCGGAGAGCTTAGCCCACTTAGATTCATCTTCCTTCTACCTCCTCCTCCTCTTCCTTCTTCTCAAGGCCAATCAGGTTCTTCTTCTTCCTCCTCTTCCTTCCTCCTCCCTCCTCCTCCTTCCCTCCTCCCTACTTCTCCTCCTTCCTCTTCCTCTTCTCCTTTTCTCCTCCTCCTTCTCCTCCTCCCATTTTCTCTCCCACTCCTTCCCCTCCTCCTCCTTTCTCCTCCTCCTCTTCTCCTTCTCAAGCCCAATCAAGTTATTCTTCTTCCTCTTCTTCCTTTCTCCTCCCTATTTTTCCTTTCTTCCTTCCTCCTCCTCCTTCCCTCCTCCCTCCTTCTCCTTTTTCCTTCCTTCCTATTCCTCCCCTTCTTCTTCTCCTTTTCTCCTCCTTCTGCTCCTCCCATTTTCTCTCCCACTCCTTCCCTTTCTCCTCCTCCCTTCCTCCTCCTCTTTGTCCTTCTCAAGCCCAATCAGGTTCTTCTTCTTCCTCCTCTTCCTTCCACTTCCCTCTTCCTTCCTTCCTTCCTTCCTTCCTTCCTTCCTTCCTTCCTTCCTTCCTTCCTTCCTTCCTTCCTTCTCCTCCATTCTTCCTTCCTTCCTCCTCCTCCCTTCTCCTCCTTCTCCTCTTCCTCCCTTCTTCCTTCCTTCCTTCCTTCCTTCCTTCCTTCCTTCCTTCCTTCCTTCCTTCCTTCCTTCCTTCCTTCCTTCCTTCCTTCCTTCCTTCTCCTCCTCCCCTCCTCCTCCTCTTCTTCTTCCACTTCCTCCTTCTCAATGAATGTGTTTCTTGGTGGATTGCTCCATGTGCTTCCCAGAGTCGTTGGTGTGAAAGGAGTATCAACTTAAATTTAAAATAAAAATTTAAATTTTTATTTAAATTAAATTTATTCATGAGGACAAGAACTCATGGATGGAAACTAATCAAGGAGCGAAGCAACCTAGAACTAAGGGAGAAATTTCCTGACAGAGAGGACAATTACACAATGGAACGACTTGCCTCCAGAAGTTGTGGTTGGTGCAACACTGGAGGTTTTAAAGAAGAGATTGCACAACTGTTAGTCTGGAACGGTATAAGGCCGTGATGGTGAACCTATGGCACGCATGCGGGAAGTGGCACATAGAACCATCTCTGCCGGCATGCGAGCTGTCGCCCCAGAGCAGGTCCACTGCGCATGCGCGCACACCGCCCACCCGCCAGTTGATCATTGGGTAGCTGCCGTGCATGTGCAGGGGGCAGGGGGTGCGTGGGAAATACGCACATATGCGCAGAAATGTGCCACGTGTGGGGGGGTCATGCACGCATACGCAGGGGTCGTGGGGAGCCCGCATGCATTGCCTTATGGGTGCTGGCGCATGCGCACTTTTGGCACACGAGGACGGAAAGGTTAGCCATCCCTAGTATAAGGTTTCTTGCCTAAGCAGGGGTTGGACTAGAAGACCTCCAAGATTTCTTCCAACTATTCTATTCTGTTCTGTTCTATTTAATTTTCCATTCCATTCCATTTAAATACCATTCCATTCCAATATTTAAATCTTATTCTTCCCTTTCCTTCTCTTCTCTTCTCTTCTCTTCTCTTCTCTTCTCTTCTCTTCTCTTCTCTTCTCTTCTCTTCTCTTCTCTTCTCTTCTCTTCTCTTCTCTTCTCTTCTCTTCCCTTCCCTTCCATTCTTAGATTTGGAATGAACCTGTCTGCTGCTCTGGGCAGTTGACTCTCCAGCCGCTGGAACCTTTTGGGATTTTGGTGTGTGATTCTGTTCTGGCTTTGCAATACTGCAATGCACTTCACCTCTAATAAAACTATACCATTCTCAACAAATGGAGCCAAGGATCGTTTTTATTTAGAGTTTTAAGCTGTGGCAGGTTTGACAGTTGTTGACTTGATTCTCTAACTCTAAGGATTATTTTTTCTACTCTTCTTCTAGAATGTCCCTTCCATTATTTTGCCTCCTGCAACATAATTAAAAAATGCAAATCTTGGCTGACCAATCTTTTGGAATTGGTCCTTTGAATCTGGTGTTTCTCAACCTGGGCAGTTTTAAAGTCCGTGGATGACTTCTTTTTTTTTTTTGAATTTTTTTAAATTTTTATAACAAAAACAAACTAATAAAACCATCCTTCAGATCTCCAGTGTGTCAGTATATCTTGTGCACGTAATAATATCATACGTTTCTTACTTGTTTATATTTATAACCATTCTAATCAATATTTTATATCATATTGGTCAATTGTTATATTAGACATTAGGAAACATTTATTTAGCAAAATTAATGAAAAATCTGTTTGATAATTGACGAAGCCTCAACGATAACTTCCAAACCAGTTCTTATACTGTACTTAAAAGTTGAGGATCCAGTTTTCTCACCAACAATTTTCCTTGAACTAGTGGAATTGGATAAACAAGATGCAGAGACAATATGTTGTTCAGTTATGGAAAGTTTGAATAAAGTTGGGTTTAATAAGAACTATCTGAAGAAACATTTAATTGGATTTTGCTCTGATGGTGCAGTGTTATGCTTGGGAGAAAATCTGGGGTAAGCACTAGGATAGCCAAAGACTTTCCAAACATTATAATATGGCATTGCTTAAACCATCATCTGCAACTTGTTTTAGATGATTCTATTAGGGAAATAAAGCAAATAAATAATTTTCAAATTTTTATTGATAAAATATATTCTATCTTCCAACAATCGAATAAGAACCTAATTGAACTTAACAAAATTTCCAAACAACTTGAGATTGAAATTATAAAAATCGGTAGAGTTTCTGGACCAAGATGGGCTGCCTGTAGTTTAAGATCAATCCTAGCTGTGTGGCGTGCTTATCCAGAGCTACAGCAGTTTTTCTGTTCAAATAAAAAATACTCCAGTATGGCTGTCCATCTTGAAAACACATATTTTCTCACTGATTTGGCGTTGATGATTGATATCCTAACTGAAATATCTCTTCTTTCTCATGCATTGCAAGTGAGAAACATAGGCATTATAAAGGCTGAAAAACTTGTGGTAAGATCAATTAAATCATTTGAAATGCTTATAAAGGAAAAGGGTGCATATGAAAAAAAAGTTTATGGATTAATTACTTCAGAAATCTTTAAAAATATAAATTTTATACAAAATCATGGATTTGTGGGACTTCCTCATGAAAGATTTATACAAAGCATTGTATCTAATTTGAAGAAAAGATTGATGGATTGCAAACATTTAAAAACAGGCTGCCAATTTAAAGATACTGATCAATTAAAATTTCTAAATTGCATTTGGTGAAATTTTCAATCATGAAATCAATATTAATGATTATTGTGATTTCATAGAAAATGTATTAAAAAGATCCGGAAAAATATACAATTCCTTGAAGCATTAAAAAAGCTAGAGATATTATTAGAACTATTGCAATCAGTTCAGCAGAGGCAGAAAGGGGCTTCCCGCAGATGAATATTTATTTATTTATTTATTTATTTATAAACATTTGTATACCACCCCCTCTCCCTAAGAACGCGGGGTGGTTCACAGTGAGATAAAAACATATAAATACAAATATAATAATTTTAAAATAAATTAAAGAATTAAATAGATAGGATTTAAGAGATTAAGAGTGGGGAATTAGAAAAGTTAAAAACCATTTAAAAGCCGAATTTATAACCATATAATATGTTCAGAGGGCAGAAGTCACCTTACAATTTCCAATGTAACAAACCTCCTGACCATCAATCAGTCTAACTGGCTTACCTCTGCAAGAATGGGACCCTGTTCCTATAGTAAAGAAGTGATTATGGGCACATCATCACACAGCTGATGATACTTGTGTTAAACCCAAGAAAACTGTAACTCAAGACGATAATAGGAAAGCAATTTGGCAGTACTTTAAATAAGTTTTATTGTTTTTTGTAAAGTTTTGTTATATAATAGTTTTAGATTAATATTTTAAAATGTTGTAACAATATAGTTTTGTGTACCTTTTTATTATTTAAGCATTAAAGACATGACATAATAAACTACCGTTTGTTTTGGTATATCTTCTTTTAATACTTAAAGACATTAGGGCAAAGCAGTGATAATGAGTTGGCCAAGCCCAGCTGATCACGTGATCACCAAGCCACGCCCACAAATTAGGCCACACCCAAAGAATTGGTTATTAAGAAATTTGAATCCCAGCCCTGTAGGAGAGGCTTCTGTTGGGCCACGAAGGAGGGAAGGGGAGGGGAGGGAATCAATGGGGCCAGTCTGAGGGGAGAGGAGAGAATCAATGGGGCCAGCCTTTGTTCAATATGTTCTTGCAGAAGCTACAGATAGCAAATATTTTGCTATCCTTGCAAAATCAGCTCAGCCTACACTTTAATATATTGTTAATTCGAGGCCTTCAATTAGGCAGAGGCCTACACCAACTTTAAAGCCCAGTTGTCCTTTTCTCACAATGTGCTACAGGAGACAAATATGTAGCTGAGGGAAATGTTCACAGAGCAGAATAACAAGCTTCTACTAATTCTATTATGCCACTATATTATATTCTACTATATCTGCTTACTCTACTATTATCATCCTTATTATCGTTTCCCTTCAATAAAAAAATGTTAAAAGTCAAAGACATTATAAAGAGTGCAGAGAAGAAGAACAAAGATTATTTGGGGACCAGAGGCTAAAACATGTAAAGAACCATTACAGGAATCTATATAGATAAAAGTGAAATGCCACTCACGCATCATCACGAAATCTCACGTATTGTCACGTATGTTGTTCCTCTTGGCTTCTAGGTGCTCACTAAAAGGTTTTTTTCAAAATGACCATCAGAGCATTAGTATTTCCTATATTATTATTAACACACTCCCCACCTGAAAGGGAGAGAAGGGGATAAGAAAGGAGAGGCCTCTATGAGGAAAGCCTGAGGGAGAGAAGGGGAGGGGAGAGAATCAATGAGGCCAGCCTGAGGGAGAGAAGGGGAGAGGAGAGAATCAATGAGGCCAGCCTGAGGGAGAGAAGGGAATAATATAGGAGAGGCCTCTGTGGGGAAAGCCTGAGGGAGAGAAGGGGAAGGGAGAGAATCAATGAGGCCAGCCTGAGGGAGAGAAGGGAATAATATAGGAGAGGCCTCTGTGGGGAAAGCCTGAGGGAGAAAAGGGGAGGGGAGAGGATCAATGGGGCCAGCCTGAGGGAGAGAAGGGGATAAGATAGGAGAGGCCTCTGTGGGGAAAGCCTGAGGGAGAAAAGGGGAGGGGAGAGGATCAATGGGGCCAGCCTGAGGGAGAGAAGGGGATAAGAAAGGAGAGGCCTCTATGAGGAAAGCCTGAGGGAGAGAAGGGGAGGGGAGAGAATCAATGAGGCCAGCCTGAGGGAGAGAAGGGGAGAGGAGAGAATCAATGAGGCCAGCCTGAGGGAGAGAAGGGAATAATATAGGAGAGGCCTCTGTGGGGAAAGCCTGAGGGAGAGAAGGGGAAGGGAGAGAATCAATGAGGCCAGCCTGAGGGAGAGAAGGGAATAATATAGGAGAGGCCTCTGTGGGGAAAGCCTGAGGGAGAAAAGGGGAGGGGAGAGGATCAATGGGGCCAGCCTGAGGGAGAGAAGGGGATAAGATAGGAGAGGCCTCTGTGGGGAAAGCCTGAGGGAGAAAAGGGGAGGGGAGAGGATCAATGTGGCCAGCCTGAGGGAGAGAAGGGGATAAGAAAGGAGAGGCCTCTATGAGGAAAGCCTGAGGGAGAGAAGGGGAGGGGAGAGAATCAATGAGGCCAGCCTGAGGGAGAGAAGGGGAGAGGAGAGAATCAATGAGGCCAGCCTGAGGGAGAGAAGGGAATAATATAGGAGAGGCCTCTGTGGGGAAAGCCTGAGGGAGAGAAGGGGAAGGGAGAGAATCAATGAGGCCAGCCTGAGGGAGAGAAGGGGAGGGGAGAGAATCAATGAGGCCAGCCTGAGGGAGAGAAGGGGAGAGGAGAGAATCAATGAGGCCAGCCTGAGGGAGAGAAGGGAATAATATAGGAGAGGCCTCTGTGGGGAAAGCCTGAGGGGAGAGAAGGGGAGGGGAGAGAATCAATGGGGCCAGACTGAGGGAGAGAAGGGGAGGGGAGAGAATCAATGAGGCCAGCCTGAGGGAGAGAAGGGAATAATATAGGAGAGGCCTCTGTGGGGAAAGCCTGAGGGGAGAGAAGGGGAGGGGAGAGAATCAATGGGGCCAGCCTGAGGGAGAGAAGGGAATAATATAGGAGAGGCCTCTGTGGGGAAAGCCTGAGGGAGAGAAGGGGAGGGGAGAGAATCAATGGGGCCAGCCTGAGGGAGAGAAGGGGAGGGGAGAGAATCAATGAGGCCAGCCTGAGGGAGAGAAGGGAATAATATAGGAGAGGCCTCTGTGGGGAAAGCCTGAGGGGAGAGAAGGGGAGGGGAGAGAATCAATGGGGCCAGCCTGAGGGAGAGAAGGGAATAATATAGGAGAGGCCTCTATGGGGAAAGCCTGAGGGAGAGAAGGGAAGGGGAGGGGAGGGGAGAGGCCTACTCATTAACTACTCATTAATGTTTGAGCTTTAACTCAGTTAATAACTGTCAATTGATCAAGCCCAATCACATAGTTCCCTAGCGAAGCGCAGGTATCCAACCGACTAGTTGGGTATGTTTATCTAGTTTAATTAAAAGAAGAACTGGGGGGGGAGACATGATAGCAGCATTACAATATTTGAGGGGCTGCCACAAAGAAGTTGATTATTCTCCAAAGCACCTAAAGGCAGGACAAGAAGCAATGATTGGAAGCTATTTATATCCATGGTGGGCAGTGGTGGGATTTAATTTTTTTTTTACTACTGGTTCGGTGGGCGTGGCTTGGTGGGCGTGGCAGGGGAAGGATACTGCAAAATCTCCCGTCAGAGGTGGGATTTGCAGGTTCTCTGAACTACTCAAAATTTCCGCTACCGGTTCTCCAGAACTGGTCAGAACCTGCTGAATGTCCACCTCTGAATCAAGGAGAAATCCAGCCTCGAAATAAGAAGAAATTTCTTGGCTGAAGTGGGATGGTTTTCCATCAGATCTTGTGGATGCTCCATCACTGGAGGGTTTTTTTTAAAAAAGAGACTGAACAGCCAGAATGGTATAGGATTTCCTATACCAGGGGGTTGGACTAGAGGACCTCCTGCTCTGTTATTCTTATTCTTATTAATGAGCCATGGTGGTGCAGTGGTTAGAGTGCAGTACTGCAGGGGCACTCCTGCTGCCTGCCGGCTGCCTGCAATTTGGTAGTTCGAATCTCACCAAGGCTCCAGGTTGACTCAGCCTTCCATCCTTCTGAGGTGGGTAAAACGAGGACCCAGACTGTTGGAGGCAATAGCTCACTCTGTAAAGAGGGCTCTAAAAGGACTGTGAAGCGGCATATAAGTCTTAAGTGCTACTGCTATGAGCTTATTCTGCCTTGGGGAACATTACCTGCTCTCTGCCTGTGCTCACGCCCAGTGGGTGGCGCCGAGACTTCCCATTTTGATCTCCTTCCCCTGTCGTTGCCTCTGTGCCTGATGGACTCTGCGTGACTCTCAGCTCACCTCTTCAACTGTGCACGTTTGTCTGTGTGTGTGTGTGCGTGTGCGTGCGTGTGCGTGTGTTTGTGTGTGTGTGCGCGTGTGTGCACGCCTTGGGTTGAATAAGCCAAATGGCAATGGCCAGTTTCATCCAAAGGAGTCTTCTAGCCTTAGAAGGAGAAAGGGAAGGAGGAAAGGAAGGGAGAGACAGAGACAGAGACAGAGACAAAGGAAGGAAGGAAGGAAGGAAGGAAGGAAGGAAAGAAAGAAAGAAAGAAAGAAAGAAAGAAAGAAAGAAAGAAAGAAAGAAAGAAAGAAAGAAAGAAAGAAAGAAAGAAAGAAAGAAAGAAAGAAAGAAAGAAATATAAGGGAAAGACAAGAAAGAAGAGAAAGAGAGAAAGAAAGAAAAAGAAGAAAGAAAGAGGAGAGATAAAGAAAAGAAAGAAAAGAGAAGGAAGGAAGGAAGGAAGAAAGAAAGAAAGAAAGAAAGAAAGAAAGAAAGAAAGAAAGAAAGAAAGAAAGAAAGAAAGAAAGAAAGAAAGAAAGAAAGAGGGAGGGGGAGGGATGGAGACAAGGAGGGGAAAGTGAATGAGATATAGTTGGATGGATGGATAGATAGATAGATACATGGAGGGAGGGAGGGTCAGAGAGAGAAAAAAGGAGAGGAAGGGAGGGCCACAAACCCTGGCACTAGACGTGGCTTCAGAAGACTCTTTGAAACAGCCCAATAATCTAGGGCTGGAAGGGATCTCGGAGATCATCTAGTCTAACCCCTGCTCCAGCAGGAAACCTTATATCATCTGGATTATTTTGGAGCAGGGGTGGGATTCTACCGGTTCAGGTGAACCGGTAACTCCGAAGATCAGCTGCGAGCGAACCAGTTCACTCCGAAAATCAAGGTATTTCCTTACACACACACCCCACCAATCAGCTGTTTTCTGAAGATCAGCTGTGCTGCGTGATTTAGATTAGCTAAAAAGCAGGAAATTGTTGGATTTCTTGCTTTCTAGCTAATCTAAATTGAGCAGCACAGCTGTTTCCCCGCCCCTCGCTGATGTACTGTTTCGCCCAGGAGACTTCCCTGAGGCCAATGAGGCAATTTAAAAAAAAAAATTGCCTACTGGGCCTCAGGGAAGCCTCCCGTTTTTGCTCCCAGGAGGCTTCCCTGAGGCCTAGTAGGCCCAAAAAATTAAATACCCCAACCCATGCCCACCTAATAACATGACCACCTAGCTACGCCCACCCAGCCACGCCCACAGAACTGGTAGTTTAAAATTTTGCACCCACCCCTGTTTTGGAGCCTCTAACAGAGAGAAAAATTGCCAGAAAGGAGAAGGAGTTTACTAGGATAAGGCTGCCATGCAAGGAAGGCAGAGATAATCCTTGACTTATGATCACAATTGAGCCCAAAATTTTTGTTGCTAAGCAAGAGTGTTGTTAAATGAGTTTCACCATTTTATTCAATCCATGTAATGTCTAATCTAATCTACAGAAAATTATAGTTAAAGAGGTGGCAGAATCATAGAATAACAGAGTTGGAAGGGACCTTAGAGGTCATCTAGTCCAATCCCCTGCTCGAGCAGGAGAGTCTATTCCAAATATTAGCCTCTGCCTAGATTGTGAGGCCAGAGCTCCACCTCTAGGCTACCGGAGCTTCAAATTAAAAAGAAAAAGAAAGTGAACTCTGGATGTGTTTTCCAAACACAGTAAGTGAGGTTGAATGTGTATAGTTTTAGAAGAGCTCTCTCTCTCTCTCTCTGTGTATGTGTATGTGTGTGTACATACATATACATTATATATAGTAGATAATGTATCTTTTTGTGTGCCTATACACACTATATACTATGCAATATGTATGTACACATATGGCATATATACATAGGATTAAATAGTGTATTTTGGATGTTCAGTAGTAGTAAATAAATAGAGAAGGAAATTGTATCTCGTTGAGGCCTTTGAGGCGCGGAGAGGCCAGGTAAGGCATCCCTTGATGTGAGTGATGTCCAGTGGGCCACACCCACCCACTCACATGATCACCCAGCCACGCCCACCCAGTCATATGACCACCCAACCACACCAGGATTGGGATTTTACCGTTTCGCACCGTTTCGGTAGAACTGGTTGTTATGGTTCCCGGTAGTTTGGAGAACCAGTAAATCGGGCCTCTGGATGGTCCCGCCTCTCTCTCCCCCTTCTCTGCTTCCTGTCCAGTCAGTCCCTACCACACATGTGCGACATTGTGCGCATGCGCAACATGCCTGCAGCCTGCTTTTGCCTGCCCGCTAGGTCAGCCATTGCTACCTGCCTTTCGCTGCGACAGAGCAAAAAGCTTGCAAGTACCCAGCCCCTCCCTTCAGGAAACAGCTCCTGTTTACTCACAGGTAAGCCTGCGAGTTGCACTAACCCCTCCCCCACTGTCCCCAGGCCTCCCGCGGCCATCTCCAGGGCTCCCCAGGCCTCGCCCAGCCTATTTATTTATTTATTTATTTATTTATTATTTCGATTTGTATACCGCCCCCTCTCCCAAAAAGGGATTCGGGGTGGTGAACAGCCACAATAAAAACATACAAACAGAAAAGTTAAAAAAGAGTTTAAAAATTAATTAAATAGATGGCTAAGACCAATAAAACCCATAAAAAATTTAAAATCAAATTAAAAACCCTACTCATAACATTACGCCAGACCGGCCTGTTGGAAAAGGTGGGTCTTAAAATGCTCGTCAGACGGCCCGTAGGTTGGTAATGGCTCATATCTCCACCGGTAGCTCATTCCAAAGGGAGGGTGCTCCCACAGAGAAGGCCCGCAACCTCGGAGCCGCCAACCGACATCGGCCAGCCTGCGGCATCCCGAGGAGGCCAACCCTGTGGGAGCGCACCGGCCGGCGGGAGGCCGATGATGGCAGCAGGCGGTCCCACAAGTACCCGGGTCCCAAGCCATGGAGCGCTTTAAAGATTGTCACTAGCACCTTGAATCGCACCCGGAAGGCCACTGAAAGCCAGTGCAGCTCGCACAGGAGCGGTGTAATATGGGAGCTCCGAGAAGCCCCCAAGATCACCCGCGCGGCCACACTCTGCACTAGTTGAAGCCTCCGGATGCTCTTCAAGGGGAGCCCCATGTAGAGAGCATTGCAATAATCTAGGCGGGAGGTAATGAGAGCAGAGGTGACTGTGCGCAATGCACCCCGATCCAGAAAGGGCCGCAACTGGTAGATCCTACAGACCTGATTAAAAAAAACCCTGGTGACGGCTGATATATGATCGTCCAATGACAGCCACCCATCCAGGAGGACTCCCAGATTGCGCGCCCTCTCCATGGGAGCCAAAATTTCACCTCTCACAATCAGCGATGGAATGAGCTGACTGTATCTGGGTGCAGGGAACCACAGCCACTCAGTTTTGGTCGGGTTGAGCCAAACCCTGTTGACCCCCATCCAACTCCCTACAGCTTCCAGGCACTGGGGTCATCACTTCAACGGCTTTGTCGGGGTGGCCCGGGGTGGAAATGTATAGCTGAGTGTCGTCAGCAAACTGATGGAACTCCACCCCAAAGCCATGGATGCTCTCCCCCAGCCTACCTACCTGACCCCCCTCCATCCCCAGGTTTGGCTGGCTGGCTTCCCCATCAGTGAAGCCCCATCCTGCCAGTGGTGCTGGCTGGGGCCTGCCTACCTGCCCCCAACCTTGGGTTTGTCTGGCTGGCTTCCCCATCAACATGGCTCCAGCCCACCGGCTGTGCTGGCTGGGACCTGCCTACCTGCCCCCAAATCTCCAGGCTCAGTTTATTTATTTATTTATTTATTTATTTATTTATTTATTTATTTATTTATTTATTCAATTTATATACCGCCCCCCTCTCCCCAAAGGGACTCAGGGCGGTGAACAGCCAATAAAAATACATATACAGAACACATATACAACACATAACATGACAATATTAAAATTTAAAAATTGAATATAGTGTGGCTCTAATTAAAATATAAACGAGAGTTAAAAGAAATTAAAACCAGATTAAAATTTAAAAGACCCCTAGGCCAGTCCGGCCTGCCAAAATAGGTGAGTTTTAAGTAACCGACGGAAGGCCATGAGATCAGGGGCGGCCCTTACTTCCGGGGGTAATTCATTCCAGAGAGGGGGTGCTCCCAATGAGAAGGCCTGCGCCCTCGGGGTCGCCAGCCGTCCAGCCGGCGGCACCCCGAGGAGACCGACTCTATGGGAGCGTACCGGTCGGTGGGAAGCCGATGGTGGCAGGAGGCGGTCTCGCAAATATCCCGGTCCCGAGCCATGGAGCGCTTTAAAGATAGTGACCAAGACTTTGAAGCGCAACCGGAGGGCCACCGGGAGCCAATGCAGCGCGTGCAGAAGTGGCATAACATGGGAGCCCCTAGGAGCTCCCATTACCACCCTCGCGACTGCATTCTGCACCAACTGGAGCCTCCGGATGCTCTTCAAAGGCAGCCCCATGTAGAGAGCATTGGCATAGTCTAGGCGGGAGGTCACCAGGGCGGAGGTGACCGTGCGAAGCGCATCCCGATCCAGAAAGGGCCGCAACTGGTAGATCCTACAGAACTGTCCAAAAGCCCCCCTGGTGACGGCCGCCACGTGATCTTCCAATGACAGCCGTACATCCAGGAGGACACCCAGATTGCGGGCCCTCTCTGTGGGGACAAGAATTTTCCCCCCCACAGCCAGCGATGGAACCAGCTGGCTGTACCGGGGTGCTGGGAAGCACAGCCACTCAATCTTAGATGGGTTGAGCTGAAGCCTGTTCCGCCCCATCCAACACCGCACGGCCTCCAGGCACCGGGTCATCACTTCGACGGCTTCATCGGGGTGGCCCGGGGTAGAAATGTACAGCTGAGTATCATCAGCATACTGATGGAACTCTATCCCAAAGCCACGGATGATCTCACCTAGCGGCTTCATGTAGATGTTGAACAGAAGGGGCGAGAGCACCGACCCCTGAGGCACCCCGCAAACCAGGGGCCTCGGGGCCGACCTCTGCCCCCCTGCCAACACAAATTGCGAGCGGTCAGAGGGGAAGGAGGAGAACCACCGCATAACGGTGCCTCCCACTCCCAACCCCCCCAGCCGCTGCAATAGTATACTGTGGTCGACAGTATCAAAAGCCGCCGAGAGATCTAAGAGGACCAGGACAGAGGAATAACCTCTGTCATGGGCCCTCCAGAGATCATCCACCAATGCGACCAACGCCGTCTCTGTGCTGTGCCCAGGCCTGAAGCCCAATTGGCGTGGATCCAAATAGACAGCTTCATCCAGGTGCTGGGGAAACTGTTGTGCCACCACACTCTCAACAACCTTCGCCATAAAACGAAGGTTGGAGACAGGACGATAATTAGATAACAGAGTTGGGTCCAGGGACGGTTTCTTGAGGAGGGGTCTCACCACTGCCTCTTTCAAGGCGGTGGGTAGATATCCCTCACTCAAGGAAGCGTTAATAATACCCTGAAACCAACCTCGTGTCACCTCCCAGGTGGCCAACACCAGCCAGGAGGGACACGGGTCCAATAAACATGTGGTCGCATTCAGTCCCCGCAGCAACCTGTCCATGTCTTCGGGGGTCACAGGATCAAACTCATCCCAAATGACTGTTTCAAGTTCCGCCCCCGATCCCCCACCCAGAGCCGCCCATTCAGAGTCCAACCCGGATCCGAGCGATTTTATCCACCAAGAACTTTGAAAAGTCCTCAGCCTGCCCCTGCAAGGGGTCCTCCCACGCTCCCTCTTCCAAGAGGGAGCGGGTCACTCTAAACAGGGCGGCCGGGTGGTTTCCTGCGGACGCAATAAGGGTGAAAAAGTAAAGACGCTTTATATAGCCACTAAATAGGTCTTGATATAAGACCGTAAAAGTGTTCGGTCGGGTCCGGAGCGAGTAGTCCTCCAAATACTCTCCAGGCGTCTTTTCCGGTGCTTCATCTCCCTCAGCTCCCCAGAAAACCAGGGGGCCGAGCGAGAGCGGCGCCAGGTCAGAGGCCGCAAGGGCACGATCCGGTCCAGGGCCCCAGCCGCCACCCTTTCCCAGGTGGCGACCAGGTCCCCCACCGAGTCGTGAGTTCGAATGTCGGGATATGGCCCAAGCTCCATCAGGAACCTATCTGGATCCATCAGGCACCTGGGGCGGTACCAACGTATTTGGTCCGCCTCCCTGTGATGGGGAGGAGCGGCCTGGAAGTCCAGCCTAAGGAGCGAATGATCTGACCATGACAAGGGTTCAACAAAAACATCCCCAACACCCAGATCATCCTGCCACTGTCCAGAGACAAAAACCAGATCCAGAATGTGACCCCCAGTATGCATGGGTTCCTTAATTAATTGGGTCAGGCCCAAGGCTGTCATGGAAGCCAAGAACTCCTGGGCAATCCCCGAGGCCCCACCGGCCGAAGGCAGGTTGAGATCCCCCATGACCATCAACCTGGGGGTCTCAACCGCCAGACCGGCTATGACCTCGAGGAGCTCAGGCAGGGCCGATGTCACATAGCAGGGAGCCAGGTATGTGATCAAAAGGCCCATCTGAACCCCGGAACCACACTTAACAAAAAGGGACTCACATCCGGTCGTCTGAGGAACAGTGGATTCCCTAGGATCCAGATCCTCCCGAATAATTACCGCAACCCCCCCACCCCTCCCCTGGGCCCTCGGCCGATGAAAAACCCGAAACCCGGCTGGGCACATCTCTACTAGAGGGGCACCCCCCTCCTGTCCCAGCCAGGTCTCGGTAATGCCAGCCAGGTCCGCACCCCCCTCCGTGACAAGATCGTGAACAAGGGGTGCTTTATTCACTACGGACCTGGCATTGCAAAGCATCAGTCGAAGGCCCGGGGCCCGATCATTCAAACAACTCAGGGGGCGAGACGTGACCTGGGGGCCGGAGCACACCACCGCTTGTAAACAGCGGGGGCGGGCTCCCATAACTTGATAAGACCCCCTGTCAGCACCATACCTGCCTCTCCCACCGATCGTAGGGATAGCCCTTTCATCCCCCTCCCCAGAAGAAGCCCCCATCTTCGGATCGACCGTCCCCGATCCCAAGGCCTCCTGGTCGCAGGCATGCCCCGGTCTGGCCTTATCCCCAGACGGGTTGTCCCCCAAACCCAGTCTGGGCCCCCTCCCTAACCCCAATAATAAATTCCCTTTCCCTAACCCCATTAAAAATTTCGTCAGGAATTTAAATAATTTAAAAGAACCCTTAAAATCCCTATAATTAAAACCCCCAGCTGCGCCGTGTCTCCTCTCTGGTACCCAAGAACCATCCTCGAGGTATGACAGGGAAAGGTCTGAGGGCCACACCTGAGAAAGGGGGGCATTCCTCAGGGCCCACAGTTCGGCTGCCGAATAAGTAAACTTCAGCTTTTCATCATCTCTGGGCAGTAAGGCCTGATAACAAAGCAAGGGCCAGAATAAGTTGTCCTGCAAAAGAAGAGATCCCCTACCCCTATGACCCTCTCACGGTCACTGAGGAGTCCCGATGATAATAGGCCCACCATCCTCTCACGATGGTGAGGGACCAGATCACATGGACCTCAAGGTGGAGGTTAAAGTTCAACCCTCTGTCCTCTCACAACAGTGGGGAGAGAGATGATATACAACCGCCATTGTCCTCTCACTACGATGACAGTCTAAGAAGTTTGCTGGCTTACCCACCGGCATGGTCCCATTCCAACAACAATGCTGTCTGGGGCCATCCTACCTGTTTCCCCACATCCCCAGGCTCGGCTGTCTGGCTAAGCCACCACACGGCTGTCCCTACCACGTGGTGGCATCCTGTAAGAAGCACCATCGCCGCAGCACCTCCGCCACTTCTGCTGCCTCTGCCTGCTTCTACGGGAGCCAAACGAAAGGAAGCGGGCAAAAGGAAGCAGCCAGGTCCGCCGCATCCGACCGCTTCCTTTCGTTTTGCTTCTGCCACCACCGCCACTATCCCAGCCACCTCTGCCGCTTCCACTGTGAGCAAAATGAAAAGAAGTGGGTGGAGGCAGCCAGGTCTGCCGCTTCTGCCTGCTTCCATTCCTTTTGCTGCCACCGCCGCCACCACCTCTGCCACTTCTACCAGGAAGAAAATGAAAGAAAGCAGGTGGAGGCAGCCAGGTCCTTTTGTTTTGCGGCTGCCACCGCCACCCACAAAGGTACCGTACTTTGGGAGGGCTTGGTGTGGGTGCTCCATGGCACTGCTACCGCCACACCCGCTACCACCACGCCCACAAATTAAGCCAAGCCCACAGAACCTGTTTTTAAGTAATTTGAATCCCTCCCCCTGAGCCACACCCACGCTCACCCAGCCAGTCATTAGGGCATAGAACCTGTTGCTAAAAAATTGGAAGCCCACCCCTGACTAAGACTCCAAGATCCCTGTAGGCCAATCTCTTCCCCACAACCCTTCCTTATCCAGTTCTGCCAGGCCTTTGGGGTCAGCCCTTGGCCCACCTGCCACTTCATTGTCACCCTGTCAGGACAATGACGAAATGTCCCTGTGTCCTGGAGATGGATGATAGTCTTGGAGAGGATTCGAACTCAGTCCTGAAGGGGGCAGCTGGAGAGGAGCATGAACTTCCAACCTTGGAGACCCCTCTCCTGGAGGAAGACCCTCCTCGGATGAAGCCAAAAGATGAGGCAAGAGACGCCAGGTAAGTCATTATCACTGATACCGGTGAGAATTATTTTGCAGTATTTCCCCACCAGAAAGAACTTTGCATGGATTTCTGCCAACGGCTTATGGGTTGATTTGCGGTTCTGTTCAGGAGTCTTAAAACAATGCACAAGCACCTTCCCCCTTCTATTTTCCCTACAACAACCCCCATGTGCGTTGGGCTGAGAGAAATGATTGGCTCAAAGTCACCCAACCAGCTTTCATGCCTAAGGCGGGACTGAAACTTATCACCTCGTTGAGGCCTTTGAGGCGAGGAGAGGCCAGGCAAGGTGCTCCTTGAGGCGAGTGATGTCAAGTTGGCCATGCCCACCCAGTCACATGACCACCAAGCCACACCCACCAAGCCACGCCCAGAGAACCGGTAAAAAAGTTTGAATCCCACCACTTAAGATAACCAATTCAACAAAGAGTTAAGGAGTGATACAAAGGAACAAAAACTCAGATCAAACTACTGCAGGAGATGTAGGATGTGTACTAAATGTTACTAACCTTCCAACTCTATTAATGTATGTTGTTTGAGCCGGCTTTCATGGCTAAGGCGGGATTAGAACTCACTGTCTCCTAGTGATTGGCCCAAAGTCACCCGGCCAACTTTCATGGTTAAGTCAGGACTAGAAAATCACCATCTCCTGATATTTGAGCCAAAGTCATTAGCTGGACAGTGAACAGAAGGACTGAATTCCATCTGGACCCTTTTCTTTTCCTTTCTCTTCTGCAAACCGGATGATCCCAATAGCTTCGACAGGTACCATATTTTTAAAGCTGTGAATGAGGGAGATCCTGAACAGCTCAACGACCTGAGCGATTATCTGCAGAAAACGCGCAGCTTTCTCTCCAACACTGAATACACAGGTACATCGCTTATTCTTTCTTGCTGACTCTCATATCAGCATAAAACCAAGGCAAACCCCAAAGAACTGCCTCTAGAAGGGAATATTTGCAGCTCAGAGTTGAACTGGGGTGGGTGGGTTAACAATCAGAATACAGCTGGAAAGTACCTTGGGAGATCATCTAGTCCAACCCCCTGTTCAAGCAGGAGACCCTCTATCATTTCAGACAAGTGACTATCCAACCTCTTCTTAAAAACCTTTAGTGATGGAGCACCCACAACTTCTGGTGGCAAGCTGTTCCTCTGGTTAATTGTCCTCACTGTCAGGAAGTTTCTCCTTCATTCCAGGTTGCTTCTCTCTTTGATTAGTTTCCATCCATTGTTTCTTGACTTGCCTTCTGAGGCTTTGGAAAATAAGTTGACCCCCTTAATGTAGGAACACTCTGCTATCATGGACCTCCCTAGTCCTTATTTTCTCTAGACTAGCCAAACCCAATTCCTGCAACTGTTCTTCGTGTGCTTTAGCCTCCAGGCCTATTAATCATCTTAATTGCTCTTCTTTGCAGTTTTTCCAAAGTCTCAACCTCTGTTTTGTAATGTTCATTTGGAGCACCCGAAAAACCCTCCCATGAGTGCAAAATTACAGAATGTCTCTGTGGGCAACTGGTTTGGGCTGCAGCTGCCACCCCACGCCCCCCCCCCCCCCCAGATCCTGCTGGGCCTTGGGTGGGCTAGGATCTGGTAGCCCAAATGCCCTCCAAAAATGTTAGAAGCAATGGATGCCTCCAGATGTTCTCCAAATTCCTCAACTAGTTTGCTGAGCTTTTACAGAGGGATGGCTTTGGACTCTAGTTCCCATGCTCCTGAGCACTTGATTGTGCTGTCTGGGTGGTGGGAGAAGCAACTTACTTAACCATGTCTGGAAAGTTCCCAAGGTGGGAAAAGTGAACCTAGGAAGACTCTGAAAAAGTGTTTCTCATTTTGGCCTCTTGAAGATGGGCGGACTTCAACTTCCAGAATTCCCCAGCCAGCTTTGCTCTAAATTTCAGAATTCGAGGAGTTGAGGTCCGCCCATCTTCAGCTTACCAAAGTGGAGAAACCCTGCTTTAGGAAGATGGAAGATGGGACAGGCATCACCCAAGCCTTCTTCCTTGGACTTCTTTCTTCCAGATGAGGAGACAGGCAAGACCTGTTTGATGCAGGCCTTGCTCAATTTGAAAGACGGGAAGAATCCCACCATCCCTGTGCTCTTGAGGATAGACAAGGAGACCGAGAACCCCAACCCTTTGGTCAACACCGCTTGCACTAACAGCTACTATGAAGGTAAGGCTCCTTCTTGGGACGTTGAGGGTGGAGGACTCTGTTTTCTAGGGTGGGGTGGCTGGAAGGAGATCTTCAGTTTGGATAGTTTGGAACTTCCTTCGTTCCTTTTCCTGAAACCCGGCAGAGCTTAGCCCAGCCAGATGTTCTCCTCCTCCTCCTCTCCTCCTCCTCCTTCAAGATGTTATGGAAATCCCGTAATATTTTAGCCAACAAATTCAGGGAATGTTTATTTCATTCTCCTTCCCTCCCCTCCCCTCCCCTCCTCCTCCTCCTCCTTCAAGATCTTATGGAAATCCCGTAATATTTTAGCCAACAAATTCAGGGAATGTTTATTTCATTCTCCTTCCCTCCTCTCCCCTCCCCTCCTCCTCCTCCTCCTCCTCCTCTTCCTAAAATAGGTCTTATGGAAATCCCATGACATTTTTGCCAACAAATTCGGGGAATGTTTATTTATTTTATCAATTTCATGCCCTCCCCCAATGTTGTCATAACCAACCCATGTGCCTTTCTGATAGACAGTGAGGAATGTGGTCATAAAAGCCAAGGTGGCCACCAACATCCCAGGGGACTTTAAAGGGACCGTTCTCTTCTCATTCTTGAAACCCATCCTATGCTTGGAAATTAGGGGGAATGGCTGCAGTAGTGGTACAGTTAAAAAAACAGTGGAGTTTTTTCAGTTAAACAAGAAAACAAGGGGGGATTTGATGGCCCCAGAGCGGCTGCCATCTTGACTTTTTTCACCTAAACGTGTGGACACCTCTGATAAAGCCTTCCATCTTTATCCAGTGCTGTTTTTCACCATCCTTGCAGGCCAAACAGCCCTCCACATCGCCATCGAGAAGAAGAGCTTAGAATTTGTGGAGCTCCTGGTGGAGAACGGAGCTGATGTCCATGCCAAGGCTTCTGGCCTTTTGTTCCAGAAGGACCACAAAGAGGCTCACTTTTATTTCGGTATGTCAGTGGGACAAATGTTGTAGGTGCATTTCGACTTTTTAACCACTCCTGCAGGTATCCTTGTTTTCATCAGCAAAGGGGATTTGATATCTTCCCTTTCTGGGAGACATTGCAGATCAGAAGTGGGCAACCATGGCCACTTGAAGACCTATGGACCTCTACTCCCAGAATTCCCCAGTCAGCATGGCTGGCTGGGCAATTCGGGGAGTTGAAGACCACACGATTTAAAGACCTGTGGATTTCAACCTTGGCCAATTGAAGACCTGCTGGCTGGGGAATTCTGGGATTTGAAGTCCAGAAGACTTAAAAACCTGTGAACTTCAACCTTGTCTTCTTGAAGACTGGCTAGCTGGGGAATTCTGGGAGTTAAAGTCCACTGGTCTTATAAGTGGCCAAGGTTCGACACCTCTGATCTAGATGGTCAATGCAACCTTGGCCCATCGTCTTCTCTCTTCCAGGTGAACTTCCTCTCTCCTTGGCTGCTTGTACCAACCAGCTAAAGATGGTCATGTACCTCCTGGATAACCCTCACCAGAAGGCCGACATGACCGAACAGGATTCCATAGGCAACACCGTCCTCCATGCGCTGGTGATGGTTGCCAATGACACAGAGAAGAACACCAAATTCGTGGTCGAGATGTACGACGAGATCCTGATGAAAGGGGCTGAAATTGACCCTTCTTGCAAATTGGAAGAGATTCAAAACAGGGAACAGCTGACCCCTTTAACACTGGCTGTCAAGACTGGGAAAGTCAAGGTAGTCTCCCTCCTCATCAGAATATGTAGTCCTCGACTTACAGCCATTCATTTAGTGATGATTCAAAGTTACAATGGCATTAGAAAAAGTGATTTATAGCCAACCCTTGTCGCATCCCCTAGTCATGCGATCAAAATTCGGAGCTTGGCAACTGGCCGTGGGGGGAGAAATTTTGACCCCCACAGAGAGGGCGCACAATCTGGGTATCCTCCTGGATGTACGGCTGTCGTTAGAAGGCCATATAGCAGCCGTCGCCAGGGGGGCTTTTTGTCAGGTCCGTCGGATCTACCAGTTGCGGCCCTTTCTGGATCGGGGTGCATTGCGCACGGTCACTTCTGCCCTTGTCATCTCCCACCTAGACTACTGCAATGCTCTCTACATGGGGCTCCCCTTGAAGAGCATCCGGAGGCTTCAGCTCGTGCACAATGTGGCTGCGCGGGTGATCTTGGGGACTTCTCGGAGCTCCCGTGTTACACCGCTCCTGCGCGAACTGCATTGGCTGCCGGTGGCCTTCCGGGTGCAATTCAAGGTGTTGGTGATCATCTTTAAAGCGCTCCATGGCTTGGGACCTGGGTACTTACGGGACTGCCTGCTGCCGCCATCGGCCTCCCGCCGGCCAGTGCGCTCCCACAGGGTGGGCCTCCTTGGGGTGCCACCGGCTGGGCGATGCTGGCTGGAGGCTCCGAGTGTGTGCGGGCCTTCTCTGCAGGGGCACCCTCCCTCTGGAATGAGCTACCTACAGAGATACGAGCCATCATTGACCTACGGGCCTTCCGGTGTGCACTGATGACCCACCTTTTTCAGCAGGCCGGTCTGGCCTAGTGCCATTAGAAGGGTTTTAATTTTTAAAATTTTAAATTTTTATTGGGTTTTTATTTTCAAATTCAGCCACTAATTTAATAATTTTTAATTCTATTTTAAATATTTATGGACTGTATTGTTTTATTATGGCTGTTCACTGCTCTGAGTCTTTATTTGGGAGAGGTGGTGGTATAAAAGTTAAATAAATAAATAAATAATAAATAAATATGATGGTTGGAGTGTCCTGGGTTCATGCGATCTCCTTTTGTGACTTTCCCAGCTGTCTTCCAGCAAATAAAGTCAATGGGGGAAGCCAGATTCACTTAACGACCGAGTGATCCACTGAACAACTCCTTAGAATGAGAACCATCTGCCTTCACATAATTGTTCCACTGACTTGGCATTTTTAAGATGGGTGGACTTCAACTCCCAGAATTCCCCCACCAGTCTTGTGTGAAGTACAGGTAGTCCTCAACTTACAACAGCCCAAATTTATGTGGCTAAGTGAGACACCTGGAAACATGAAGAAACTTTCTGACAGTGAGAACAATCAACCAATGGAACAGAAGTTGCCCTCGGAAGTTGTGAGAGCGCCATCACTTGAGACCTTCAAGAAGAGATTGGACTGCCATTTGTCAGAAATGGTGTAGGGTCTCCTGCTTGGGTGGTGGTGGTGGGGTTGGACTAGATGACCTACAGAGTCCCTTCCAACTCTGATTATCTGTTGTCTGTTATTTGCTAAGTGAGTTTTGTCCCATTTCGCGACCTTTCTCTCCACAGTTGTTATGTGAATCACTGCAGTGGTTGAGTTAGTAACATGGTTGTTAAATGAATCTGGCTTCCCCATTGACTTTGCTCAGTGGTGGAATTCAAATAATTTAACAACCGGTTTTCTGCCCAAATGATTTCTTCCAACAACCAGTTCACCAAACTGCTGAGAAAGTTAACAACCGGTTCTCCCGAACTGGTGCAAACTGGCTGAATCCCACCACTGACTTTGCTTCTCGCAAAAGGGGATCGTGTGACACTGCAACAGTCATAAATATGAGTCCGTTGCCAAGTGTCTGAATTTTGATCTCCTGACTGTGGGGATGAAAGATTGAAGGAAGAGGGTTCTTCCCCCCCCCCCCCATTCCTTAGTCTATTTAAAATTCCTGCTCTTTTACCTTATCTCCTTTTTCGGCGCTGCTGCTTCTTTCCTTTGTTTGCTATAATCCATAGCACTGGGGAATTAGTTAGAAACTCATCCACATTTGCAGTTAGAATCTCATCCAGGTTTGCAGTTAGAATCTCATCCGGGTTTGCAGGGGGTGGGGTGCGTGAGGAATCAGAAAGCTGTTCTTTAAAGTAACATTGCACAATTCTTAGCAGATGGTTTGATGAGTATGAAATCCGTAGTGAATTGCAGAGAATAATAAAGAATAAAGAAACCATTAGAGACCATTTCACTGAGGCAGCCGTCAGAGGTGCCATCTTGGAAATTCCCATTTTTAAGATGGGTGGACTTCAACTCCCAGAATTCCCCAGCCAGACTAGTGTGAAGTACAGGTGGTCCTTGAATTACAACACCCCGAATTTATATGGCTAAGTGAGACATTTGTTAAGCAACTTTTGCCCCATTTCATGACCTTTTTCTCCATAGCTGTTAAGTAAATCACTGCAGGGCTTGAGTTAATAACACAGTTGTTAAATGAATCTGGCTTCCCCATTGACTTTGCTTCTCACAAAAAGGGATCACATGACACTGCGACCAACATAAATATGAGTCAGTTGCCAAGTGTCTGAATTTTGATCTCCTGACCGTGGGGATGCTGCAACAGTCATAAGTGTGAAAAACGGTCCTAAGTCATATTTTTCAGTGCCATTGTAACTTTGAACAGTCACTAAGTGAACAGTTGTAACTCAAGGACTACCTGTATTTTCATGTCTATATTGTAATGTGTGTAATGTCAACTTGACTTCATTGTGGGTGCGCACATTTTTTAGGCAGACAAGAAGAAAGGAGAAATGGACAGAGGTGCAAGAGGATTATTATTATTATTGTTGTTGTTATTATTATTATTATTAATTGCACAGTCAGCCAAATGTCCGACTGGGTTTGGCATTTTTGTCTACCTATCGAGTCCTTACCATGGACTTGGGATAGGCAAATCTGGACGTTTGCTGGTGTGTCAGATATCGCCGCAGGATGAAAGCTGTTCCAAGTCAAGCTGCCTTCTGTAGTTGACTGATGGCAAATTTGTCAATGCCTGTGGTGTTCAAATAGTGCTCCAGTTGTTTTGGGACTGCACCCAAGGCGCCTGTTACTATTGGTACTACCCTTGCTTGCCTTTGCCATAGTCATTCTATTTCTATTTGTAGATCTTTATATTTTGTTATCTTCTCCAATTCTTTCTCTTCTATTCTGCTGTCTCCAGGCACTACCACATACACTATCCAGACTTTTTTGTCTTTCTTGTCGACAACTGTTAAGTCCGGGGGGTTATGTGGCAGGTGTCTGTCTTTCTGGATTCTGAAGTCCCAGAGCAATTTAACTTTTTCATTTTCTATGACTTTTTCTATTTTATGGTCCCACAAGTTCTTGCTTACAGGCAAATGATATTTCTTGCAGATCTTCCAATGTACCATTGATGCTAGTTTGTCATGCCGCTGCTTGCAGGGATGGGATTCTACCAGTTCTGACCGGTTCTATAGAATCCCTTGTTAAATTTCTAACCAGTTCAGAGAACCAGTAGTTAGAAGAAATCTCCTTTTGTTTTTTTTCCACCCTTATTACATTCTTGGCAGTATGCCTAGACTTACTGTCTTACTTAGACTTACTTAAGCAGGTTTTTTTTCTTTCTTTATACTTTCTTAAAGGGGAAGGGTTGTTTTAAGCTTTTTACACTGCTGTTGGGAGGAAATACTCCCCTGGAAATACTTCCAGCTGGCATGTAATGATCAGCACTTTGAAGAAATAATTGAATAATGAAGCAGAACTGCGGAAAGCAGATTTTAATGACAAAGAACCAAGATGAGTGACATTCAGCAAGGCTTCTTGGCTAGCTAGAAAGATTGACATTCAAACCTGAGTTTACATACCCTTTCTGAGTTTTGGTCTAAAACTGGTTTTTGATGAAGTTTAATTCTGTGTTTATTGATGGGATAATTTTCCCTATTCAGCTTTGTTTGGAAGGAAAAATATTAACCTGTGTTCCTGAAAAAAAACTGGGTTGAGAAATCTGGCTAGTTCCTGTGTCTATTTGTTGTGGTAATTGGTTTAACAAGCAACAGCTACTGTTGTGATTTAATTATTTGCATTGTGTTTGGATTTTTTCCTGCCTCATGGTTCCTTTTTCTATCTGGGGAGGGGGTCTTCCTTCACTGCTTTAGTGGTATCTGGCACTGTCCTTTTGGAGTGTACTTCCAAGAGGCAGGATGCAAGCTTGGCACTGATTTTTTTACTGCCTTACTGGGGGACGTGTGACCTTTCCTTAAATCTGGATGATTTCCTTAGCATATCTTGTGAGGTGAGTTAGACCAGCTGGTATCTTTAAGTGGTGCAAATGGATCTAAGGATTGCTTTTCCTGGGTGTGCCTTTCTGGAGAGCTTAAATGACCTCTCTGCTAAAGGGTTTCATGTTATGAGAAAGAGTTGGCTGCTGATAGTTATCATTTCATTTTAACTAATTCCTCAAGATGCTCTGACATCCTGCCTGATTTGTAACTCCGGCTTGCAGGTATTTTCAGTCTAATGATTTGTAGTTATGGCAGCTTTTTGCAAGCAAAGAAGCTTTTTTTATTGTACAGGTAATCCTTGACTTACAACAGTTCACTTAGTGACCATTCAAAGTTACAATGGCACTGAAAAAAGTGACTTATGACCGTTTTTCACACTTACTACCTTTGCAGCATCCTCACTGTCATGAGAGGCCAGGCGAGGAGAAGCACCCCTTGACATGAGTGACGTTGAGTTGGCCACGCCCACCCAGTCACATGACCACCAAGCCATACCCATCAACTAAGCCACGCCCACAGAATCCATTGTTTCAAAATCTGAATCCCATCCCTGGCTGCTTGTAGTCAGTTTGTGCAATCTCCTGGCAGCAGCTTACCAGGTGGTCCACTGTTTCTTCAGCTTCTTTGCAGAGGCGGCACTTACTGTCTGTTCCTGTCTTCTCAATTCTGGCTTTGTATACATTTGTCCTTAAGGCTTGGTCTTGCGCAGCCAGAATTAATCCCTCTCTTAGCCATTGCCTGGTCTTCTTATTATCTGCTTTCCCTGCTATTTTTTTTTAATGTACTGGCCATGTAGTGTTTTGTCTTCCCATGCCTCCATTCTGTTCATTTGATTTGATTTATTTATTTTGTCAAGTGATTATAAGATTACAGGTATAAGTATAGACATAGTTATGAATACATGAAATGGGTACATATAAAAAAAATAAAAGAAACAATAGGACAGAGACGGTAGGCACGTTGGTGCGCTTATGCATGCTCCCTACAGACCTCTTAGGAAAGGGGTGAGATCAATAGTAAAAAGTCTAAGGTTAAAGTTTTTGGGGTTTGGGGAAGAAACCACAGAGTCAGGTAGAGTATTCCAGACATTGACCACTCGGTTGCTGAAGTCGTATTTGGTGCAATCAAGTTTGGTGCGGTTAACCTTGAATTTGTATCTATTGTTTGCTCTTGTATTGGTATGGTTGAAGGTGAAGTATTCATTGATAGGTAGGACATTGCTATGTATGATTTTATATACTATACTTAAATCAGATCGAAGATGGCATAGTGCTAGGTTTTCTAGGTCTAGAATTTCAAGTCTGGTGGTTTTCTGTCCTGTCTCATGCACAGAGGTGGATTTGTGGCTATGTAGATGCAGATAGATAATTCCACAAAACATCCATAACAAAGTACATTTATTGGTACATCAGGTATCTTCATAACTCATATTTGTGATGAAGCTTTTCTATAATGACCAAACCTTTGTATATCAGCATTGCAGGTAAAAAATGGTTATTTTCCTAACCCATCATGTAGCGATAGAAAGAAAGCTGTTATCAGTCCATGAGTGCAGGCAAGAATGGAGGGCAGCCTCCTTCAATCCTTTGAGGGTCAATTTAGTGCCCAATCAGGATTACAGATATGGCCACATGACATGAACTACATTTCCCAGGATACCTTTAACTACATTTACCATGATGCATTTCCTTAAGGAGACAGCTCATAATTCCTAAGTAACTAACCAATTCCCATAGACTGGCTGGGACAGTACACTCCCCGCCTGGAATTGTAAATTCCACTATTAAAAGAAGAGAAAAAAAATTAACTATAAACTAAGATAAGCAGTAACCAGTAACGCTAACTGAATGGCATATAACTATATAACTAAGATAAACAGTAAGCTATATAACTAAGAAAACAGTAAACATTAATAAAGCATCAAACAAAGCAAAGCATGCAAAGCTTGAGGTTCAACCTTCAAGTTCAGCCTCTTGGTGGAAGTCTGCTGGTCACCTCTGGCGGCCTTTTAGGGTGTACAGGTACACTTGTAGGCAAAGGTGAAAGTCTGGTGGTCGCTTCTGGCGGCCTTTTAGAGTTGACAGGTACTCTTGTAGGCAAAGGTGAAAGTCTGGTGGTTGCCTCTGGCGGCCTTTTAGGGTTGACAGGTACACTTGGTGGCAAAGGTGAAAGTCTGGAGGTCGCGTCTGGTGGCCTTTTAGGGTTGGAACAGTACTCTTGCTTCCATGGTGTCAAAGGGCATCAGGAACATTGGGAAGCTGTTGGAAAGGTTGTTGCATGGGCATATGCCCGTGTAGAGCTTCTTAGTGGACATCTGGTGGTTGTTGGTGGCCGTTTAGGGTGTTCTAGCAAACATATACTGATCGGCGGCAGCCTTTGAGGCTAGAACGTCATTCTTGTGTTTGATGGTGCTAAAGGGCATCGGAAGGCAGTTGGAATGGATGGTGCTAAGGCAGTTGCCAGGGTTGGAGCCTGCATCTGGGCATCACTGACAATTCCTACAATCCCCCATCCTAGTAGAGAGGCCACTGGGACATCTACAGGACCGCCAACTGACTCGGAGAAGCGAAAGGTGCATGGGGCATTATTTCCCAGCAAGAGTAGGATATCAGCCTCCGGATCTAGAGTGGGAAAGTGATGAGCAAGGTGCTGTAGATGAGGAATGCTACTTATGAGGTGTTGCGATCTGACTGCGGTCATTCGGTATCCCATCGCATTCAAATATGGGCGATAGTGGGAATTGGGTACTTCCATCTAATGACTCTATGCAAAGTCCAGTAGCTCTCCTCCACGCCGTGCTTCTTGGTCTGTGGCACATTGATACAGTGAAGGGAAGTTTGGTCTGTTGCAAAGAGGATGAAGAATGTGGGTCTGTCCAGGGTGCAGGTGCTTTGAGTGTCTATCCACATGTACATTTTCATGGTGTCTTCGGGGCGTCCTTCAGGGTACACTTTGGCTAAGCAGATGGGAAGACACGAACGAGGGGGTGGTGAGTCAGTGCACAGTGCTGTGCAGTTGACGCTCATGCTTGGTTTTGGTTGTGGTTTGTCAGTATGCCGAGGAGCCCTGTATGCTTCTGTGTGACGTTGAGGCTCCTTGTCTGAAGGAAGGTTACGAGTGCTGTGGTGGCTTGGCTGCGGTTGGGTGCTGGTCACTTTTGCAGATGTGACATTGCACTTTGGTTGTGCAGTATTTGGACGAATGTTTCAATTCGCAACACTTGTAGCAGTATTGGTACTCTCTTAGCAATTCTTTTCGTTGGGTCAGTGATTTTGCTGCAAACCCAGTGCAGCTGTTCAGCGAGTGACGAGTGTTGTGCATAGGACAAAACTGTATTCTCCTTGTGTCCGGAGATCTAAATTGAGTTGTATCAGATGAGTTCTCTCCCCAACTGTGTGAGGATGAGAAGTTGATCTCGGTGTCATGGACAACCATGAAGGGTCTTTCACTGGTAGTATGTATAGGGTCAGCCATGAAGGGTCTTTCTCTGGTAGTATGTATAGGGTCAGCCCTGAAGGGTCTTACCCTGGGAGTATGTATAGGACCTGAGGGCGATATATGGTTGCTGTTGTATCTTCTGTTATTAGAAGGACTAACACTCTGAGGCCACGGACTTGGTATGTGTTGCACACTGTTGCTTGGTGGGAGATGAATTCTTCAAGAAGTGTGAAGGGTACATAGTGGTGGCAACCCTTGGCCAGGAAGGTATCAGTCAACTGGAGACACTTTTCAATTAGCACCTGTGGAAGTTTTTGAACAATTTTGTTCTCTGTGTCGACATGATTGAGACAGGTGAGTGTCGGTAAGTTGGGATCCCATTGTGCCGTTCTCAGCTGGACAAGTATGTTAGCGAGGTCTATGATTCGGCAAGGCTTGTCGATAGGAATTTTAGGAAAACTGTTGAGGCTATCCAAGAATGTTTCTTCTATGTCCTCGGGAGCGCCATACAGTTCATCAAGCCTTTTCCATTATAACGGTAGGACAGCGGCTGAGTCATCGAAGTGGGATGTCAAAAGTGCCCTCGGTATGTCAGAAGACTATGGCCCTAGCCATGCTATGAAGTGTCCGATTATCTCATTATTATTATTTCAAGCATGCCACCTGAATGGGGCACAGGAAAAGTTTCTTCCAAACTAGACATTCACCGCCTGGCTTGTCAGAGAATCTGCGAACTCCACTGGTGTGCAGATTTAGCTTTCCACTCCGTACAGCCAAGTTTCTCCAGTAATCTTTAGCATTTGCTGAGTTTGGGGGAGATACTGATGTAGAGGGTTCTCCCCCTGGATTCTCATAGGGTGGGTTCAGGTTGTAAGTCAATGACAGGTTGCAGTCTTCTTCCCAGTACTTACGGAGAGTGTTGTCCTCCCATACTAGGGACGATGGTCGAGCGTCACACTGCTGTTTAGGTTGGGCACGGTTACCTTGTGGTGCCTGGGAGCTGTATTGGTATTGAGGTTGTGGCAGGAATGGTGCTGTCTGTGGATTGAGTGTGGCAGTTGTGATTTGTTGCAGGTCAACTTGTTGAGAAGTTGGTATGAGCACTGGTGGTCTAATTTGCTCACCTGGCAGGCCATGAGACGTTGGAGCAGGGTTGCTAGTGTTGGGAAGAGAATCTCGGACCTTAGTACGTACAACATCAGTTGGGGAAGGTGTGCTGTTGGAGGGAAGTGAATCTTGTACTTTAGGTCGTACAACGTCAGTTGTGTAACTAACGTGCAGAGTCTGTGGTTGAGATTCTTCCCTATGCTTCCCTGGTTGTGGGAGACTGCTAGGCAACTGAGGCAGTTGCATCTGCTCATTGCAAAGCGAGTGCTGCTCATCTACGTAGGCCTTGACCCATGTATCTGGGTTCTCTTCTCCCAAGTCTTCGAGGTTGAAGTTGAGGGAGGTGTTGTCGGCCACCTTCCGCCATGCTGCGGCATGTGCCGTCTTTGTTGCGGTGTCTCTTTTCCGTTTGGCCAACTCCAAGTTGGCCTGCGTTTTGGCCTGGGCTTTGGCCATTTCTGCCTGTTGAGCCGCTATTTCTGCCTTCTGCCTTATCACCTCCTCTGTGGCGCATAGCTCTGTGTCTGCTACTGCAGCTTCTACTTCAGCTTCTGCGGCCCGTTTGGTGTAACTTGCTGCTTTGGAGGCCTGAGATGCTCCACTATGATGGGAGGATGTTCTGGAAGGGTGGTGGGAGCCACAGCAGAGAATTGGCACAAGACACTAGAACCTGCCTGCGATCTAGAATGGACAGAAGAAGACACATGTGATCGAGGAGCTATGTCAGATGTGGCCTGCTCCCTTGACGCTATTTCCTGCCGAAACACATTGTGGAGCGCTGCCTGGAGGGCTGTCTTGCTTTCCTCGACACTGTCTTCACAGTCCTTGTGAATCTCCTCGAAGTACTGGATGTGTGTTAGGAGTTTGTGGTCACCCAGTCTTGACTGAATGGACTTGAGGTTGTTTTTATGCATCTCCACCATGTGAAAAGAGCATCTAGATCATCTAGCAATGTGCGGAGTTTCTCAGGGGGTAGTTTATGTTTTGGGGCATCACAGATCTTCTCAAGCTTCCCCCCTGAGTCTGTGTAGAGGTAATATTGCTGCTGCCAATTTATTTATTTATTTATTTATTCTAGGTTTTATATACCGCCCTTCTCCCGAAGGACTCAGGGCGGTGAACAGCCAACTAAAATACATGTATACAAATATAAATAGTTAAAAAAGAATTAAACCCTAGGCTGTCCCTATAAAAATCTAAAAACCCCAATTAAAATAAATTAAAACTTTGTACACCCATCCCAACCAATCCAAAAACCCCATTTAAAATCCCATTTGAGTCAGCTCAGGCCGGCCTGCTCGAAGAGCCAGGTCTTCAGGTCACGTCTGAAGGCCCTCAGGTCACTAGTCGTTCGTAATCCAGGGGGCATCCCATTCCAAAGGGCGGGTGCCCCCACAGAGAAGGCCCTATTCCTCGGGGTCACCAGACGACACATAGAAGGCGTCGGGACCCGGAGGAGACCCTCTCTGTGGGAGCGCACCGGTCGGTGGGAGACTACTGGCAGAATGCGGTCTTGTAAGTATCCTGGTCCGATGCCATGGAGCGCTTTAAAGACCAAAACCAGTACTTTAAAGCGAACCCGGAAGGCCACTGGCAACCAATGCAGCTCGCGCAGGAGGGGCGTCACGTGGGAGTATCTCGACGCCCCCATAACCACCCGCGCGGCTGCATTCTGTACCAGTTGAAGCCTCCGAGTGCTCCCCGCAGGGAGCCCCATGTAGAGGGCATTACAGTAGTCCAGACGGGAGGTGACCAGGGCATGAGTGACTGTGCGTAAGGCGTCCCGATCAAGAAAGGGCCGCATCTGGCGTATCAGGCGAACCTGATAAAAAGCCCCCCTGGAGACGGCTGTAATATGATCTTCCAAAGACAGCCGTACATCCAGGAGGACACCAAGATTGTTCTTCAAGAGTTCTTCCATAGGTTTGGTAAGCTTCTTACTCTTTCTGAGGTCGTAGGTTTTCTGAGGTATCGCGGCTTCTCCAGAGGGTTGGACATCTAACGGTTTTTTGGGGGTTTTAAATTAACTAGGTTTTAAATTTTAGTCTAATTCTTAAATTTTAAATTTATTAGTTATATTTTTGTATTTAAATGGGATTTCGGCTGGATTAATTTGTTTAATTTGTTTTTAATTGTATATATTGTTCATTTTTAGTAGGCTGTACACCGCCCCGAGTCCCTTTTTGGGAGAGGGGGCGGTATAAAAATTCAATAAATAAATAAAGGCAGTTGTTGGGAACCAGGCTCCATGTTTACAGCAAGGGTAGGTGGAGGATTCAGGTCTTCTGGTACATCAGAGACATCTGTCATGGCTGAGGAAGTTGCCATGCTTCAAATTGGCCAAGGAAGAATTTTGGAAAATTTTAGGGTTTTTTTGTGCAATTCCTTTGTAATAGGGTACGCTGCAAGCAGGTAGCAGAAAGTAGGATTGCTGCTGGATTTAATACTTAAGCATGTAGGTGGCACTGCAGAGTCTGGGCGATGCTAGCACAGCACACGGTATGGCTGCTTCTAGGGTGTGTTGTGAGCTTGCGACAGAAGGAGGCACTAGAGGTTGCATTGCGAAGTCTGAGGACTAGAGGGCTGAACGCAGAAATATGTGCAGCGTAGCCTGAAGACTTGAGGGAAGAGCGCAAAAATATGCCTATAAGGGTCGCTTGCTTCACAAGGTGGCAGCAAAGGGTCTGTAAGATGCTGTTCTATGCCCATATTAGGTTGCAGTTACTCTTGGGAACTTTGAATTAAGTTGACTAAATGGTGCACAATATCACTCTGGTCAATATTTGAGAAATTGTGAAAAAAATCACATAAGGAGAAAATTTTTTTTGTTGACCACCAGATGGAGATGTAAGCTGCTTTACTTGGGTCTGGTAGGTTGCAGGTAATCTTGGAACGTTTTAATTAAATTGATTAATTATTCACAATAGTTTCAAAGTGGTTTATCAATGCAAACACATATTGGAAACTCAGGAAGATTTTTCTTTGAGTACCAAATGTTGCTGTGGGCTGCTTTTAAGATTCAGAAAATCTTACAGAGTCCTGTTAAAATTCCCTTTTGTAATCCAGACAGATTCCTGATCCTCTGTGGGTGGACAGAGGAAGAGGGGGAGGGATTGTCTTCTGTAAAATCGATATGTATTAGATCATTGTAGTTGTCTGTGGTTCGACTAGGAAATACTGGGCATGATCCATTGCTGTTTACAAATACTGAGCCAAGATTGTGTTAAAGAGCTTGGCTTTAATGGTGTCATCATTGCAGTCTTTACCATTAGGTCCTTTCAGGGGTGGGATAGACCTTGAGTCTTTTAGTTAGTTGTTTACAAAATTGTAGAAAGTGCGGGTGAAATTGGTGCGTAGGAGGTTTTCCTCTTGTTTAATGTGATAATTGGTGCATTCAGTCTTTATCTGGTAGCATAAATTTTTGTATCGGCTTTTGAAGTTGGCAGCATGACCAGATTTGTTTTTCTGCCAAAGTGATCATTTTTTGGATTGAAGTTTCCTTAATGTTATGGGTAATCTGTTTTCTCTGGTTTTGGGAGTTGTTATTGGTGCATATAGATTCATGACTCTTTTGACTTCAAATAAAACTATGTTGTATTGGTCTTCAACAGTATTGCATTCAGTGAATAGAAATTGCCAATCAAGGGATGAGAAATCGTTATCTATAAGATCATAGTTGCCTTTTTTGAAGTTATAATTGGGGATCACGTCATTGTGATGATTTTTGTGTGGACATACGTTGAGACAAAAGTCAATCGTGTTGTAGTCACTGTTGGAAAAGGGTTCTTTAATTTGTATTCCATAAATTGAATTCAAACTATTGCAGAAGATGAGATCGAGGCAGTTGTTAAGTCTAGTATTGTTGGTTACTAGTTGTTCCAGTCCTAGATTTGTTACTGCATTGTAGAAGGTTGCATGTATGGGTTCAGTTTTACATTTGTTTAGGGTCCAGTTAATATGAGGTAGATTGAAGTCACCAAGAAAGATAAAAGCGTGTGGGCAGGATGTTGCCCATGTTAGTAGTGAATTTAGCTTGTTTACAAGTTCGATGTCATAATCAGGGGCTATGTAACATAGTAAGAATCAAAATGTGATATTTAAGGACAGTTCACAGATGGTCTCAGGAAGAGCAAGCTCCTGGGTAACTTGGATGTTTTTTAGGTGTAGGGACTTTTTATAGAAGATAGCAACACCACCTCCTCTACGGATTTCACGATCTGATCGGTAAACATGATAGTCTCTTACTGTGGTAATCGAGTCAGGGAGAAATGCATTGAGCCATCTTTCACAGACAAATTTGATGTCAAATTTAGCCGTATTTAGTAAGAGGAGAAATTCAGGTCTTTCTTGTTGGCCAGTTTGGTCTCTCTGATAGTTAGCAAGCCTTCCTGGCATATTAACGTCAGTGCATCTTCTTCATTGGCCTTCAGATATTTTTGAAAGCCCCTTTTTCTTCTTCAACTATCTGATGTGCTTGCAACTTTCTATGCCCACCTATTTGCCTTGGTAGGTAGAATCTGTCAATATTGCTGCAAGGATGAAGGGCATGATTCATTGTCATTATTTTTCTGGTCTTCCTATCCATTGCTTTTAATTCTGTTTGAATCCAGTTCACTATTCCAGCTGTGTATCTAATGACTGGTATTGCCCAGGTGTTGGTTGCCTTGACGGTATTTCCTCCATTGACTTTGGACTTTAAGATCTTGATGTATTCATCTCTAAAGTTTTTCTTGACTTCAGTGTACTTGATGTTGTCAGCTTGAAGGATACCCAGGTATTTGTAGTAATCATCTTCATCCAAACTCTTAATGTTATTTTCATGGGGCATCTAGATTCCTTCAGTTTTGACTATTTTTCCTGGTTTGATAGTGAGTGTGGCACTTTGGTCCAACCCAAACTCCATTGCTATATCTTGGCTATATATACGAACAGGGTTGAGCAGTGATTCTATTTCAGATGGTGTTTTTCCATACAGCTTCAGATCATCCATGTAAAGGAGGTGGGATAGTCTGGCAGATGTTTTTTGATGTTTGATAGCCCTGGCCTGAGTTATTCAGTATTGTTGACAGAGGAAACAATGCAATGACAAATAGAAGTGGTGATAGTGAATCTCCTTGAAATATTCCTCTCTTGATCTTAACTTCTCCAAGTGTCTCATCATTGACCTGCAACTGTGTCTTCCATTGTGCCATCGATCTGTGCACAAAGCTTCTGATGTTTCTACTGACTCCTGTTATTTCTAGGCTCTTGATTATCCAGTCATGTGGCAGAGAGTCGAATGCCTTTTTGTAGTCAATCCATGCTACATTCAGGCTGGTCTTCCTTCTCTTGCAGTTTTCCAAAATCATTTTGCCAATTGGGAGTTGATCTTTTGTTCCTCTGCTATTGGGGCGGTTTCCTTTCTGCTCAGGTAGAAAAAGATGGTTTTCAACTAGATGCTGTTGGACTGCATCAGCTACCAACCCCAGTTAACAATTTGAAAGTTGTTAGGAAGCAGGTAATTGGCCTGTGGTTGTCTGTTGCTGCCCCTGTTGCTGGATCTTTCATTATCAGGTAGGTTTTGCCAATTAGCCATTTCAATTTTATCTCCTTGTATTATATTGTTAAACTGGTTGGCAATGAATGGGAATAAACCAGTTAGGTATTTCAACCCAAAACCATGCAGTTCATCTTCACCTGGTGCTGACCAATTCTTGATCTTCTTTTCTCTTTTCTCTACCATTTCTGTTGTTATTATATTATTGTTGTTGTTGTTAATTGTGTTTAATTGCAATTAATTGAATTATCAATGCTAATAATTATAATTGCTTTGTAATATGAATGTTAATAACTATTATTGATATTAATGTTAATATTAAATATTATTAATGATATTATAATTAATAGTATTATTATTGATATTAGTTATAATTAGTAGTAATATTATGAAGGATGAATTAAAAGGTCAGGTCCAAAGCGAATCATGTTTGTGCTGAGGTTTTCTTAATTGCGTAGCTTAGTTATCAGACATGACTTCAAGAAGGTCAAAAATGTCCAGATGATGGATGGACAACGAGACCACCTCGGCTTTTCTGATCCACCCCTAGAGACACGCCTGTTACCAACTCAACCATTTTGGTCTCTCCAGATCCTCAAGCACATGCTCCAGAGAGAGATGAAGGACCCCAAGTTCCAGAAGATGCTTTCGCGCAAGTTAATTGAGTGGTCCTATGGTCCCATGCAGACTTCCATCTACGACCTGACCTCCATCGACAGCTGTGAGAACTCAGCGCTAGAGGTCCTTGCCTACAACAGCGACATTCCAGTGAGTAGATCCAGTCAAGGATGGTCTTTCTCAGGATCTTCTTTGCCCTGTGATTCCTTCATTCAGCTCCTTCTCCTCCTCTTATATTCTTCTTCTCCTCCTCCTCCCCTTATTTTCTTCTTCCTCTTCCTCCTCCTTTTCTTTCTGCTCTTCCTTTTCTCCTCCTCTTCCTCCTCTTCCTCCTCTTCCTCCTTTTCCTCCTCTTTCTCCTCCTCCTCTTCCTTCTCTGCCTTTTTTTCTCCTTTCATTTTTTCCTCCTCCTCCTCTTCCTCCCCTCCTCCTCTTTCATCTCCCGCTCCTCTTCCTCTTTTTCCTCCTCCTCCTCTTCCTTTCTTCTCCTCCTCCTCTCCCCCCTCACCTCCTTTCTCTGCTCCTCTGTCTCTTCCTCTTCCTTCTTCTCCTTTTTCTCCTCTTCCTCCTCCCCTTCCTCCTTTTCCTCCTCCACCTTCTCCATTGCTATGGGTGTGGAGGGGGAGTTTCTCTTTTATTCGTCTTTTTCTTCTATGGCCCTGTTTGCTCTGTGATTTACCTCATGATGCTCCTGTTTGCCTAACTATCCAATTTGCTATCTATGTAGATGTAAAATATATTTATTTATATAAAACTATAAGTTCTGGTCAGCATCTCTGACTTCATTTGGACACCAGCTGCTGCATAATTCCCTGACTTGATCTCTCTGTCCATAGAACCGGCATGAAATAGTGGCCCTGGAGCCTCTGAACAAGCTACTTCAGCACAAGTGGGATTCCTTCATTAGAAAAACGTTTCTCTTCACTTTGATCCTCCATTGCGCTTTCATGGTGATCTTCACAGTCACTGCTTACTACTGGCCACCAACGGATGAGGTAACTCTTCTTTTAAAAAATGGATGGTTTTGTATAAAGAACAGAACAGAATTGGAAGGGACCTTGAAGGTCTTCTAGTCCAACCCCTGCTCAAGTAGGAGACCCTATACATTATGGACAAATGTTGTACATTTTATAGAAAACATGTTAAAAGATTTTATAGAAAACATGTTAAAAGATTCAGAGAAATATGCAATTCCTGGCAGCATTAAAAAAGCAAGAGATATTGTCTTCTTGAAAACCTCCAGTGATGAAGCTCCCATAACTTCTGGACTGGAGGTAAATTATTTCACTGGTTAATTGTTCTGACTGTCAGGAAATTGCTCCTTAATCCCAGGTTGCTTCTTTCCTTGATTAGTTTCCATCCATTGCTTCTTGTCTTGTCTTCAGGTGCTTTGGAGAATAAGGTGACCCCTTCTTCTTTGGGGCAGCCCCTCAAATACTCGAACATTGCTATCATGTCACCCCTAATTCTTTTTTTCATTAAATTAGACATACCCAGTGGTGGGATTCAAATATCTTAACAACTGGTTCTGTGGGCGTGGCCTAATTTGTGGGCATGGCTTGGTGATTGTATGACTGGCTGGGCATGGCTTGGTGGTCGTGTGATCAGCTGGGCGTGGCTTGGTGGTCACATGACTGGCTGAGTGTGGCTTGGTGGTCACATGTCCGGCTAGGCATAGCCAATTCAGCATCACTTCTTTGCCCTAATGACTGTTTTAAGTATAAAAAAATATATACCAAAACAAAAGGTAGTTTATTATTTCACGCCTTTAATGCTTAAATAATAACAAAGGTACACAAAACTAGATTGTTACAACAAAATTTTAAAATATTAATCAAAAACTATTACATACCTTAAGAAAAACAATAAAACTGTTATTTAAAGTATTGCCAAATTGCTTTTTTATTGGCGTCCTCACTTGCAGTTTTCTTTGGTTTTACACGAGCATCATCAGCTGTGTGATGATGTGCTTCGCAACCGTTTTTTTACTATAGGAACAGGGTCCCATTGTTGCACAGGTAGGGCAATTAGATGAATAGTCAGCAGGTTAATTACATTAGAAATCGTTAGGCAACTTCTGCTCTCTGAACATATTATGTTCATTTGGGAAAAAACCCTTTCCGCTTCTGCTGAACTTACTGCTATTGTCCTGACAATATCTCTTGCTTTTTTAATGCTGCCAGGAATTGCATATTTCTCTGAATCTTTTAACATGTTTTCTATAAAATCTCTATAATCATTAATATTAATTTCATAATGGAAAATTTCACCAAATGCAACCAATTGTTCTTCAGCTGCTCTTCATAGAACCACCACTTCTTCAATGTTCCAATAATCTGGCTCCAAAAAAATTGAGAAATTTTAATTTATCAGTCTCTTCAAATTGGCTACCTGTTTCTAAATGTTTGCAATCCATCAATCTTTTCTTCAAATTAGCTACAATGCTTTCTAAAAGTCTTTCCTGAGAAAGTCCCACAAATCAATGATTTTGTATGTAATTTATACTTTTGAAGGTTTCTGAACTAATTAATCCATCAACCTTTTTTTTGTATGCACCCTTTTCTTTTATAAGCATTTCAAATTATTTAATTGATTTTACCAAAAGTTTTTCAGCCTTTATGAGGTCTACATTTCTTGCTTGCAGTGCATTAGAAAGAAATTTCATTTAGGATATCAATCATTAATATGAAATCAGTGAGAAAATATGTGTTTAAGATGGGCAGCCATACCTGAATATTTTTTATTTGAAGAAAAAAACTGATATAGTACTGGATAAGCATGCCACACAGCTAGGGTTGAGCTTAAACTACAGGCAGCCCATCTTGGTCCAAAAACTCTATCAATCTTTACAATTTCAATCTCAAGTTGTTCGGAAATTTTGTTAAGTTCAATTAGGCTCTTGTTGGATTGATGAAAAATGTATATCTGTATATCTTGTATATCTGTAGATCTTATCATAAATATTTTTAAATGATTTAGTTGTTTTATTTCCCTAATAGAATAATCTAAAACAAGTTGTAGGTGATGGTTTAAGCAGTGCCATATTATGATGTGTGGAAAATCTTTTGCAATCCTAGTGCTTACCCCAGATTTTCTCCCAAGCATAACACTGGCACTATCGGAGCAAAACTCTATTAAATGTTTCTCTAGATTTTCTTGGTAAACCCAGCATTATTCAAAATTTCCATAACTGAAGAACACATTGTCTCTGCATCTTGTTTTTCCAATTCAACTAGCTCAAGGAAAATGGTTGGTGAGAAAACTGGATCCTCAACTTTTAAGTACAGCATAAGAACTAGCTTGGAAGATATTGTTGAGGCTTATTGTTAAACATATTTTCTGAGCTTTTTCAATAATTTTAGTAAATAAATATTTTCTGATGTCTTTTGCAATGAAATCTACTATTGCAACTGCAGTTTTACGTGAATGCAACCCTACTCCCAGTCCACCCCTCTTAAAACATGCTGGCTGAGGGATTCTGGGAGCTGAAGTCCACCCCTCTTAAAGCTGCCAAGTTGAGGAACACCGAACTGAAGGCTCTGCCATTTCGCCAACCCTGAAGTCCGTCCTTAGCCTGCTCTCTTCCTCTCTTTACAGCCTCTTGTTCCAACACCAATGACATTCCAGAGCTTATTAAGACTTCTTGGAGTTGGGATCGTTTTAATTGGTGGCATTTATTTCTTCATTGCTCAGGTAGGATGGATGTCCTTCTTTGTTTCTGGCTCCTCTGACCACAAATGCATTTTTAGTACAGGCAGTCCTCGACTTGCAACAATTCACTTAGCGACTGTTCCAAGTTACAACAGCACTGAACAAAGTGACTTATTTTCACAGTTATGACCATTACAGCGTCCCGAGGGTCACGTGGTCCTAATTCAGATGCTTGTCAATTGACTCATATTTATGACGGTTGCAGCGTGATCCCCTTTGTGCCAGCTTTGGAAGCCATATTCCACGCTGCCACATAGCCTGGGAGAGTGAAGGGGGGTGATTTCAATTAAGTAGCTCTAAGTAGACGAAATGAAATTCTTCTGTTAGTCCAAGGTCATTTAGTATGGCGCAGGATGAAATAAGGATCTTACTTGTGGATGCATCGTGACTGGGCCATGTGATGTGATGACAGCCAAGGGGGGATGGATTTGTAGTTTGAGAAATTGTGGAAAGCCGAAAAACACTTTTAGATTCGGGTTTCCACAGATGTGCCAGGTGCTATTCTAATATGGGACTTTTGAGTTATTATTGAGTTACTGATTGGAATGGAGGTTTGCTGGAACGCTGACACTTTGGCGACCTTCTGACAAGCAAAGTCAAAGGGGAAGACAGATTCACTTAAAGACTGTGTGACTAACTAAACAACTGCAGAGATTTGCTTAACAACCGAGGCAAGAAATGTTGTAAAATGGGGCAAAACTCACCTAAGGAATGTCTCATTTAACAACAGAAATTTGGGGCTCAATGGTGGTCATAGGTCAAGGACTACCTGTCTTACAACCATCTGTTTAACAGCCATTCCAAGGGAAGATGGCATCAGAAAAGGTGACCTACGATAGGTCCTCGCACTTACGACCGTTGTGACAATCCTGATCAAAATTCAGATATTTGGCTTGCAGTGTGTACTTACAACGATTGCAGTATCCTGGTGTGTGTGTGTGTGTGTGATGTCATCACCATATGCTACCTTCCCAGCCAGCTTCCAACCAGCAAAGTCATTGCGGGAAGCTAGATTCGCTTAACAACCGCACATTCATTTAACAACAGCAAATGAGGTCGCTTCACCATGTCAAACCTGGTCATAAAATGGGCTCAGTGGCTCAGTTAAGAACTGCCTTCCTTAGCGACAGAAATTGTAGTCCCAAATTATGGCCACTGCCTCTTCTACAAAATGGCGTTGGGCTTTTTACAATTCCACATACAGACAAATCCTCGACAAAATGGACAATTGGCCAGTGTGAACTGAATCATGCACACCCCTTTCCAGATCCCTGTCATAATGCAGTTCTGATCACCCGGGGCACGGCACAGAGATAACACAGGCAGCTGGCAGTTCATACTGCCCCTTTGTTACTACAAATTTCCCCCAACGCTTCCACATTTCTGGCAAGTCCCACAGCAAAGTGATCACACACACACACACACACACACAAACACACACTGCTAAAGCAGCCTCTGGCTGCAAATAGTCCAACCCAACGCTGTGAGCACCATGGCTGCAAAGTAAGAATTCCAGCGGGGCAAGTCGAGGAGTCCAGGAAGCAAAGGAGCAGTTTCCTGGTATGATTTGATTGCTGATTGTACCCTATGACTATCATTAAGCGTTATGATTCTTGATTCTTAACGAATGTATCTTTTCTTTATGTATACTGAGAGTATTTACACCAAGACAAATTCCTTGCATGTCCAATCACACTTGGCCAATAAAGAATTCTATTCTATTCAGAAAGAATGCAAGGAATCCAGGAAAGTTCAAACATTGGCACTCAACACTCCAGGAATTCAGCGTTTGTCCCTGACAAATGCCCCTCCCCACAGCGTCTCCTTAAGTCTCATTCTCCAGGTGTGCCTTGTGAAGAGGGGCGGGGCGCTCTCCTCCCAACTAGTTGGGTCGGTCTGTGCTGTACCCACCTTCTCTCCACTCTCCGTTCTTGAGGATTAAGAGGGGGTGGTCCTTGCTCATCATCTGAGCTCTGTCTCTCATGTTCACTGCTTAGCTCTCTTGGTCATTCTGCCGCATTTCTTCCCTGCCTACAAGCCCAGGCCTGAATGTAGCTGCTGAAAGGCCTAGGCCTGACTGTACCTGTTCCTCCCCATTTTCCTCCCAAGCCAACGAAACTGCCCCCTCAATCTCCATTGGCTCCAGTTTCAGCTCATCTTCCTCTGCAGATTCCGGCTCTGACGGGGACATGACAGCAGTGTTCTGATTTCTGTTCTTATTTATTTCCTTTTAGAGTGTTCGCTTCTGGAGAAGATACCAGTCTCGGAAAGGTCTTGTAATGGACAGCTGCTTCGACATATTACTGTATGTGTGTATATGTTGCTGTTTTAATGGAGGGCTTCAATCAATCAGAATAGAGCTGGAAGGGACCTTGGAGGTCATCTAGCTCAAGCAGGAGACCCTAGCCTAGACCATTTCAGATAGGTGGCTGTCCAGTCTTTCCTTAAAAACCTCAAATGATGGAGCACATACAATTTCTAGTGGCAAGCTGTTCCACTGGTTACTTGTCCTTCCTTGGATATATAGAACTCACTGTCTCCTGGTGATTGGCCCAAAGTCATTCAGTCAATATTCTTGCCTGATGTAGGACTAGAACTCTCTGGCTCCTTGTGGTTGATCCAAAGCCACCCAGTTGGCTTTCTTGGTTGAAGTAGGACTAGAGCACACCATCTCCTTCTGATTGGCCCAAAATCACCCACCTGATTTCATTCTAAGGCAGGACTAGAACTCACCATCTCCTCGTGATTGGCCCAAAGTTACCCAGTTGTCTTTCATGATTGAGGTGAGACTAGAATTCATGATCTCCTGGTGATTGGCCCAAAAGTCACCCAGCCAGCTTTCATGCCTCTGGTAAACCAGCCAGAAAAGGCAACCAGATAAGATCATTTTATTTAATTGTAAAGCTACATTGACAGAATCTTGCAGGTCTGAAAGTACAAATCTCTCACTGTCTCTTTTACAGTCTGAGAAATCAAGGAGGGTTTCTTTCTCTGCCTGTTATGCAGCTTCTCTTATCTGAACATGTCCTAAACCTCATCTCTGTTATGCACTTTCCCACATTACACACACACACACCCCAAATCATCACTTCTTCTCTTCCTCTCTCTGACACTTTCCAGGTTGGTGCAGGCAGTTGGCATCCTGGCCTCGTCCATGATGTTCTTTGCAAAAATGGAAGACTATATAGTGCCCATGGTGTTCACCTTGCTTTTGGGCTGGGTGAACATGATCTACTACATCCGTGGTTTCCAGAAGGCAGGAATCTACCTTGTGATGGTCCAGGAGGTAGGTCACGAAACCGGATCATTTCCATTTGCAAATTCAGATAGTCCCTTATAACAATTTATTTAGTGACAGTTCAAAGTTACAACGGCACTGAAAAAAGGGACAAAATTCACACTTATGATCAAAATTTGGACACTTGAAAACTGACTTGTATTTGTGTCGGTCGCCATGTCCCGGGGTCAGGTGATCCCCTTTTGTGACATTCTGACAAATCAATTCAAGGGGGCAGCCAGAATAATTTAACAACCATGTTACTAATTTAACAACTGCAGTGATTCACTTAACAACGGTGGCAAGAGGGGTCGTAAAATGGGGAAAAACTGACTGAACAACTGTCTTGCTTAGCAACGGAAATATTGGGCTCAATTGTGGCTATAAGTCGAGGACTACCTATATTTCTGATTTCACAGGGCAGCCCCGAATCTAAATTCAGCTGATCAAGTACAGGTTGTCCTCATTTAGCAGTTTTCACCAAGCCAGGAGAGTGAGGGGCCTGTCTCACCTCTGGGGGGAGATATTCCACAGGGTGGGGGCAGATAAGGTTCAATCAGAATAGAGCTGGAAGGGACCTTGGAGGTCTTCTAGTCCAACCTAGAAGACTTACCTTGTGGTGATAGGGGCGGCGAAATCTTCGTATTTCTCCGCCCTTATTGCGTCAGCAGAAAATCGGCCTGCCACCCTGTTTACAGTGACCCGCTCTCTACTTGAACCGAGAGCGCAGGATGACCTCTTGCAGGGTAGGGCAGAGGAGTTTTCCCGATTTCTGCATGATAAAATCGCTCAGATTCGGGAGGGGCTCGACTCCAATTGGATGGTCCCGGGGGAGGTGTCCGGGGCAGGTCTTGTGAGTGTTATCTGGGGGGAGTTCGATCCTGTGACCGCCGAGGGTGTGGACAGGCTGCTGGGGGCGCTGAATGCCACCACCTGTTTATTGGACACGTGCCCTTCCTGGCTGGTTTCGGCCGCCAGGGAGATGACATGAGGCTGGCTCCAGGGGATTGTCAACGCTTCTTTGAGGGAGGGGGTGCTCCCTGCCGCCCTGAAGGCGGCAGTGGTGCGCCCCCTCCTCAAGAAGCCTTCCCTGGACCCAGCTATTTTAAACAACTATCGTCCGGTCTCCAACCTTCCCTTCGTGGCGAAGGTTGTTGAGAGTGTGGTGACGTGTCAGCTCCCCCAGTACCTGGAGGAAGCTACTTACCTCGATCCGTCCCAATCGGGCTTCAGGCCTGGACATAGCACTGAGACGGCATTGGTCGCGTTGGTCGATGATCTCTGGAGGGCTCGTGACAGAGGGTTCTCCTCTGTCCTGGTCCTATTAGACCTCTTGGCGGCTTTCGATACTATCGACCATAGTATCTTGTTGCGACGGTTGGGGGGGTTGGGGATTGGTGGAACCATCCTTCGATGGTTCTCCTCCTTCCTCTCCGACCGTTCGCAATTTGTGTTGGCGGGGGGGGAGAGGTCCACCTCTAGGCCCCTGCTTTGTGGGGTGCCCCAGGGGTCGGTCCTCTCTCCCCTCTTGTTCAACATTTATATGAAGCCGCTGGGCGAGATCATCCGTGGTCTTGGAGTGAGGTGTCATCTATATGCGGATGACACCCAGTTGTACATCTCTACTCCAGACCACCCCAACGATGCTGTGGGGGCTATGTCCAAGTGCTTGGAGGCCGTGCGGGATTGGATGGGCGGGAACAGGCTTCGGCTCAACCCATCCAAGACCGAGTGGCTGTGGTTTCCGGCGCCCCGATATAGCCAGCTGACACCTTCGCTGGCTATCGGGGGGGAAGTTTTGCCCCCCGCAGAGAGGGCTCGCAACCTGGGTGTCCTCCTGGATGTACGGCTGTCACTTGAACATCACATTGCGGCCGTCTCCAGGGGGGCGTTTCATCAGATCCGTCGGATCTACCGGTTGCGGCCCTTCCTGGATCGGGACGCCTTGCGCACGGTCACTCAGGCCCTTGTCACCTCTCGCCTGGACTATTGTAATGCCCTCTACATGGGGCTCCCCGCGGGGAGCATCCGGAGACTCCAGCTGGTGCAAAATGCAGCCGCGCGGGTGATTATGGGGGCGTCGCGTAGCGCCCATGTGACGCCTCTCCTGCGCGAGCTGCATTGGCTGCCGGTGGCTCTCCGGGTTCGCTTTAAGGTTCTAGTTTTGACCTTTAGGGCGACCCATGGCATGGGACCAGGTTACCTCCAGGACCGCATTCTGCCAGTGATCTCCAACAGGCCGGTGCGTTCCCACAGAGAGGGTCTGCTCCGGGTGCCGTCGGCCGCTATGTGTCGTCTGGCGGCACCGAGGGGTAGGGCCTTCTCTGTGGGTGCCCCCGCCCTCTGGAATACTCTGCCACCGGAGCTCCGTACCGGCATGGACCTGAGGGCCTTCAGGCGCGCGTTGAAGACCTGGCTCTTTGAGCCTGGGCTGAGATAATGGTTTTAATTTGGTCTCCATAGCATTTAATTTTAAATTGGGGTTTTAAAGGGGGGGGGGTCTTTTTAGTCTCATTTATCAGCCGATTAATTTAATACTTTTTTAATTTTTGTATATTTGTGGGTTTTAGATGGGCTGTACACCGCCCTGAGTCCCTCGGGAGAAGGGCGGTATATAAATTTAAATAATAAATAATAAATAAATAAATAATAAACCTCAAGCAGGAGAACCTATGTGATGACAAACCTATGGCACATGTGCCAAAGGTGGCATGCAGAGCCCTGTCTCTGGCACTCGTGCCACAGGTTCACCCCAGCTCAGCTGTGCCACGCATGCACACACGCGGTTCCCGCTGACCAGCTGGTCTTTGGGTCTCTGCTGTGCATGCGCAGGGGGTGCATGCGTGGGGTGCGCATGCATTGCATTTTGGGGGTGTGCACGTGCACACTTTGGGCACTTGGTACTGAAAAGGTTAGCCACCACTGATCTCTATCATTTCAAACAAGTGGCTGTCCAGTCTCTTCTTAAAAACCTCCAGTGATGGAACTCCCACAACTTCTGGTGGCAAGCAGTTCCACTCTTAATTGTTTTCACTGTTGGGAAGTTTCTCCTCAATTCCAGGTTGCTTCTCTCCTTAATTAGTTTCCATCCTTTGTTTCTTCTCCTGCCTTCAGGTGTATTGGAAAATAAGTTGACCTCTTCTTTAGGGCAGCCCCTCAAATACTGGAATACTGCTATTGTTGTGGTCCACCAGTGGCCTGCGGAACTGGCAGCAGAGTTGGACAGTGGGGAGGAACATGGGCCAGTCCTGGAGCCTGGGGAAGGCTCGGATGAAGGATCTGCGTCCGACACAGAAATGGAGCCAGGGCAGAGGTGGTATTCAGCAGGTTCTGATCAGTTCTGGAGAACCGGTAGTTCGGAGAACCGGCAAATACCGCCTCTGACTGGAGTTTTTACAGTAACCTTCCCCTGCCATGCCCACCAAGCCACGCCCACAGAACCGGTAGTAAAAAAAATTGAACTCCACCACTGGGCCAGGGCCATCTGGGAATTATGTGCTGACTCTGGAGCCTCCAGAATCTGACATCAGCGAGGCAGAGGAACAGGGGAAGCTGTTCCCAGTGCGTGTTTGCACAGACCTGCCAGAAAGCAAGAACAGTTAAGACAAAAAGGGCAACTCAGGAGTAAGGCTTGGAGATGACTGGCCCCTTCCATAAGACATAAAGGAGGAGCAAAGGGACATGAACCTTTGCAGGAAGCAACTTTGTTCATTCTGGTCAGTTTAAAAGCTGAAGCTCCTTGTTGACTTTGTGCTCCATTTGGCTTTGTACAGCTAATTGGCAATTTAGTCATTGGTAGCATTTCAAGGAGATAAAGGTGGGTGCTTATCAGCCTTTTCCCAAAAGACTATGGCAGACTTCTGTTGTACTATTTACAAACTGTTTGGGACTCATTATGGGCTGTGAATGAATATAATTCACAACCATTGAAATAAAATAAAAGGTTTTTGGGACTAGTGTGTATTTGTTACTGCTATTGATGTTCTCTAGCAATCCCTGTGTGTTAAACAGCTGATGCGCGGCAATCAGCTGTACCACGCAAATCAGCTGAGCTTGAAAAACAGGTTATAAAGCACAGCCTAGAGCCCAGGTGGGCAAGTGAGCCCAACAGCTGATCATTGGAGCAAACCAAACCGGTTCTCTCCCAGCTGATCCTCGGAGATACCAGTTTGCCCGAACCAGGCTGAAGCGGTAGAATCCCAGCCCTGGGAATACCTCTAATTTCACAGGGGAGCCCCGAATCTAAATTCAGCTGATTAAGTACAGGTTGTCCTCATTTAGCAATTTTCACCAAGCAGGGGAGAGCGGGGAGGGAGCCTGTCTCACTTCCACAGGAGGATATTTTACAAGGTGTGGGCAACGGCAGATAAAGTTCAATCAGAATATAACTGGAAGGGGCATTGGAGGTCTTCTAGTCCAACCCTCTGCTCAAGCAGGAGAACCTATACCATTACAGACAAATCGCTGTCCAGTCTCTTCTTAAAAACTTCCAGTGATAAAACTCCCACAAGTTCTGGTGGCAAGCTGTTCCACTGGTTAATTTTCCTCACTGTTAGGAAGTTTCTCCTCAATTCCAGGTTACTTCTCTCCTTAATTAGTTTCCACCCATTGTTTTTCTTCTGCCTTCAGGTGCTTTGGAAAATAGGTTGACCCCTTCATTGGGGCAGCCCCTCAAATACTGGAAGACGGCTATAATGTGTTTCTCCCCTCCCCAGTCCTGCTTTTCTCTAGACTGGCCAAACCCAAATTCTGAAACCGTTCTCTGTATGTTTTAGTCTCCAGGCCTTTAATCAGCCTAGTTGGTCTTCTTTGCACTTTTTCCAGCATTTCAACATCTTTTTTGTAATGTGGGGACCAAACTAGATGCAAGATTCCAGGTGTGGCCTTTCTAAGGCTTTATAAAGCGGTTCTAATACTTCACCTAATTTTGATTCTATCCTTCTGTTTAGATAAACCAAGGATCGTATTAGTTTTATGGCATCTGCAGCACACAGCTGGCTCATGTTTAAGGGATCGTCCACTAGGACTCCAAAGTCCATCTCGCAGTGACTGTTTTTGAGCCAGGTTTCACTTATTCTGTACTTGTACCTTTGCTTTTTCCTGCCCAGGTGTAAAAGCCTTGCTTTCCTCCACATGAAATTTCATGTTTTTGGAGAGAGCCCATTGTTAGGTGCCGAGTTTGAAAGTCAGCAATCTACACATTACTTCTCATTCTCATTCCAGGTCATCTTGAAAAACCTTTGGAATTTCCTGAAGGTTTATGGGATCCTCCTACTGGGCTTTGGAACAGGTGAGTGTCATGATGAGGGAAGGCACAGGTGAGCATAGCCAAATTAAATTAAGCCAAGGTAAGATAGGCCTGTAGATAGCCACCAGAGCAGGAGGTAACCGAAGGCCAAGGAGAGATCCAAAAAAGAAATTTTCTTGCCTCCAGAAGTTGTGGGTGCTTCGTCACTGGAGGTTTTGAAGAAGAGACTGGACAGTCATTTGTCTGGAATGGTCTAGGGCCTCCTTAGGGTCTTCTTCCTTGAGCAGGGGGTCAGACTAGAAAACCTCCAAGGCCTCTTTCAGTCCTACGATTCTACGAAAGCTCCTAGTCTTAGTGTTCTTGGTTAAAGAGATGTCAAGGAGGCTTGTTTTGAACACCGAGCCCACCTATGATGCTGGACTGGAATTTATATTAGGAAAGATTTTCTGTGTCAGGTTTACCTTAATTGAGGGGTGAGGAGATTTCAGGTTTGAGAAGACAGAAGGTCCATCAGCTGAATCCAGGTGGAAAATTGAAATATGGTGGCCATAGAAATGGAATGAATGAATGAGAGAGTGAATGAATGAATGAAAGGGTGAATGAGTGAGAATAAAAGAGTGAATAGATGAATGAATGAGTGAGTGAATGAGTGGATGAATAAGCGAAGTGAGTGAAAAAGTGAACGAATGAATAAGTGAGTGAATGAATGAATAAGTGAATGAAGTGAGTAAAAGAGTGACTGAATGACTAAGGAATGAGTGAGTGAATAAATGAGTGAATGAATGACTGGATGAATGAGTGAATGAATGAGTGAATGAGCAAACAAAATAAATAAATAAAGGAGTGAGTGAATGAGTGAATGAATGGGTGTGTGAAAGAGTGAGTTAATGAGTGGATGAATGAGTGTGAATGAGTGAACAAAATGAATGAATGAAAGAAAGGATAAATGAATGAATGAATGGGTGTGTGAAAGAGTGATCAAAATGAATGAATGAAAGTGGATGAATGAATGTATAAGTGAGTGAATGAATGAATGAATGAATGAATGAATGAATGAATGAATGAATGATTAAATGAATTAATGAGTGAATGAAAGAGAATGAATGAGTGAGTGAGTGAATGAGTGGACAAATGAATGGGAGGATGAATGAGTGAGTGAAAGTGAATGAGTGGATGAATGAGTGTGGATGAGTGTAAATGAGTGAATAAAATGAATGGATGGATGAGTGAAGAAATCCATGAATTAATGAGCGAAAGACTCAGGGTGAAGGACACACAAAGAATGAGGTCAGAAATCACCTGGTCTGCCCTTCCATACATCACACAGAATTAGCACCTGGTTTTTCTTCTCCACATTCACCAACAACCACAATATGTCAAAACAACCTTTTGGATATTCCATGCACAAAGTCCAGATTTCTTGGTATCTTGATGCAAACAAAACTGGAACAATAAGACCAGGGGGACAACTAATGATGCCTTCAAAGATCAACCAAAGACACTTTGGGTCTCGTGTCCTTCAAAGTGAGAAGGTTCCCCCAAAGTTTCCAGAGAAATAATTGACAATTTAATGGCTCCTTACAGCTCTCATTGTTCTCACCGGGGGCGCTCCCCACTCCGCCCGCAACACGTCTGTCCCGCTCAGTGACGATTCTGAAGACCAGGCCGTGTATTCGGGGCCATTTCAGACTTTTCTGCTGCTCTTCAGGTTCACCATCGGCATGGGTGACCTGGAGTACAACGGGAAGGTGAAGCACAGCTATGTTGTGTTGCTGTTGGTCCTGCTCTTTGTCATCTTGACCTACATCCTCTTGCTCGACGTGACAATTTCTCCAATGAGTGAAACGGTCACTGACTCCAAGTACAGCCAGAGTCTCTGGCAGTTGCAGGTAAGGCCCCTTGATTGGGACAGTGGCCATTTCTGGCCCTGCAGTGACTTAAATGGAACCAGATTCAAAGAACCAGTGGGAGAGAACGTTTGTAGCTCAGGGTTCAACTGTGGGGTTCTTGGTGCTCTCTGAGCTGGGTGGTTTTCTTAAAGATGTTTCATGACCCAACTAGGTACTATCATCAGTGCTAGAAGTAGTGGGTTTGAGGAGAGGAGGAGGAAGAGGAGAACTGTGGGGTCCTTGGCGCTCTCTGAGCTTCGTAGTTTTCTTGCATATATTTCATGACCCTATTAAATAACATCAGCAGTGCTAGAGGGGATTAGGGTTGTGGAATGGAGGAAAAGGAGGACTGCGAGGGCCTTGGGGGTCTCAGCTTGGTGGTTTTCTTGCAGATGTTTCATGACCCAACTACGTAACATCATCAGTGCTAGAAGGGAGGGACATTCTCTCTGTTTATATGTCAGTGGCTTATCCTTTTAGTATTAGTGGGAGTGTTGTTTTCTTCTTGGCAGTTCCTCCATTAGGTGGTTGTTTACTGTTTGGTTTGTCTTGTGATAACTAGTTGGGTAATGAAACGTCTGCAAGAAAACAACCCAGCTCCTTCCTCCTCCTCCTCCTCCTCTTCTCCCACTCCACAAACCCCACTCCCTTCCAGCACTGATGATATTACCTAGTTGGGTCATGGAATGTCTGCAAGAAAACCACCAAGCTTAGAGGGCACCAAGGATCCCACAGTTCAATCCTGAGATACAAATATTCTTTTCTATTGGTGCCTGCCTGCCTATCATCTCTATCTGTCTGTCTGTCTGCCTACCTACCTACCTACCTACCTATCTATATCATCTCCCCCTCCCCCCTCATTTATAAGTTCTGTTCACCGACCACTCTATTTGCAGAGAGCCATCGCTATTCTACAGATAGAGAAAAACTGGCGCTGGAAAAAAGACCAGGAAGACAACCGTTTCGTCTCCATCAAATCCGAGGACGAGAAAGAGAGGGAGTTTTTTCGATAAGTTTAACCACGTGCCCAATTGGGGTACGAAACATGTCATTTCAGAAATGGACCCTCCCTGATTCTCTTGAGCATAAAAGGAGAAGGAAGGAAAGAAGGGAGGAAGGAAGGAAGGAAGGAAGGAAGGAAGGAAGGAAGGAAGGAAGGAAGGAAGGAAGGAAGGAAGGAAGGAAGGAAGGAAGGAGGAGGAGGGAGGGAGGGAGGGAGGGGAGGGAAGGAAGATGAGGAAGGAAGATGAGGAAGGAGGAAAGGAAGGAGGGAAGATGAAGGAAAGAAAGAAGGCGGGAAGGAAAGAAGGATGGAGGGAGGGAAGGAAAGAAGGAGGGAGGGAAGGGAGGAGGGAAGATGAGGAAGGAAGGGAAGAAGGAAGGAGGGAAGGAGGGAGGGAAGGAAGGAAGATGAGGAAGGAAGGAAATAAGGAGAGAGGGAAGGAAGGAAAGAAGATGAGGAAGGAAGGAAAGAAGGAGAGAGGGAAGGAGGGAGGGAAGGAAGGAAGAAGAGGAAGGAAGATAAGGAAGATGAGGAAGGAAGGAAAGAAGGAGAGGGGGAATGAGGGAAGGAAGGAAGTTGAGGAAGGAAGATGAGGAAGGAGAGAGAGAGGGAAGGAGGGAAGGAAGATGAGGAAGGAAGGAAGGGAAGGAGAGAGGGAAGGAGGGAGGGAAGGAAGGAAGATGAGGGAAGGAAGGAAGGAGGGAAGGAGAAGGAGGTAGGGGAAGATGAGGAAGGCGAAGAAGGAAGGAAGAAAGGAAAGAAGGAAGGAGGGAAGGAAGGAAAGAAGGAGAGAGGGAAGGAGGGAGGGAAGGAAGAAGGGAAGGAAGGAAGGAAAGAAGGAGGGAGAGAAGGAGGGAAGGTAGGAAGGATGGAAGAAAAGAAGGAAGGAGGAAGATAGGTAGGTAGGAAGGAAGGAAAGAAGGAAGGAGGGAAGGAAGGAAAGAAGGAGAGAGTGAAGGAGGGAGGGAAGGAAGGAAGAAGGGAAGGAAGGAAGATGAGGAAGGAAGGAAAGAAGGAGGGAGAGAAGAAGGGAAGGTAGGAAGGATGGAAGGAAAGAAGGAAGGAGGAAGATGAGGAAGATAGGTAGGTAGGAAGGAAGGAAAGAAGGAAGGAGGGAAGGAAGGAAAGGAGAGAGGGAAGGAGGGAGGGAGGGAAGGAAGGAAGGAAGAAGGGAAGGAAGGAAGATGAGGAAGGAAAGAAAGAAGGAGGGAGAAAAGGAGGGAAGGTAGGAAGGATGGAAGGAAAGAAGGAAGGAGGAAGATGAGGAAGATAGATAGGAAGGAAGGAAGGAAAGAAGGAAGGAGGGAAGGAAGGAAAGGAGAGAGGGAAGGAGGGAGGGAAGGAAGGAAGGAAGGAAGAAGGGAAGGAAGGAAGATGAGGAAGGAAAGAAAGAAGGAGGGAGAAAAGGAGGGAAAGTAGGAAAGATGGAAGGAAAGAAGAAAGGAAGGAAGATGAGGAAGGAAGGATATCCGTGCTTGCAAAATTCTGTTGCTGTAATCTCATAACAAAAAACTAGCATTAGTGTTCCTAACTTTGGACTCCTGGTCTGGACTACCTCTAAGGGCTGGTGTGAATTGTCTACAGGTGTGCTTGAAAGGAATTTTTACTGGGTTTTAGTTTGGGTGGGGGGAGGGAGAGTTGCAGCCTGAGAAATTATTGGGTGTATTTAAGACAAGAAAGGAGTACATGCAGGTAGTCCTTGACTTACAACCATTCCTTTAGTGACCATTCAAAATTACAACGGTCCTGAAAGAAATGATTGTTGCTGCATCCCCCTGCAACGGTCATGATCAAAATTTGGACACTTAGTCACAGGCCTGTACTTATGACGGTTACAGCATCCCAGGGTCACGTGATCCCCTTTTACAACCCTCTGACAAGCAAAGTCAATGGGGAAGCCGGATTCACTTAACGACTGCATGATTCACTTAACGATTGCTGTAATTCACTTAACATGACAACCACAGCAAAAAATAAGTTTGTACAATGGGTGCCACTCGCTTAATAGCTGTCTTGCTTAGTAGTGAAAACTGTGGGCTCAATTGTGGCCATACGTCGAGGACTTAACATGTTCCACTGATAACTCTTGTTGTCTTTTTCTAGAGTGGAAGAGGTACCCTGGGAAGAAACCATATGTCTGGACAATTCGTCAGGTAAGAATGGTAACACAGTAATGTTAGGAGTGGGCATTAACACGTCATTGTGACTTTCTAAGCTGTGGGTTGGTTTTTATGGAGTGGCCTTGAAGTGACGATATTGTTCTGACCCAAGCTTCATCAAACTTAATAAAACACAAATTGAATTTAAAAGTAAAACTCTTTTAATGTGACGCTGGGAATTACTTGCATTCCCAGCCAAAACTCATTAGACACAGTTCCTCCAGATAAGAGCATGCTGTTCAGTGCTGTTGAATGCTGCGAAGGAACAGAAGTCCAATTACAGCTAATATCAACCAACCCAAAACACTAGAAAAAACTGACCAGAGTACAGAGCTTCATGAGAAACTCGAAGAATGACTGAACTGCTTTGCTTCCTGCAAAGCTCTTCATCATTGAGGTCTGACTTTTATCCCTGATTGATTGATTGATTGATTTGTCAATTGCTTACAAGATAGTAGGTATAAGTAAAACATAGTTATGAATACATGGATACATATAAGAAAAATAAAATATAAAAGAAACAATAGGACAGGGACGGTAGGCATGTTGGTGCGCTTATGCACGCCCCCTACAGACCTCTTAAGAAAGGGGTGAGGAAGTCAATAGTAGACAGTCTAAGGTTAAAGTTTTTGGTGTTTGGGGAAGAAACCACAGAGTCAGGTAGAGTATTCCAGACATTGACCACTCTGTTGCTGAAGTCGTATTTCCTGCAATCAGGTTTGGTGTGGTTAACCATAAGTTTGTATCTATTGTTTGCTCTTGTGTTGTTATGGTTGAAGTTGAAGTATTCATTAACAGGTAGGACATTGCAATGTATGATTTTATATACTATACTTAGATCGGACCGAAGGCGGCATAGTTCTAGGTTTTCAAGTTTCGATTTCGAGTCTGGTGGCATAAGGTATTCTGCAACGAGTAGAGGAGTGAAGAACTCTTCTTGTAAAATATTTCTGGACTTTCTCAACTGTGTTAATATCAGTTACGTAATGTGGGTTCCAGACTGATGAGCTGTATTCGAGTATTGGTCTAGCAAATGTTTTGTATGTTCTAGTTATTAGTGTAATATTACTAGAGAAAAAGCTACGTAAGATTAGGTTAACAACTCTTAACGCCTTTTTGACTATGTAGTTACAGTGGACTCTAGCACTTAAGTCATTTGAGATGAGTACTCCAAGATCCTTGACAGAGTTTCGATCATCAACAAGGGCTTGACTACTCAGTCTGTATTTTATTTTCTGATTTTTTTTGCCAATATGTAGGACAGAGCATTTATTTGTTGAGATTTGAAGTTGCCATTTGTTTGACCATTCTGCTACATAATCAAGGTCTTTTTGAAGGGTAGCAGCATTGTCTGTGGTGTTGAATAGCTTTACATCATCAGCAAAAAGAACGCAGTTGCTCTTGATATGATCACAGAGGTCATTTATGTAGAGTATGAAAAGAGTTGGTCCTAGAACATTGCCTTGGGGGACACCACTGTTGACAGGTACAGAATTTGATAGGATGCTCCCAATTTTGACCATTTGTTGTCTGTTTGACAGGTGCTTCTATCCAGTTATGCAGGTGTCCAGATATACCATAAGATTTTAGTTTTAGGAGTAGTTTGTCATGTACCACTGAATCAAAGGCTTTGCAGAAGTCTATGTAGATTGCGTCTATTGCTGATCGAGTTGTGTAGTCCATATGTATTTGCAATGTAAGAGTTGCAGATTGAATGATAGTTTTTTCCTAAAACCAAATTGTTTACAGTATTAGAGAGTAAATTGTTTGTTTCTAAGTGGAGGAAGATGGGAGGGGCGATCACCTCCCAGCCTTCTACCTAAGCTGCTCTCGCCTTCTAGCAGCTCTGCGCACACACGCACTGGGAACAGGCTCCCCGAGGTCCTCTGCTTCCACTCTCAGATGGTCCTGGCCCCATCCCTGCATCAGATGCAGGACCCTCATCCAAGTCCTCGCCAGACTCCCTGACTGGTTCCCTTTCGTCCTCACTGTCCGATACCTCTGCCATCCACACCAACTGCTGGTGAACCAAAACAGGTATAGAATAGGTGGAACCTGGCTCAATAGCGGTAAGTGTGAGAGGGAACTTAGAGTCTTGCTTGGACTTCAGTAAGGCATTTGATAAAGTAGACCACAACCTACTATTTGATAAGATAGAAAATTTGGGTTAGACAGCAGCACCACCAGATGGATTCGTAGGTGGTTGACCAACTACACTCAACGTGTAGTCCTCAATCAAACTGCATCTGCATGGAGGGAAGTATGCAGTGGGGTACCCCACAGCTATGTCTTAGGTCCAGGACTCTTCAACATCTTCATCAATGACTTTGATGAGGGGATAGAGGGGAAACTCATCAAATTTGCAGAAGAAACCAAGCTGGCAGGAATAGCCAACATCCAGAAGATAGGCTTAAGATACAGCAGGATCTTGACAGACTTGAACTTTGGACGCTATCTAACAAAATGAAATTCAATGGTAAACAAAGTCAGGTTCTACATTTAGGCAAGAAAAATCAAATGCACAGGTGTAGTATAGGTGATACTTTGCTCAATAGCAGTAACTGCGAGAGGGATTTTCGAGTCCTAGTGAACAACCATTGAAATGGGAGCCAGCCGTGCCAAAAAAAGCCAACACAGTTCTAGGCTGCATCAACAGAGGGAGAGAATCAAGATACGTGAAGTGTTAATGCCGCTTTATAAGGCCTTGGTAAGGCCACACTTGGAATATTTGCCTCCAGGTTTGATTGCCACGAAGTAAAAAAAGAAGTTGAGACTCTGGAAAAAGTATTGAAAAGAGCAGATTGGGGAAACAAAACATCCACTTCACCAACGCATGACCAGCTGTCTGCAAGGAGTATAAATCCTTCCCTTCCCCACCATTCAGTCAGAGCTGAAGAAGCTCCTTGGATGAGAAGCGAAAGGTCTTCAAAGAAAAGCCAGAAAGTCTCATTGCCTCTTGAAAAAGCACCTTCGGGATAGTGCAGAGAAGATGATTAGGGGGCTGTGGGCTACTTAAATACAGGTAGTCCTCGACTTACAACAGTTCATTTAGTGACTGTTCAAAGTTACAACATCACTGAAATAAGTGATTTTTGACCATTTTCCCACTTATGACCATGGCAGCATCCCCATGGTCAAGTGAGCCAAATTCCAACCCTTAGCAATTGACTCATGTTTATGACCATTGCAGCGTCCCGAGGTCACTTGATCCCCTTTTGTGGCCTTCTGATGAGCAAAGTCAGTGGGGAAGCCAGATTCTCTGAACAGCCGTGCTACTAACTGAATTGATTCACTTAACAACGGTGGCAAGAAAGGTTGTAAAATGGAGCAAAATTCACCGAACAACAGTCTTGCTGGGCAACAAGAATTTTGGACTCAATTTTGATCATCAAAAGAGTCAAGAAGCAATGGGTAGAAGCCAGGGGTGGGACTCAAATTTTGTAATTTTACGTGTTTGCTCCCAAGAAGCTTCCCTGGGGCCCAGGAAGGGAAAAAAAGGAGCTGCCCCCCCCTCCATTTTTTGCCTTCCTGAGCCTCAAGGAAGCCTCTTGGGTGAAGCAGTAAGACAGCAAGGGGAATCCTGGCACAGCTGATCATACAGTAGGAACAGCTGGTGGGAAAAAAAGTAAAAATACCTTAAGGAGTGATTGGGCAGGGGGAGAACGCAGTCAGCGATGTCGGGCACGCACGCAATGTTGCGCATACATGATAAGGACTGACTGTGAGGGGAGAGGAGGGGTGGGCGGAGAGGGGCAGGGCCAACCGGTAGAATCCCACCCCTGATGGAAACTAATCAAGGAGAGAAGCAACCTGGATATTTGAGGACAATTAACCAGTGGAACAGCTTGCCACCATCAGTTATGTGTGTTCCACCAATGGAGCTTTTTAAGAAGAGACTGGACAACTGTTTGTCTGAAATGATATAGGTTCTTCTGCTTGAGCAGGGGGCTGGACTAGATGACCTCTAAGATCTTTTCCAACCCCGTTATTCTGCTATTATTATTATTATTATTATCATCATCATCATCATCATCATCATTATTATTATTATTATTTTGCCTTGGTGAACATTGCCTTCTGTCCGTCAGCAGATGGCAGTGTAGCCGCATTGAAACAGTTTGGCAGAATTCTAGGTTAACTCAGCAGCTCCTTTTCCAACCAGGTAGTCCTCGATTTATGACCAATCACTTAGTGGCCAAAATGACAACAGACCAACCTAGGGACTAATTACAAGCCAGTTCCGAAGTTCTGACAATCGCATTAGGATGGAGAGTTTTCAGCAGTCACATGGCCATGATTTACGATGGCCTTGCCCAAATCTGGCACCCCTGGTTTGCTTAATGACCACAGCATTCTCTTAATAGCTTATTTTTAGGCCACAGAAATGGTCCTAAAATGAACTAATCCATTTTACAACCGTCATGGAGGGTTCCCATCATGGTCAGAAAGCGAGGATTACCTGCAGATGTTTTGGGGAGCTCCAGATTGGGAGTTCCAATGCCACAGTTCCCGAAAAGTTCTGTACCAGTAGTTCCAAACTTACGACCACCACAGAGCCCCAAATTTCTGTTGCTAAATGAGACAGTTGTTTCTTCCTTCCCACAGTTGTTAAGTGAATCACTGCAGTTGCTAATTTAGGTTTTTGAGTGGATCCAGCTTTCCAGCTGACTTTGCTTGTCCAAAAGTCGCCAATGTGGAGTAACGTGATGCCCCAGGGGACACTGCAATACCGTCATAAATGCGAGTCAGTTGCGAAGCATCCGAATTTCGATCACTTGATCATGGGAATGCTGCAATGGTTGGAATTGTGAAAACTGGCAATAAGTTGGTTTTTTTCAGTGCTGTTATAACTTTGAACGGTCCCTAAATGAACGGTCGTAAATCAAGGACTACTTCTGAAGCACTGCTTAGTGTGGTAACTTGCGCTAATTGCTCATTTCTTGACTTCCCCTGTTACTCCAGTGATGAAAATAAAGAGCTGGGTGTCCCAAGCCATGTCCCGCTTGTCTTCTTCGGGGGAGCAGGAGGGAAAAAATGAAAAGCAGGTGACAATGGAGAAGAAGGAGGACATAGGAGAGGAATCACCAGGCCAGAAGGAGGAATGAATGGACTTTGCTTCATGGAGGAAAAATATTGCGTGCGTCTCAGTTACTGCAGCACAGAAGTTCTCTGGAAAGGAAACCCAGCACTTTCAGAGAGATTAGCCTAGTCAGATGATGATTACTACTACTATTACTACTACGACTATTACTACTACTTCCTCTTCCTCTCTTTTTCTTCCTCTTCTTCTTCCTTTTTCCTCTTCCTCTCTTCCCCTCCTCCTCTTCCTCCTCCTTTCTCCTCCTTCTTCTCTATCCTACTTCCTCCTTCTTCTAGACCTGCAGCTGGAGAAACCGAGAGTAGCTCATAGAGGAAAGGGTTTTCTTCTCTATCGACGATGTGTGACATCTGGTTTGGGTTTGACAATGGGACTGGGGGGGGGGTGAAGCTTTTGCTTCAAGGCCGGCAGCATTCAAACATGCTGCAACAACAGCCTAATCAAGGAACGACCAAGAACCCTCCCACCAACACTGGCAGGGCAAGCCAACACAGACCAAACCCTTCTAGCACTGATAATGTTACCTAGTTGGGTTACGAAATATCTATAAGGCAATTATCAAGGCTAGAGAGCAATAACAACCCTACAGTCCTCCCCCTCCTCCTCCCCCCTCCCCCTCCTCCTCTTCCGCTTCCTCCTCTCCCTCCTCCAGTGTGTTTCTTGGTGGATTGCTTTGTTTGATGGGTTAAGGGCAAATACTAACAACATTCCATCTGATATGTGCTGGGTTCGATCCTTGGTATGCTTCCCAGAATCACTGCTATGAGAGGAGCACCACTTTAAATTTAAAATTAGTCGGGCAGGACAAGAAGTAATGGGTGGAAAGAGAAGCAACTTAAAACTAAGGAGAAATTTCCTGACGGTGAGGACAATTAATCAGTGGAACAAGTTGCCTCCAGAAGTTGTAAATGCTCCAACTCTGGAAGTTTTTAAGAAGAGATTGGATAACCATTTGTTTGAAGTGGTGTAGGGTTTGCTGCCTAGGCAAGGGGTTGGACTAGAAGACCTCCAAGGTCCCTTCCAATTCTGTATTCTATTCTATTCTTCTATTCTATTCTGAATCCTATCCTATCCTTTTCTATATTAGATTTGTAACAAATTTATTTGCTGCTCTGGGCAATTGACTGTTCAGCCGCTGGACCCTTCAACGTACAGCAAATGTATTTGAAGTAATAAATTACTTAGAAGGTAGAAAAATATAGATTTTTAAAATAAAAAGATTGGAACTGATGTTTTCTTCGTTATTAAAATACTTGTTTTTGTTAAATAACACAGAGATAAATGGAATAAATGTGAAAAAGAGTAACGATGATAAGTATATTAATTATGTTGAATAAATTCAAGAATATAGTTAAAATAATGAGGATTGCTATAAAGAGATTAACATCAGTTTTTATGATCAATTGAATAGATTAATTTATTTGAAATTATAAATGATTTAATGTAACTGAAGGGGAAAATACCATGTGGAATCTGGCTTAAAATGTATACATTACGTAGTTGTTAGGAGATTATTGTTATTAATTTTTAAGGTGACAGTTAAAAGGGGTACTTTTTTTATTAGGAATTTAAAAAGAGTTAATTAAATGATGTATAAGGTAAAGGTACAGGGACAGTAGGCACCTTGGTGCGCTTATGCACGCCCCTTACAGACCTCTTAGGAAAGGGGTGAGATCAATAGTAGACAGTCTAAGGTTAAAGTTTTTGGTGTTTGGGGAAGAAATCACAGAGTCAGGTAGAGTCAGTAGAGTAATATTGACCACTCTGTTGCTGAAGTTGTATTTCCTGCAATCAAGTTTGGTGCGGTTAACCTTGAGTTTGTATCTATTGTATGCTCTTGTGTTGTTATGGTTAAACGTAGTTGTTAGGAGATTATTATTATTAATTTTTAAGGTGACAGTTAAAAGGGGATAATTTTTTTATTAGGAATTTAAAAAGAGTTAATTAAATGATGTATAAGGTAAAGGGATGGTACAGGGACAGTAGGCACGTTGGTGCGCTTATGCATGCCCCTACAGACGTCTTAGGAAAGGGGTGAGGTCAATAGTAGACAGTCTAAAGTTAAAGTTTTTGGGGTTTGGGGAAGAAACCACAGAGTCAGGTAGAGTATTCCAGACATTGACCACTCTGTGGCTGAAGTTGTATTTCCTGCAATCAAGTTTGGTGCGGTTAACCTTGAGTTTGTATCTATTGTATGCTCTTGTGTTGTTATGGTTAAACGTAGTTGTTAGGAGATTATTGTTATTAATTTTTAAGGTGACAGTTAAAAGGGGATAAATTTTATTAAGAATTAAAGAGGAGTTAATTAAATGATGTATAAGGTAAAGGGGTGGTACACTTAAATTAGTAACTATAGGGGAAATTTTTTGAATTGTTTGAATTAGGATGGAATTTTTGGAATAATTAAATAAGAATATGCAATGAAATTGCAAATGTGACAGATAAAAGTATAAAGTATAATGAATATGAAAATATGAGAATTATTTAAAGTAAAAAGAAATAGGTTAAGAAATGAATAGAAAATATTTAAAATAAGTTTGAGAAAAGTATTTGAGAAAACTTATAGAAAATATGTAATGTAATGATATGATATGAAATCAAATGTGAAAGATGGATATGTAACCAAGGTCATGTTCGTATGGAAATATGAAAACCTGGAATCATGCTGTTCACTAAAAAAGATATTTTTGAAATGTGAAAAAATAAAAAACTTTTTATAAAAAAAATGTACAGCAAACCATCATCTCACAAAGATTGTGGTCAACTGCCACCTTGTGTTTCGCTACCTTGTGGTGATAGATTGCCATGAACTGTGGGAAGGGGGAATGACATGGGGAATGCTTGAGGAAACGAAAGTAAGTATTGTACCTTTTCGAGGCATTGCCGCAAGGTCACCTAGCTGGGAGAAGAAGGGGGCCACATACCAAACTGGGCTCGGATTGACGGTTACGGAAACATCTTGCCTGATCCTGATTGGCTACAGTGGGGTGGACAATGAGGGACAACTAAGAGAGGGAAAAGTAGAACTTAGGGATTTTGCTGTGTGATTCTCAGTTCCGGCTTTGCAATACTGCAATGTACTTCACCTCTAATAAAATTATACCTTTCTCAACAAATGGAGCCAAGGATCGTTTTTATTTAGAGGTTTAAGCGGTGGCAGGTCCAACGTTGATTTGATTCTCCAACTCTAAGGATTATTTTTTCAACTCTTCTAGAATGTTCCTTCCATTATTTTGTCTCCTGCAGCATAATAATAATGAAAAACGTATCTTGACTGACCAATCTTTTTGAATTGGCCATTTGAATCCGGTGTTTTTCAATCTTGGCAGTTTTAAGCAAGACTGGCTGAGGAATTCTGGGACTTGAAGTCCATAAGTCTTAAACTTAAAGCTCCCTGGCTGGAGAATTCTAGGAATTGAGGTCCACCCAACTTAAAGCATGCTGGCTGGGAAATTTTGGGAATTGAAATCCACGCACCTTAAAGTATGCTGCCTGGGGAGTTCTGGGAGTTGATGTCCATCCAACTTAAAGCAGCCAAGGTTGAAAAATACTGTTTTACACAATGCCACTCTTTTGGCGAAACATGTGGAGCAAACATTCAAAAAGGCTGAACCCTGGATTTAGCTTTGTTCTTCCTTTAAAACACATCATTGAAGAGACCCCAAACAAAGACATATCAAAATATTGTCAATAAAAAGAAAAAACGAAATCAGCATTCTAAGGTTCAGCAATGTGCTTAAGTCAACAATGAACCAAAAGAAAAACTTAAGCAGAGGCCTGAGAAAGAATTGGCATTTAATTTGATCAAAGCAAAGAGCTGGGTAAACCGTTCCAAACATACAAAAGAGACATTTAAGGAAGGCCACACCTTGCAGAAGGTATGGCACCCTTTTATACCTTTAGAAACATCAGCTTGGTCCCCAATACCAGCCTTCTGATTTAGGTTTCCACATTTCTCATAGTCCTGCAAAAGATAGATGCCTCCCCATCAATCTTATCTCATCCTTGGTATCCCTTTGTTCTCTTCTTCATTTGTTACTAGGCCCCCTATAGGGAATGGAACTGGGTGCCTAACAACACAGATCAAAGGTGTAAGTTAGAAGTGAAGTGTGAAGTGTAACAAGGTACCCCCCTATGTGTCCACTGTGTGAACCCTGATGATGACGTATGTAGCAGATATTCAGCAGATTCTGACTAGTTCTGGAGAACCGATAGTGGAAATTTTGAGTAGTTCGGAGAACAGGCAAATACCACCTCTGACTGGAGATTTTACAGTATCCTTCCCATGCCCTGCCCTCTAAGCCATGCCTACACAACCAGTAGTAAAAAAAAATTGAATCCCACCAGTGGTATGTAGCACCAACTTAAGATAGGTGCCAGGCTGGTGGTACAGAAAAACAAGATTAAGATTGATGGGGGTTCAAACTGATGGTAGGAGAATATGTTTGACAGATACCAAATCCTTCACATACAGATACCAAATATTTTACAGAGGACCAAGGCAGCATATATGTTGTTATAAAAATATCCCAATAAAGAAGAACACTGATAAACCAAAAGCAATAAATCTTACTTTAAGATCAGAGGTTTATTTCATGAGCAATTTGGAACATGAAAAGCCATTATAACATTGCTTATATCAATAATCCATTGCAATGAGGTCCAGAGATAGTAGCTAACTCCAGAAAGGATAGCTACTATCAGTGGCCATGATTTGAGATTTACCCTCTTCTTTTATACCCTTCTTCTGAAGCCCACTCAGTAGTATGTAATCTTACTGGATATACTTCTTTGTCCCCTCAATTAACACCCCACTTGTAGGTTATGTGTTTTTGCAGAAGCTACAGATAGCAAATATTTTGCTATGCTTGCAAAATCAGCTCAGCCTACACTTTAATATATTGTTAATTTGAGGTCTTCAATTAGGCAGAGGCCTACACCAACTTTAAAGCCCAATTGTCCTTTTCTCACAATGTACTACAGGAGACAAATATGTAGCTGAGGGAAATGTTCACAGAGCAGAATAACAAGCTTCTACTAGAATAGAATACTTTATTGGCCAAGTGTGATTGGACACACAAGGAATTTGTCTTAGTGTAAATACTCTCAGTATACATAAAGAAGGAACATTTGTTAATAATCAAGAATCATAATGTACAACACTTAATGATAGTCATAGGGTACAATCAACTTCAAATCATACTAGGAAACAGAGGATACAAGCAATAAAGTTAATACTAATTCTATTATTCCACTATATTATATTCTACTATATCTGCTTACTCTACTATTATCATCCTTATTATTGTTTCCCTTCAATAAAAAAATGTTAAAAGTCAAAGACATTATAAAGAGTGCAGAGAAGAAGAACTAAGATTATTAGGGGACCAGAGGCTAAAACATGTGAAGAACCATTACAGGAATCTATATAGATAAAAGTGAAATGCCACTCACGCATCATCACGAAATCTCACGTATTGTCACGTATGTTGTTCCTCTTGGCTTCTAGGTGCTCACTAAAAGGTTTTTTTCGAAATGACCATCAGAGCATTAGTATTTCCTATATTATTATTAACACACTCCCCACCTGAAAGGGAGAGAAGGGGATAAGATAGGAGAGGCCTCTGTGGGGCCAGCCTGAGGCAGAGGAGGGGAGAGGATCAATGGGGCCAGTCTGAGGGAGAGAAGGGGATACGATAGGAGAGGCCTCTGTGGGGAAAATCTGAGGGAGAGAAGGGGAGGGGAGAGAATCAATGGGGCCAGCCTGAGGGAGAGAAGGGGATAAGATAGGAGAGGCCTCTGTGGGGAAAGCCTGAGGGGAGAGAAGGGGAGGGGAGAGAATCAATGGGGCCAGCCTGAGGGAGAGAAGGGGATAATATAGGAGAGGCCTCTGTGGGGAAAGCCTGAGGGAGAGAAGGGGAGAGGAGAGAATCAATGGGGCCAGCCTGAGGGGAGAAGGGGATAAGATAGGAGAGGCCTCTGTGGGAAAGCCTGAGGGAGAGAAGGGGAGAAGAGAGAATCACTGGGCCAGCCTGAGGGAGAGAAGGGGATAAGATAGGAGAGGCCTCTGTGGGGAAAGCCTGAGGGAGAGAAGGGGAGAGAATCAATGGGGCCAGCCTGAGGGAGAGAAGGGGATAATATAGGAGAGGCCTCTGTGGGGAAAGCCTGAGGGAGAGAAGGGGAGAGGAGAGAATCAATGGGGCCAGCCTGAGGGAGAGAAGGGGATAAGATAGGAGAGGCCTCTGTGGGGAAAGCCTGAGGGGAGAGAAGGGGAGGGGAGAGAATCAATGGGGCCAGCCTGAGGGAGAGAAGGGGATAAGATAGGAGAGTCTTCTGTGGGGAAAATCTGAGGGAGAGAAGGGGAGGGGGGAGGATCAATGGGGCCAGCCTGAGGGTTGACCGCCTCCTCTCTGTGGCAGCCCCTCAAATATTGGAAGTACCCATCAAATAATAACTTGGCTCCAGAAGTTGTGAATTCTCCAACACCGGACATTTTAAAAGAGATTGGACAATCATTTTTCTAAAATGGTATAGGGTTTCCTGCCTAAGCAGGGGGTTGGACTAGAAGACCTCCAAGGTCCCTTCCAACTCTATTATTCTATTCTATTCCATTCTAACAGCCAGGCCCACAGGTGAAAGCAGCCAGGCGAAGATTATTTTTCAAATCTTGTTAAGGTAAAATGTCAAGCTGGTTAAGCATACAAGTCCCATAATGCATCACTGCATATTCCCCTCCCACCAGTTATAAAGGATGCCCACTTTTTGTTTTGGCCAGACTCTCCTTTTCCTCCTGGAGGAGTGGTGTATCTGGGAGAGAGCATGGACGTGGTTTGATTTTTCTACAACAAAAGAATTATTCTGACTGCAAATAGTTTGGGAGTTTATTTTGGCTAAGATCCATTATAAGTTATCAACAAATGGTAGCAGAGGACAGTTGCCAAATTAACTTGAACAAAACATGTCAGGATCAGAAAAATCCAGAATTAATACAAGAGCCTTCACCAGACAGATGGCAGCTCAATTGACTCCAATGGGGACAATAGTAGGAACTGCTTTGGACAAAGAAAATAAAACTCCTACAACTGATAGAAATGAAGATCCACAACTAGATGCATATCCACCATTCACGCTGTAGACATTGTGCTTTCAGGATATTCTTGTCTTGGATGGCAAACCTTAGACAAAGAACATTCCGTGCAAAGTGCAACATTTGCATGTTTACTTGGGGGAAACATTTGCATGTTTACCTGGAGGAAACAAGACCTTAACACCTAGATAGGACGGAACAAAGGCAGGAACTGAAGCTTATGTTAATCTTAATTAAAAGTTAATCCTAACTGGAAATGAATGTATAAACTGCTTAAGCAGACAGTAACAAAGGTTGTCTAAATAGATGTATAGTGTATAAATTAACCACTGGTATGCTACCATGAATATAGAGAGATAGAACGAACTCTGGCAAGAGAGCAGACAGCTCTTCTTATTCTCAACCTGACAAAAAAGAAAGCAGCTTGTCTCATCTCCATGTGGTCCTGAGTCTTGATTCCTACACACGCCACCCAGAAATGAAACCAGGAGAAAGACAAAATAACTGACAAAAATGAAGATTTAAAATCAACCCTGCTCAGAACCATCGAAATATCAACAAACAGCAAGGACCCGATGGCAGAATTAAGAGGACTTTTTCAAAATACAGACAAACCTCAAACTGAGGAAAGGCAAACAGAGAAAGAAAATGAAACTGCGAGCACTGAACCAGTAAGTCCTTTGCAACCTTTTTTAAACTTACTGGAGGCAGGAAAATATGAAGAGGCGCCATTTTCAAACCCACACAACTCAAAAGTCACAACCAGTAAAAATGGCCGACCAGCAACCAATCACTGCAGAAGTTTTGAAAAGGGAAGCAAAAAGAAAAGGTAGCCCTGAGAGGAACTCTCCCTCAGAGTAGGAAATATCAAGAGCGATTGAAACGCTCACAGCAGCATTCGGAGCTGCATTCACACACCCCACTCCAAGACAGTCACAGACAACAAGCACCGAACTTCAGGCAGCCACGTTGTCCCCATGCAACCCAGCAACCACAGGCAGTCTCCCAGCACCTTCAAGCAGCATTCAAAAGGCTTTAGAGTGACTGCAAGGAACACAGAAGTCACGATCCCTCTCAGCATGTCTCCAACAGTTATCTCCGATCTCCAAACAATTCAGAGAGACTTCAAATAAACATTAATCCAACTTGTTCAACTCCATGTGGCTGGATATTTCTTCATAACTGTTCTCATAAACTGTTTCCGTGTGCATATCCTTTTTATAGAAGGATTACTCTGCACATATCCTAACATTAGTTATGGGCCCAAAGACATATTGAGAACAAGTGTGAATATACAGTTTCATATTTAAACAGCTAATTGTGGTTTATTGTTACAATGGCACAAGAACAGTCAACCAGTCTATCCCTAATAACCCGGTTGGATGGAACAAACTATGTTTCTTGGTCTATGAAGTGCAGTCTACTTCTGCGTAAAGGATTATGAGCTGTAGTGAATAATCCACCGGATGTAACAACTTTGGATCCATCAAATGATGAAGATAAAGAGAAAATAGCTGACTTTAACCGGGATAATGAAAAAGCTCTTAGTATAATTGGACTGACACTGAGTGATCAGCAATTAGTCCATATTCGTGGTCAAGAATCTGCTGCTAGATGTTGGGACATTTTGAAGAAGATTTATGTTCGAGATAGTGTGGGTGCACACATATACCTCACACGTAAACTGTTTCAAGCTCGTCTTATAAAAGGTGGCGATATGTTAGCTCACTTAGAGTTTATGAAAAGGACTTTTCAGGAGCTACAAGAAAAAGAACTGCTTTTTTCTGAGTTGCATCAGATTTACATTATTTTTTCTTCTTTGGATGAAATTTATGATGATAATGTGTCTTCACTGGAAGTTTTAAACAGAGATGAACGTACATTGACTGGCATAACTGCAAGACTGTTAGAAGAGTCAGGAAGAAGACAAGATAGAATTAAACTGAGAGAAAGACAACCCCGGGAAGAAAAACTGTCTTCAATCCCTATATTGTTAGAAAATGTTTTTCTTGTGGGGCTAAAGGACATATAGCCAGATACTGTAAAAAGGGTAAGAAACTGAATAATATACAAAGAGCTCATAAGAATGTTAGTTTAGCAATATCAAATATAATTACAAATGTAAACCAGGATATATGGGTAGTTGATAGTGGAGCATCGCAGTGTATAACTAAAAGTAAAGAGAGATTTGTTAATATGAGAAAGAGTGAACAGCATATATCATTAGCTAATGGATGGAAAATGAAAGCATATGGAGAAGGTACTACATATTATTCATGTATAAATGAAAATTTACTGATGTTATATGTACCTGGAATGAAGTTTAATTTGCTATCTGTAAGAGAAATGGAAAAAGCAGAATTTGTAGTAACATTTAAGTGGGATACATGTTTAATAGACAAACAAGGTAAAAGTATTACTGCAAAATGGTTTATTATAAATGATAATCCATCAAGTAATGTTAACTCAGTTTATGAGAATAAGAAGCCTCGTGATGAATGTATTCATCTACTCCATAGACGTATGGGTCATATAAATTTCAAAATGATCAAGAAAACTGTTGAGTTGTCTACTGGTATAGACTTAAAACCTTATATAAAGTATGTACATTGCAATATTTGTAATAAAAATGAAAACAAGGTAATTTCTGAAAATATGGTAAATGGACTGAAAACCAGTAAACCAATAGAGGTTTTGTTTGCTGATATCATTGGACCTAGAAAACCTAGTATAGGTGGAGCCTGTTATATATTGAGTATTATAGATCATTTTTCCAGATATAGTTTTTTTACCTAATGAAAACAAAGAAAGAAACATACCAGTATTTCGTAAACTGGCTAAAATTTATTGAAAGAAAACAGAAACAGAAGATTATTAAATTAATTACAAATAATGATACTGGTTTTATTAATAACAAATTTGAAACCATGTTACAAAAAGCTGGAATTGAACATGAGCATTATGATCCTTATAGACTACAACATAACACATATATTGAATGTAGAAGACAAACATTACAGGTTATGGCTAGGAATATGATGTCTGATTCTGGTATATCAGAGCAACTGTGGGATGAGGCAATAATGTGTGCTAACCATGTTTTGAATAATGTAATAAATTTAACGACTGGTGAATTACCATTTACTCGTTGACATAAAAGAAAACCAGATCTTAGTTATTTGCATACATTTGGAATTCCAGCATGGGTTCATAAGTAAGGCAAAAGGGACAATATAGAGCTAAGAAATTGTATTTTGTAGGTTATGGAGCTAATCATAGATTATTTAAATTTTGGGAGCCAAGTACTACTAATATATATTGGAGTGCAAGTGCTAAATTTCTGGAGCATGTTGGCTGGCGAAAGTTTAAACAAGAATATAATAATAAAAAACATAGTATTATTGTAAAAACTCCATTGTTCACTGATCATAAAAATGATAGGAATATTGATGAATCAGTAAAAGACCATCTATAACTGCAAAAGATTTGATAGGGGAGATAGAGGAAGAAAATAAACAAACAACATGTACAGATATTTCTAGAAGGTCAATTAGAGAGAGACGTAAATATAACAGAGTTCAAACAAGCATTGTATGTAGAGTTAAATAAATAATCTTCTAATCTCTATGAAATGGTATGAGTTATTAATTGTGAAAAAAATATGAATTAAAGAAGTAATGTATTTTATATTGACCAACCCAAAGGGGAGAACGTTATGTATATGTAAATAACGTAGTTGAGTTGACAATATATAAACTACAAATATCTATGTTTGTAGCTTTAAGGAAAAATACTGTAATGTATTATGCTGTGTTCTGATTGGTTAAGTATGCTACAAGTTGCCATAAGAGGGAGCTATAGATCATGGTTTAATTCTCTTTCTTTTTCTATTTTGCATTGATGTTCTCTTTGTACTGATACTGACTGACTAGTGATTAACTCTGTTTATTTTGATATTCTGTTGATATCAAAGATTATCTGTTGTATTATGGTTTGATATTGGTCTGCTGTAAAAGACATGGAACTGGTAAAAAGAATTTATAACTAGATGTAAGAAGACTTTATAACTGGATATTTCTGGACTGTTAAAAACGTGTATGACATGGACTGTTAATTGGACTGTGCTATTTCTTCAAGTAAACATTAATCTATTTCTTCAAGTAAACATTAATCCAACTTGTTCAACTCCGTGTGGCTGTATATTTCTTCATAACTGTTCTCATAAACTGTTTCCGTGTGTATATCCTTTATATAGAAGGATTACTCTGTACATATCCTAACACCAGGTATCAACCAAATACCTTCCTAAGATGTACAATGTTCCGAGTAGCGCAGTTTTTTGCAGTTCCACTGGTGTTATTACAGGAAGCTGCAATTTCTTGATGTGCTTTGAAGAATTCTTGGATGTAGTACCAAGCGCTCCAATGACAATGGATATCACTGTCCCATGTTTCATACCGTAATCGTGTAGTTTTGATGGCCAGGTTGTGATATTTTATGATTTTTTTCCCAGTTCTTTTTCTTCGACTCTGGCGTCTCCTGGTACCGTGATATCAATCAATTGCACATTTCAGTTTTCAACAACTGTGATATCTGGCATGTTGTGTTCCAAATGACAATCCATCGGTATTCGAAAGTCCCACAAGATCTTCACCTTCTCATTTTCAATAACTTTTTCCACTCTAGTTATTATTATTATTATTATTCATCTCACAGTCAGCCAGATGTTCAGGCTGGATTTGGCATTTTTGTCTACCTATCGAGTCCTTACCAAGGACCTAGGAGAGCCACATCTGGATGTTTGATGGTGTTACAGATATTGCCGCAAGATGGAAGCTGTTCCAAGTCAGGCTGCCTTCTGCAATTGACTGATGGCAAATTTGTCAATGCCTATGGTATTCAAGTGGTGCCCCAGTTGTTTTGGGACTGCACCAAAGGCACCTATTACTATTGATAATGCATCCCCATATTCTCAGCATCTAAATATCAACCTGGTGAGACTGGAAGAAAACGAAGACTGAATCGGAGTAAAAGCAGTTTCTAGTTTATGCTAAACATTCATGAAATGGAGGTGACCTTTAGAGGAACTGCCAGAGGTTAGGAAATACGACAAGATAGTGAAGTTAAGAATTATTTGCACTTAATTAGTCTTCAACAGGAGCTAGACTATAGGAATTATGTTGGCCTCGTTGTTGGCTACACCTTATATTATATTACCCCTTGTTTGATTTTTATTTTGCTCCAGGGAATTGTCTTTTCTTTTGGTTTGCTCTTTGCAACATGAACTGATAAACACCACAACACCTTGTTGATATTTCCTCGGTATTCTATGGCACTCTAAGTCAACTGATTCTCAAATCACACCTTGTTGACATTTGCTATCTGCTATTTTGATTTTGATTTCGCTCTTGAAAATGGTCTTTTCTTTTGGTTTGCCCTTTGCAACAAATACCACCACACCTTGCTGGTATTTGCCAGCTCCTTCTCTGGAACTCAATGGGACAGGGGTCAAATATAGAGAATCTGTGGGCTACTTTTCACCTTTGGGTTGGTGGCTTCCTCAATTTACATGCAGAGGCAGTTCCACAGAAATGGGATTCTAGGTCAAGTGTCTGTCAAGCCATCAAAAAACAGTAAAGGTTTTTTTGTAATAAAAGTTTTTTTTTATATTTTTTATAAGTACAAACACTCAAGTGTTCATTTTTTCAGAAAGGTACTAGGAAATAGCTGAAAATTAAATCTTGGAGTAGAGGCCTCCATCTGTACTGTGAATCTTTTCTTTCTACATGGCTTCATGCTTGTCTTCAATAGAATAGAATAGAATAGAATAGAATAGAATAGAATAGAATAGAATAGAATAGAATAGAATAGAATAGAATTCTTTATTGGCCAAGTGTGATTGGACACACAAGGAATTTGTATTTGATGCAAATGCTGTCAGTGTACATAAAATAAAAGATACATTCGTCAAGAGTAAAGAAACATCAGGTACAACACTTAATAATAGTCACAGGGTACAATAAGCAATTAAATCATACTAGGAAACAGTCAATATAAATTGTAAGGATACAAGCGACAAACTTACAGTCATTCAGTCACAAGTGGGAGGGGATGGGTGATAAGGAGTGATGAGAAGATTAATAGTAATAGTAGTGCAGACTTTGTAAATAGTTGGACATTGTTGAGGGAGTTACTTGTTTAGCAGAGTGATGGTGTTTGGGGAAAAAACTGTCCTTGTGTCTAGTTGTTCTGGTGTGCAGTGCTCCATAGCATCGTTTTGAGGGTAGGAGTTGAAACAATTTGTGTCCAGGATGTGAGGGCTCTGTAGATACTTTCACAGCCCTATTTTTGACTCGTGCAGTTATACAGGTCTTTGATTGAAGGCAGATTGGTAGAAATTGTTTTTTCTGCAGTCCTAATTACTCTCTGAAGTGTGTGTTTGCCTTGTTGGGTTGCAGAACCGAAACAGACATGCAAGCAACTAATCAGGCCCAGTTGCACTGGTGAGTCTTCTGTTGCATAAAGCAACATGTGATGTTTTCTTATCGGTTGTCACCACTGCAGGACACATGCTTGACCTCTGCTCTTTCAATCCTGGATATAGTCACTTGTTGTTTGCACAGATGCCAGCATTTGGTTCCTACGACGCGATCTTCTATCAGAAACATGTGCAAAAGCACTAGCAATAGCATTTAGACTTATACACCGCTTCACAGTGCTTTCCAGCCCTCTCTAAGGGGTCTACAGAGTCAGCTTATTGCTCTCCACAATCTGGGTTCTCATTTTACCGACCTCAGAAGGATGGAGGGCTGAGTCAACCTTGAGCTGATCAGCTCAAGAAAGAAAGAAAGAAAGAAAGAAAGAAAGAAAGAAAGAAAGAAAGAAAGAAGGAAGGAAGGAAGGAAGGAAGGAAGGAAGGAAGGAAGGAAGGAAGGAAGGAAGGAAGGAAGGAAGGAAGGAAAGAAAGAAAGAAAGAAAGAAAGAAAGAAAGAAAGAAAGAAAGAAAGAAAGAAAGAAAGAAAGAAAAGGGATAGACAAGAAAGAAAAAGGGAGGGAAGGAAAGAAGAAGGGAGGGAAGGAAAGGAAAGAAAGAAAGAAAGAAAGAAAGAAAGAAAGAAAGAAAGAAAGAAAGAAAGAAAGAAAGAAAGAAAGAAAGAAAGAAAGAAAGAAAGAAAGAAAGAAAGAAAGAAAGAAAGAAAAGGGATAGACAAGAAAGAAAAAGGGAGGGAAGGAAAGAAAAAGGGAGGGAAGGAAAGAAAAGAAAGAAAGAAAGAAAGATGGAGGGAGGGAAGGAGGGAAGGAGGGGAAAGTGAATGAGATGTAATTGGATGGATAGATGGATGGATGGATAGATAGATAGATAGATAGATAGATAGATAGATAGATAGATAGATAGATAGATAGATGACAATAGATAGATAGATAGATAGATAGATAGATAGATAGATAGATAGATGACGATAGATAGATAGATAGATAGATAGATAGATACATGGAAGGAGGGAGGAAGGGAGAAAGTGAGAAAAAAAGGAGAGGAAGGAAGGACCACAAATCCTGACACTAGAAGTGGCTTCAGAAGACGCTTTGAAACAGCACAGCAATCTAGGGCTGGAAGGGATCTCAGAGGTCATCTAGTCCAGGGGTCGCCAACCTTTTGGACCTCAGGGACCACCAAACTCATAATTTTAGATCCCAGCGACCACTAACTGGTTCTGTGGGTGTGGCCTAATTTGTGGGTGTGGCGTGGTGGTCATGTGACTGGCTGGGCATGGCTTATATGTAAATATTATAAATATTTATATAAATATTGAACTTTTTATTAAAAAAGAGCAACTTTTACCCAAAATCAGGCAAAACAGGCAGATCATTCAGTGATCTATCTATCTACCATCGGCTAGCTCAGTCTCTCAAATTTGCTTGCCGTGAGTCTGCACTGAATTTGCTTGCAAACAAACCTTCAATCCTAAGGGAGGTTTGACTTGCTTCCTAGCTAATCTAAATCTCCCGGTGCAGCAGAACAGATGATGGTCAGAAAAAGGAAAACTAACAACTTAGCATACAAGTTTGCCGGGTAAGGAGTGAGTGGGTGGGGAGGGTTCCCATGGGCCATGTGGGCCGCGCAGCCTTGTGTTTCTGCACAGCCTGGATTAATTGCTTTGGGGGCGTGCTCTGGGTGAGATTTCTCTGCGGCCCACCAAAATTTTCTCATGGCCCACTGGTTGGTGACTGCTGATCTAGTCCAACCTCCTGCTCCAGCAGGAAACCTTATATCATCTGGATTATTCTGGAACAGGGGTGGGATTCTACCGGTTTGGGCGAACTGGTAGCTCTGAAGATCAGTTGCGAGCAAACCAGTTCACTCCGAAAATCAAGGTATTTCTTCCCCTCCCACCGATCAGCTGTTTTCCGAAGATCAGCTGTGTTGTTCAATTTAGATTAATTAAAAAGCAGGAAATTGGTGAATTTCTTGCTTTCTAGCTAATCTAAATTGAGCGGCTTCGCCCAGGAGGCTTCCCTGAGACCCGTGAGGCAAATTTTTTTTAAAAAAAGTTAAATTTATTTTTGCCTACTGGGCCTCAGGGAAGCCTCCTGGGAGCAAAAACGGGAGGCTTCCCTGAGGCCCAGTAGGCCAAAAAAATTAAATACCCCAACCCATGCCTACCTAGTAACATGACCACCTAGCCGCACCCACCTAGCCACGCCCACAGAACTGGAAGTTTAAAATTTTGCACCCACCCGTTTTGGAGCCTCTAACAGAGAGGAATATTTCCAGAAAGGAGAAGGAGTTTACTAGGACAAGACTGTCATGCAGAGGAAGGCAGAGATAGTCCTTAACTTATGACCACAATTGAGCTGAAAATTTTTGTTGCTAAGCAAGAGTGTTGTTAAATGGCTTTCACCACATTTTACTCAATCCATGATATTTCCTGGCTCTAACAGTCATCTGCAGGCTAGGGAAGAAAATCTGAAGGCATGTGTAATGTTCTAATCTATAATTATAGTTATCTAATTAGAGTTAAAGGTGTGGCAGAAAGTGGACTCTGGATGTGTGATTCCAAGCACAATAAGTGAGGTTGAACGTGTATAGTTTTAGAAGAGCTCTGTGTGTGAGTGTGTGTGTGTGTGTTTGTGTGTACATACACATACAGTATATATAGTAGATAATGTATTTTTTTGTGTGCCTATACACACTCTATACTATGTAACGTATGTACACATATGGCATATACACGTAGGATTAAATAGTGTATTTTGGATGTTCAGTAGTAGTAAATAAATAGAGAAGGAAATTGTATCTCGTTGAGGCCTTTGAAGCGAGGAGAGGCCAGGTAAGGCACCCCTTGATGTGAGTGATGTCAAGTGGGCCACGCCCACCCAGTCACATGACCGCCCAGCCACAGCCGGAGTGGGATTCTATCGGTTCACACCAGTTCAATAGAACCGTTTGTTGTGGTTCCCAGTAGTTCGGAGAACCGGTAGATTGGGCCTCTGGCTGGCCCTGCCCCTCTCCCCACATTCTCTGCTCCCTACCCTACGTATGTGCAACATCGTGTGTATGTGCGACATGCCTGCAGCCAGCCATTGCTATCTGCCTTTCGCTGCGGCACAGCGAAAAGGTTGCAAATCCCTGGCCCCTCCCTTCGGGAAACAACTCCTGTCTGCTCACAGGTAAGCCTGCAAGTCACACTAGCCCCTCCCCCACTGTTCCCAGGCCTCCCGCGGCCATCTCTGGGGCACCCCAGGTCTCACCCAGCCTACCTACCTGATCCCCACATACCCGGACTCGGCTGGCTGGCTGGCTGGCTTTCCCACCGGTGCGGCCCCATCTCGCTGGTGGTGTTGGTTGGGGCCTGCCTACCTACCCCCCCTCATCTCTGGGCTCAGCTGGCTGGCTTCCCCACTGGTGCGGCCCCATCCCACTAGTGGCAGATCAAAGGAGTAAATTAGAGGTGAGGCGTGAACTGTAACAAGGTACCCCCCATATGTGTCCACTGCGTGAATCCTGATGATCATGTACGCGGCGCCAACCTAAGATAGGTGCCAGGCTCAGGATGGTACAGAAAAACAAGATTCAGATTGATGAGGGTTCAGACTGAAAATAGGAGCATATGCTTGACAGATACCAAATCCTTCACATACAGATACCAAATACTTTACAGAGGCCCAAGCAGAGGTGGTATTCAACCGGTTCTCACCAGTTCTGGAGAACCTGTAGCGGTGATTAGGCGTGGGTCACAGAACCATTAGTAACTTCGGGCTGGCCACGCCCCCCAAACCGGTTCTCCAGTTGCTGGTGCATCCGCCGCCCTCCCAGCCCAGAGAGCAGGGAAAGGGGAGGAAAAGCAAAGGGAAAGCCAAGCCTTTGCTTTCCCCCTCCGTTTCTGAGCTCTTCCACCATCCTTGCCGTCCTCCTAGCCCAGCAGAGCAGGGAAAGCAGAGAAAAAGCAAAGGGAAAGGTTTTGCGGATTTGGAACAGGGGAGAAATAATTAGCAAGACCAGCTCCACTTTTTGATGCAAAGCACCTCAAGCATCCAGCAACATGATCATGTAGTTCAGTGTTTTTCAACCTTGGTACTTTGAAGATGTGTGGACTTCAACTCCCAGAATTCCTCAGCCAGCTGGCTGAGGAATTCTGGGAGTTGAAGTCCACAGATCTTCAAACCACCAAGGTTGAAAAACACTGAATTGATAGGTGACTATCTCCAAGCAGATAGTATCATCTAGTAACCCAGAGTCTACAGGAGTCTTCTAACTCTTGGTAAGGTGATTTTGGCTCAACTCACAGCATGCCAAAACAACATTCACATTGTTCCCTCCCCCCCCTCGCTGCTCATAAGTTCTTCCCAGAAAAGAGGTGTGTGTGTGAGATAAAGACAAGGAAGGGAAGGGAGGGAGGGAGGAAGGAAGGGGAAGAAGGAAAGAGCAAGAAAGGAAGAAAGAGCAAGAAAGAAGGAGGAAGGGAGAGAAAGAAATAAAGAGGAAAAAAGAAAGAGAAAAGAAAGAAAAATAGGAAGAAAGAAAAAAAGAGGAAGGGAGGAAGGGCAAGAAGGAAAGAGCAAGAAAGAAGGAAAGAGCAAGAAAGAAAGAGGAAGAGAGAGAAAGAAAGAAAGAAAGAAAGAAAGAAAGAAAGAAAGAAAGAAAGAAAGAAAGAAAGAAAGAAAGAAAGAAAGAAAGAAAGAAAGAAAGAGGAAGGGGGAGAGAGAAAGAGAGAGAGAAAGAAAAAAAGAAGGAAGGGGGGAGGGGAGAGAGAATAATCTGTGGTATTATTTTTAATTGTTCCATTATTTATCATATATTAATATTTTGCACTGTCCCTACACCTAAAGTGGTTTTATTGCCTTTCTTTTTCCCAAGTATTTTTCAGGGTTTACATGTCAATAGTCCAGAGCATAAATACAGGTGCGTTTAACAGAGTTGAAAGGGACTATGGAGGTCTTCTAGTCCAACCCCCTGCTCAGTCAGGAAAACTCTTGAGGATGCCAAAATCTGAATAGACTTAGAGGTCCTGGGAAAGGTGTCAGAATAACATAATAACACTTAGAAAGGGATCTTGGGGGGGAACTCTATACCATTTCAGAGAAATGGCTGTCCAGTCTTTTGTTGAAAACTTCCAGTGTTGGAGCACCCAGAACTTCTGGTGGCAAGCAATTCCATTAATTAATTGTTCTCACTGTCAGGAAGTTTCTCCTTACTTTTAGGTTGCTTCTCTCTGTGTTCAATTTCCATCCTTCTGGTGCTTTGGAAAATACATTGCCCCCCGCCCCCTCCCCGCCTTTCTGGCAGCCCCCTAAAAGCCTGTTGCCTATCATCCTCTAGGCTAGGGCAAAGCATGTGAGCCATTTCCTCCTTTCAGTGGTCCATGAAAGTACATCTATAGCACATAGATAATAAAGTCAAAAAAAGGTGAACAACATTTTTACAGAACTATAGATACGTTCAGGCTGGGTGTGACAAGGAATGGCTGGGAGGGGAGGGGCCAGGCGAAGCACCCCTTGACGTGAGTGACATTGAGTTGGCCACACCCACCCAGTCACATGACCATCCTAGCCACATGGCCACCAAGCCACACCCACCCAGTCATGTGACCCTAAGCCATGCCCACCAAATAAGCCACACCCACAGAAGCTGTAGTAAAAAAATTTGAATTCCACCACTGGGCCCAAGGCAGCATATATATGCTACAGGAAACAAATGCATAGCTGAGGCAAATTTTCACAGAACAGAATAACAATCTTCTACTAAATCTATTATTCCACTATATTACATTCTACTATATCTGCTTTAGTATTATCATCTTTATTATTGCTTCCCTTCAATTAGAAAAGATGTTAAAAGTCTCTATATTTTAGAAAACACATTATAAAGAGCGCAGAGAAGAACAACGATGATTATTAGGGGACCAGAGGCTAAAACCGTGATGGCGAACACTGGCCAGCTGGTCCTTGTGGGCACCACCAGAGCACCGGAAAACAGCCCCACAAATGGTCCGAACAGGCCATTTTTGGGCCTTTTTTAGGCCATTTTTCAGCTGTTTTTCCAGCCATTTTCCAGGCCATATTTGGGCCCTTTTCAGACTGTTTTTCAGGCCAAAAATAGCCAAAGACACTCTGAAAACAGCCTCAAAACAGCCGGGAAACAGCCTGGAAAAAGGCCTGAAAATGCCCCGAAAAACAGCCAAAACTGGCCCCCAAAACGACCTGAAACAGCCCCCAAAATGGCCCAAAAACAGGCATGCGCACACTGGCCAGCTGGTCTTCAGTTTTCAGCGCTCAGGCATGCACACATGTACACGCGTGTATGCATGTTCCGCTTTGGGCACTCGGGGACAAAATGGTTTGCCATCACTTGGCTAAAACGTGTAAACACTGATTAAAGGAATCTATATATCTATAAAAGTGAAATACCACTCACGCATCGTCACGAAATCTCCAGAACCGTAACACCTACAAACTTGAAATTTGGCACGTAGGTTCCTCTTGCCTTCTAGGTGCTCATTAAGAAAGGATTTTTTGAAATGACCATTAGAGCATTAGTATTTCCTATATTATTATTATTATTATTAAAATGCTCTGATACTAAGGAGTTCTACTCCCCCTCCCCACCTGAAAAGGAGAGGCTAACATAGGAGAGGCTTCTGGGGGGCCAGCCTGAGGGACAGAAGGGGACTAGATGGAAGAGGCCTCTGTGGGGGCAGTCTGAGGGACAGAAGGGGAGAGGAGAGGATGAATGGGGCCAGCCTGAGGGACAGAAGGGGAGAGGAGAGGATCAATGGGGCCAGCCTGAGGGACAGAAGGGGAGAGGAGAGGATGAATGGGGCCAGCCTGAAGGAGAGAAGGGGAGAGGAGAGGATCAATGGGGCCAGCCTGAGGGAGAGAAGGGGAGAGGAGAGAATCAATGGGGCGAGCCTGAGGGAGAGAAGGGGAGAGGAGAGAATCAATGGGGCGAGCCTGAGGGAGAGAAGGGGAAAGGAGAGAATCAATGGGCCAGCCTGAGGGAGAGAAGGGGAGAGGAGAGGATCAATGGGGCCAGCCTGAGGGAGAGAAGGGGAGAGGAGAGAATCAATGGGGCCAGCCTGAGGGAGAGAAGGGGAGAGGAGAGGATCAATGGGGCCAGCTGAGGGAGAGAAGGGGATAAGATAGGAGAGGCCTCTGTGGGCCCAGCCTGAGGGACAGAAGGGGAGAGGAGAGGATCAATGGGGCCAGCCTGAGGGACAGAAGGGGAGAGGAGAGGATGAATGGGGCCAGTCTGAGGGAGAGAAGGGGAAAGGAGAGAATCAATGGGGCCAGCCTGAGGGAGAGAAGGGGATAAGATAGGAGAGGCCTCTGTGGGCCCAGCCTGAGGGACAGAAGGGGAGAGGAGAGGATCAATGGGGCCAGCCTGAGGGACAGAAGGGGAGAGGAGAGGATGAATGGGGCCAGCCTGAGGGAGAGAAGGGGAGAGGAGAGAATCAATGGGGCCAGCCTGAGGGAGAGAAGGGGAGAGGAGAGGATCAATGGGGCCAGCCTGAGGGAGAGAAGGGGATAAGATAGGAGAGGCCTCTGTGGGGAAAGCCTGAGGGAGAGAAGGGGAGAGGAGAGGATCAACGGAGCCAGCCAAAGGGAAAGAAGGGGATAAGATAGGAGAGGCTTCTGTGGGGCATGCCTGAGGAGAGAAGGGGAGGGGAGAGGCCTACTCATTAACTACTCATACATATTTCTCTAGAGAAGCAGGACTAGTTGGGTATGTTTCTCTAGTTTAATTAAAAGAAGAACTAGGGGGAGACATGATAGCAGCATTACAATATTTGAGGGGCTGCCACAAAGAGGAAGAGGTTGATTATTCTCCAAAGCACCTGAAGGCAGGACAAGAAGCAACGGATGGAAAGCAATCAAGGAGAAATCCAGCCTTGAAATAAGAAGAAATTTCCTGACTGAAATGGGATGGTTTTCCATCAGAGGTTGTGGATGTTCCATCACTGAAGGTTTTTTTTTTGAAAGAGACTGGGCAGCCATTTTTCCAGGGTCTTCTGCTTGTGCAGGGGGTTGGATTAGAGGACCTTCAAGGTCCCTTCCAGCTCTATTATTCCATTATTATTATTATTCCTATTCCTGTTATTGTTATTATTAATGAGCCACGGTGGTGCATAGGTTAGAATGCAGTGTTGCAGGCCGTTTCTCCTGACTGCCGGCTGCTTGCAATTTGGTAGTTCGAATCTCACCAGGCTCCAGGTTGACTCAGCCTTCCATCCTTCTGAGGTGGGTAAAATGAGAACCCAGACTGTTGGGGGCAATAGCTCACTCTGTAAAGAGGGCTCTAAAAGGACTATGAAGCGGCATATAAGTCTAAGTGCTACTGCTATTGGCTTACTCTGCCTTGGGGAACATTACCTGCTCTCTGCCTGTGCTCACGCCCAGTGGGTGAGGCCGAGGCGGCAGCGTGGAGATAAGGCTGGCTGCAGGAGGCACCAGTGCTTCCATGCCTTGCTCCCTGGCCTTTCCCTGGGACTGCCACAGCCACACGTGGAAAAGCCATGTCCCTACATGTGCGTGGAGGAAGAAAGAGGTAGGAAGGAGAAGGCATGGGACCCAGGGGGCTTCTGCTTGCCAGCATGCCATGGGCAGTAGCCATAGGAGATTGCAAGCCGCAAGGGCTCAGGGGGGGAGTGGAAGGTAAATGGTGGTGTGAGGCTTCTGGTACTGGGGGTGGGGGGGCGGAAGCAGAACTGTCCTTTTGGCATCAGGAATGGAGGCAACGGAGGGGAGGGTGGATAAAAAGGGAAGCTCCATAAGTTTCTTTTTTTTAAATGGGCAGAGGCTTCTCACTTTGATGCCCTTCCCCTGTCGTTGCCTCTGTGCCTGATGGACTCTGCGTGACTCTCAGCTCACCTCTCCAACCCTGCACGTGTGTCTGTGTGTTTGTGTGCCTAAGTTCTCCCCCCTTGCAGCTCGGGACTGGGACAATGGAGAGGAAAACATTATGAGAGGCTTCGGGCTGAAAAAAGCAAGCATTGTAAAAAAAGAGTTAGTTTGGACTTTGCAGCCTAGCAGCACAGAAGTGTGTGTGTGTGTCTGTGTGCTCGTGCGTCTTGGGTTCAATAAGCCAAATGGCAATGGCCAGTTTCATCCAAAGGAGTCTCCTAGCCTTAGAAGGAGAGAGGGAAGGAGGAAAGAAAGGGAGAACTAGAGCCAGAGCCAGAGCCAGAGCCAGAGCCAGAGCCAGAGCCAGATAGATAGATAGATAGATAGATAGATAGATAGATAGATAGATAGATAGATAGATAGATAGATAGATAGATAGATAGATAGAAGAGAAAGAAAGAAAGAAAAAAGAAAAGAAGAAAGAGAGGAGAGACAAAGAAAAGAAAGAAAAGAGAAAGAAGGAAAAAGATAGGAAGAAAGAAAGAAAGAAAGAAAGAAAGAAAGAAAGAAAGAAAGAAAGAAAGAAAGAAAGAAAGAAAGAAAGAAAGAGGGAGGGAGGGAGGGAGAGAGACCGAGGGAGGAAGGGAAGGGGGGGGAGATATAATTGGATGGATGGATGGATGGATGGATGGATGGATAGATAGATAGATACAGAGAGGGAGGGAGAGAGAGAGAGAGAAAAAAAAAGGAGAGGAAGGAAGGACCACAAACCCTGGTATTAGACATGGCTTCAGAAGACTCTTTGAAACAGCACAGCAATCTAGGGCTAGAAGGGATCTCGGAGATCATCTAGTCAACCCCCTGCTCCAGAAGAAAACCTTATATCATCTGGATTATTTTGGAGCAGGGGTGGGATTCTACCGGTTCGGGTGAACCGGTAACTCCGAAGATCAGCTGCGAGCGAACCAGTTCACTCTGAAAATCAAGGTATTTCCTTACACACACACCCCACCAATCAGCTGTTTTCTGAAGATCAGCTGTGCTGCGTGATTTAGATTAGCTAAAAAGCAGGAAATTGTTGGATTTCTTGCTTTCTAGCTAATCTAAGTTGGGTGGCCCAACTGATTCCCTCCCCCCTCGCTGTGGTACTGCTTCGTCCAGGAGGCTTCCCTGAGACCTGTGAGGCAATTTTTTTTTTTAAAAAAATTAAATTTATTTTTGCCTACTGGGCCTCAGGGAAGCCTCCTGGGAGCAAAAACGGGAGGCTTCCCTGAGGCCCAGTAGGCCAAAAAAATTAAATACCCCAACCCATGCCCACCTAGTAACATGACCACCTAGCCACGCCCACCTAGCCACGCCCACAGAACTGGTAGTTTAAAATTTTGCACCCACCCATTTTGGAGTCTCTAACAGAGAGGAAAATTGCCAGAAAGGAGAAGGAGTTTACTAGGATAAGGCTGCCATTCAAGGAAGACAGAGATAGTCCTTGACTTATGACCACAATTGACCTGAAATTTTTTGTTGCTAAGCAAGAGTGTTGTTAAGTGAATTTCAAAACATTTTACTTGATCCATGATATTTCCTGGCTTTAACAGTCATCTGCAGGCTAGGGAAGAAAACCTGAAGGCGTGTGTAATGTTCTAATCTATAATTATAGTTATCTAATTAGAGTTAAAGGTGTGGCAGAAAGTGGACTCTGGATGTGTGATTCCAAGCACAATAAGTGAGGTTGAATGTGTATAGTTTTAGAAGAGCTCTTTAGAAGAGTTTTAGAGTGTGTCTGTGTGTGTGTTTGTGTGTACATACACATACAGTATATATAGTAGATAATGTATCTTTCTGTGTGCCTATACACACTCTATACTATGTAATATGTATGTACACATATGGCATATACACGTAGGATTAAATAGTGTATTTTGGATGTTCAGTAGTAGTAAATAGAGAGGGAAATTGTATCTCGTTGAGGCCTTTAAAGCGAGGAGAGGCCAGGTAAGGCGCCCCTTGACTTGAGTGATGTCAAGTGGGCCACGCCCACCCAGTCACATGATCACCCAGTCACGCCCACCCAATCACATGATCACCCAGCCACCCCAGGGTGGGATTTTGCTAGTTTGCACCAGTTCAGTAGAACTGGTTGTTACGGTTCCCGGTAGTTCAGAGAACCAGTAAATCAGGCCTCTGGCTGGCTCCACCCCTCTCTGCCCGCATCTCTGCTTCCTGCCCAATCAGTCCCTATCATGCATGCACAGCATCATGCGCATGCGCAACATGCCTGCAGCCTGCTTTTGCCTGCCCACCAGGCCAGCCATGGAGAGAAGGGGAAAAGAAAGGAGAGGCCTCTGTAGGGCGAGTCTGAGGGAGAGAATGAGAGAGGAGAGGATCAATGGGGCAGGCCTGAGGGAGAGAAGGGGAAAGGAGAGGATCAATGGGGCCAGCCTGAAGGAGAGAAGGGGAGAGGAGAGAATCAATGGGGCCAGCCTGAGGGAGAGAAGGGGATAAGGTAGGAGAGGCCTCTGTGGGGAAAACCTGAGGGAGAGAAGGGGAAAGGAGAGGATCAATGGGGCCAGCCTGAGGGAGAGAAGGGGATAAGGTAGGAGAGGCCTCTGTGGGGAAAACCTGAGGGAGAGAAGGGGAAAGGAGAGGATCAATGGGGCCAGCCTGAGGGAGAGAAGGGGATAAGAAAGGAGAGGCCTCTGTGGGGAAAGCCTGAGGGAGAGAAGGGGAGAGGAGAGAATCAATGGGGCCAGCTTGAGGGAGAGAAGGGGATAAGATAGGAGAGGCCTCTGTGGGGCCAGCCTGAGGGAGAGAAGGGGATAAGAAGAGAAGCTTCTGTGGGGCCAGCCTGAGGGAGGGAAGGGGATAGGAGAGGATTAATGGGAGAAAAGGGGACTAGATGGGAGAGGAGAGAGGAGAGACAAAGAAAAAAAAGAAAAGAGAAAGAAGGAAAAATTTGAATCCCAGCCCTGAGCCTCACCCGCCCACCCACGCCCACCCAGCCAGTCATTAGGGCAGAGAACCTGTTGCTAAAAAATCGGAAGCCCACCCCCGACTAAAACTCCAAGATCCCTGTAGGCCAATCTCTTCCCCACAACCCTTCCTTATCCAGTTCTGCCAGCCCTTTGGGGTCAGCCCTTGGCCCACCTGCCACTCCACTGTCACCCTGTCAGGAAGATGACGAAATCCCCCTGTGTCCTGGAGATGGATGATGGTCTTGGAGAGGATCCGAACTCAGCCCTGAAGGGGTTAGCTGGAGAAGAGCATGAACAGCCAACCTTGGAGACCCCTCTCCTGAAGAAAGCCCCTCCCCGGATGAATCTGAAAGATAAGCCAGGATCTATCAGGTAAATCATTATCACTGATACCGCTGAGAATTATTTTGCAGAATTTCACCACCAGAAAGAACTTTGCACTGTCCCCTTCTATTTTCCCCACAACAACCCTCCTGTGGGTTGGGCTGAGAGAGTGGGGGACTAGCCCAAAGTCACCCAACCAGATCCCTGTAGGCTTCTTCCCCACAACCTTTCCTTATCCAGTTCTTCCAGGCCTTTGGGATCAACCCTTGGCCCACTGCCACTGTCACTCTGTCAGGAAGATGAAGAAACCCAGCTTTGCCCTGGAGATTGATGATGGTCTTGAAGAGGATCCGAACACAGCCACTAAGGGGGCAGCTGGGGAGAAGCATGGACCACCAACATTGGAGACCCCTTTCCTGAAGGAAGCCCCTCCCCCTGCCCGGATTTGTGTGAATCTGAATTATAAGGCAGGACTCGTCAGGTAAGTCATTATCACTGATACAGGTAAGAATTATTTTGCAGAATTTCACCACGAGAAAGAACTTGTTTTAATTTCTATCAATGGCTTACAGGTGGATTTGTGGTCCTATTCAGCAGTCCTAAAATAATGTGCAAGCACCTACCCCCTTCTATTTTCCCCACAACAACCCCCCCCCCATGGGTTGGGCTGAGAGAGAGAGACCCAAAGTCACCCAACCAGCTTTTGTGCCTAAGGCAGGACTAGAACTCACCATTGCCTGGCAATTGGCCCAACCTATTCTTAACTATATTAACCTATTGCTAACCTTTGAAATCTATTAATGTATGTTCTTTGAGCCAGCTTTCATAGCTAAGGCAGGACTAGAACTCACCGGCTCCTGATGTTAGTGCCAAAGGCACCTAGCTGGCTTTCCTGGATGAGGAAACTCACTCACGTGAGTGATGTCAAGTTGGCCACACCCACCCAGTCACATGAGCACCCAATTGTGCACACCCAGCCACACCCAGACAGTCACATGACCACCCAGCCATGCCCACCCAGCCACGCCCAACCAGCTAGTCATTAGGGCAGAGAACCTGTTGCTGAAAAATTGGAAGCCCACCCCTGACTAAACTCCATGATCCCAGTAGGCCAATCTCTTCCCCACAACCCTTCCTTATCCAGTTTTTCCAGCCGTTTGCGGTCAGCCCTTGGCCCACCTCCCACTCTACTGTCACCCTGTTAGGACGATGAAGAAATCCCCCTCTGTCCAGGTGATGGATGACGATATTGGAGAAGATCCAAATGCAGCCGCGAAGTGGGCATCTAGGAAGCTGAAGGCGGAACTACTTCCTCTCACTGAGATTCAAGTGAATCTGTATGATAAGCCACGACGCAGCATGTAAGTCATTATCACTGATACTGGTGAGAATTATTTTGCAGAATTTCACCAGCAGAAAGAACTTTGCATTTATTTCAGTCAACTGTTTATGGATTGATTTGAGGTCCTGTTCAGGAATCTTAAAACAATGCACAAGCACCTTCCCCCCTCTATTTTCCCCACAACAACACTCCCCTGTGGGTTGGGCTGAGAGAGAGAGGGACTGGCCCAAAGTCACTCAATGAGCTTTCATGCCTAAGGCAGCACTAGAACTCACCATCACCTGGCAATTGGCCCAACCTTTTATTAACTTTATTAACCTATTACTAACCTTCCAACTCTATTAATGTATGTTCTTTGAGCCGGTTTTCATGGCTAAGGCAGGACTAGAACTCACCGGCTTCTGGTGATTGGGCCAATGGCACCTAGCTGGCTCTCCTGGCTGAGGAGGGACTAGAACTCACTGTCTTCGGAAAGGATTTCTTTGGCAGGAGGTTTCTCACTCTCCTCTGTGGGGAGAGGAACCTGTACAGCTTGTCTGACAAACCGACTGGCATCTGGGGGTTTCCATGGAGCTCTCCTGCCTCTGGCAACTGTACTTGGTTGTGGAACTGGTGCAGGGGCCAGACATTCGGCAGCCCGATGACCAGCCTGGCCACATCAATAGCATTTGAAAATCCTTGTAGGTTGGGTAGGAGCGGCTTCAGCAGGTTTAGTCAGAGGACATCTGGCCAAAGTTCTCCTAGAGGGCCTCTCAGAGGGAGGTTTTCGGTGTGGATGGGTTATCCAGAACAATGGACATGGCATACCACTCTTGCAGTCACTCTGGTATCCCTCTGATGTTGCAAGCTTTTCTGACGTCTGGATCAATGGCTTCTTTAAAATAGTGCAGAAGTATCCTGTCAGGCCAATGCATGAGGTTGCCTGCAACCCGTCTAGTCCCACACAAAGTCTTTTGTGGGTTGATTACCTTGCTTCATTTCCATTATTTTATCTTCACTCTCACCTACTCTGTCAGAGTCTTCAAATCTAACCCGGAGCAGCTTGACAAATGCATCTGCATCGTTTAGTTCCACAGCATCCTCATTGTGTAGCTGGGCAAGCCAGGCGGAAGGGCCTCCCTGATTGATCCCATCGTTATTGCGGAAACTAGGTCGCACTCTGTTGCGTATTGGTTTCCAAATGGGTCTATATGTGCCCAGATTCGGCTGAGGAAATAAGCAAGTTTCTCAGGTTTTCCATCAAAAGTTGGTCTAAACCTTGGTGGCTCTGGCCTGGCTGGTGGAATCGCCATGGCGAATGCGGCAGAGCTGGAATCTGCGGTGCTGCTGCTGTTGACTGCTGAATAGCAGCCGTCTGCTGAACTCTTTCCCGGGTTGGAAATTCCAATATTCCTATAGGCCAATCTCCTCCCCACAACCCTTCCTAATCCAGTTTTTTTTAACCCTTTGGGATCAGCCCTTGGCCCACCTGCCACTCCACTGTCACCCTGTCAGGAACGTAACAAAACCCAGCTATGTCCGGATGATGGATGATGATCTTGGAGAAGATCCGAACACAGCCACGAAGTGGGCAGCTGGGGAAGAGCATGGACCACCAACCTCGAAGATGGAGGCAACCTATCCCTGGAGTAATCAAGAATATCACTCAGAAGTCGTCAGGTAAGTCATTATCACTGATAGCGGCGAGAATTATTTTGCAGAATTTCCCCACCAGAAAGAACTTTGCATGGATTTCTGTCAACGGCTTATGGGTTGATTTGAGATCCTGTTCAGGAGTCTTAAAACAATGCACAAGCACCTTCCCCCTTCTATTTTCCCCACAACAACACCCCCTGTGGGTTGCGCTGAGAGAGAGAGGGACTGGCCCAAAGTCACCCAACCAGCTTTCGTGCCTAAGGTGGGACTGGATCTCACCATCGCCTGGCGATTGGCCCAATCTATTCTTAAGTTTATTAACCTATTACTAACCTTCCAACTCTATTAATTTATGTCAGTGGTTCCCAAACTTTTTCAGTCCACCGCCCCCTTGGTACAAACTCAGGGATGGGATGGGATCCCAGGGATGGGATTCAAATTTCTTAACCAGTTCTGTGGGCGTGGCCTAATTTGTGGGCATGGCTTGGGGGTCACGTGATCGGGTGGGCATGCTTTAGTGATCATGTGAGTGGGTGGGCGTGGTCAGGTGATTGGCAAACAAAATACAAGTGGTCCTTGCTTAATGGCTAGTTGTTTAGCAAGTGTTCTAATTTATGACTGGCCTCCCCAGAGCTACTTGACCTGTTTTTGGAGTTTTGGTAACTATGCACACGCACACATGCACACACACAGCACACACTCCCTTCTAACCCTGCTGGTTGGACTAGATATCTCATTCACTTTCTCCTCCCTCCCTCCCTCCCTCCCTCCCTCCCTTTCTTTCTTTTTTCTTTCTTTCTTTCTCTTTCTGTCCCTTCCTTCCATCCCCCCTCTTTGTTTCTCTATCCCTTTTCTTCCTTTCTCCTTATTTCTCTCTCCCTTTTTCTTTCCCTTTTTTCTTTCTTTTCTTACTTGTCTCTTCCTTCTCTCTCTTTCTCTCTCTTTTTCCCTCTTTCTCCCTCTTTCTCTTTCTTTCTCTCTTTCCCTCTTTCTCTCTCTCCCTTCCCTTCCTCCTTCACACTATCCTCCTAAGGTAGGAGACCCACTTGAAATACACAGAAACACACAGACATCCACACCCACACCCCCACTCTTCCAGCAAGATAGTCATCCAGTAGCGTCACTCGTATGGAGTCTCCTAGAATCCCAGGGACCGGCGCAATTGTCCGTTCACGCTGCTTCCTGCGTTGCCTGGAAAAGCCAGCAGGCAAGGCTTCCGGGTCCAACAAAGGGGCCGCGGGCAGGACTTCCACCCCTCCCTCTTTTGGGGAAAGGGCTAGAAACTTCAAGCAGGAGCTGCAAGAGAAGTGAGCTGCAGGAAAGCTAAGCCAGCCCACCCTGACTGGCTCACCTTTCCTTCTGCCACCAGCCGCGGGAGGGAGGTAAGTTTATAGGTACCCAAACTGCAGTGGCTGTAGCAGAGGGAAAGGTCAGCCAGTCAGGGAAGACCCCTAGCTACTCAGCTCCCCGCCAGCCCGCATCTCGTTAGCTGCTGGGGCTTGTGGGTCACTGTTGCTGAGGGGGAGTGCAGGAGGCAATCAGGAAGCACAAGGCATATACCACCTGCATCGCCCCTCTACCAGCCGCCCCTCAAATCATTTTATTTCCGAGTGTGGGCCGCCACTATGCAAGCCCCATGGGTAGAAGGTCCGCTCTTGTGAGGCTTGACTCACATCATTCTCACAGCCGGGTCTGCATTCAGCCAAAGCACGCAGGCTGGAGGGCGACATAGAGAAGGGGTGGCAGGCAAGGGTCAATGCAGTAGGCATAGCATTGTGCTCCCTGATCATTGTCCCCATCCCTAGCAGGCAAGGCCCAGCTGCGGCAGAGAATCCAGGTGTGACCCAAGCAGCAACGGGTCAGCCCTATCTCTCAACCACCAGCGAGCCAGGCAATTGGGGTGGGGAGGAAGCTTGCTAGACCACAAGTGCTGCATTGAGCCTTGGCGCCAGTGCCTAAGCTAACTAGGCAAGGGGGGGAAGCTTGCTAGGCCTCAAGGGCCACATGGAGCTCAGCGCTGGCGGCTAAGCAGGTGAGGCAAGTGGGTTGGGGGAAAGCTTGCTAGGCTGCGAACGCTGAGGGCAGCAGTGGCATGGCGGTGCTGGTCTAGGCGAGCCCAGGAGTCAGGACTAAATTGGGGCTTGTGGCGGCAGTGGCGGCAAGGGTGAGCGCAGTGGCAGCGGTGGCCTAGGCCTGCCCAGGCATCGGGACTCAACTAGGGCTGGCTGGAAGTAGTGGCATGTAAGCGACCGGAGCTTGCAGAGCCTCACTCACCTAGGAAGATCAGATGGTGGAAGGTAGGCAGTGATGGCTGGCTGGCTGGCTGGATGGCTCGCGGGCTGGCTGGCTGGATGCTGCTGGAAGCAATGGCGTCAGGCGGGAAAATGTGGGAAGCGAGCACACATGCACTATATAGGAGTGACTGGGTGGGGCAGGCGGGGGAGAATGCCGTCACCGATTGTTATGCATGCACGCCATCTCGCACATACGCAATAAGGACTGACTGGACAGGGAATGGAGGAGTGGGTGGAGAGGGGCGGGGCCAACCAGGGACCCATTTTACCGGTTCTCTGAACTACCAGGAACAGTAACAACCAGTTCTAGTGAACTGGTAGAATGCCACCCTTGAATAGTGCATGTGAGGAGCCCACCTCCAGCACTCCTCTGCTACCCCCCTTGCCTCTTAGCACCTACCTATAACCATAACATGGTTGTTAAAGGGAAAAGATGGCGACCGGAGGAGGTCGACCAGAAGAGCTCCGCCAGCTCCGCCAGCCAGAAGAGCTCCGCCGCCCGGCGTGGTGAGTTTCCCCCCCCCCAGGTCCTCCTCACCTGTGGCAGGGGTGGTGAGGGGACCTGTGGGGGGATGGGCGACCCCCGAGGCCGTGGCGCGGCCGTGGCGCGGCGTCGTGTTTGGCGCTGGGCCCGGCGGCGGCCGGCTGGCGGCTGGCGGCTGGCGGCGGGGCCGCGCGGCTGTGAGGCGATCCCCGGGGCCGTGGCGCGGCGTCGTATCTGGCGCCGGGCCCGGCGGCGGGCCGCGCGGCTGTGGGGCGACCCCCTCGCGGCGGCGGCGGGCGGCTGGCAGCTGGCGGCTGGCGGCGGGGCCGCGCGGCTGTGAGGTGGGCGTTTCCCGATCGGTGGTGCTGCCGTGCGAGGTTGAGGTCTCCGGATGCCTGGAGTCGGCGGAGACCGGAGGCCGGAGCAGCTGGAGGCCGGCGGCTGGCGGTGGGTCCACGCGACTTCGCGACTGGCGGCCGGCGGTGTGGCCATGCGAGGCCGAAGTTCCTGGGATGGCTGGAGCGGCTGGAGGCTGGCAGCTGGAGGCTGGAGCGGCTGGAGACTGGCGGCGTGGCTATGGGACCGCCGCCGGGGTCGAGACCAGGGCTGGGGCCGTTGTGAGGGCCCCAGCCGAAGTTGGAAGGGCGGCTCGAGCGGCCGAGGGTCGGCCGCCGTGGGCGGAGCCAGGGCGGCCTGGCTGTGGGACTATCGCCGGGGCCGGGGCTGGGGCCTTTGCAGGGGCCCCAGCCGAAGCTGGTGTACGAGCCACGACTCGAGCGGCTAGAGGATGGACACTGCGGGCAGAACCGAGGCGGCTGGAAGATCATCGACCTCCAGGGCCATGGTGTGGTTCTGTGTCTGGTGCTGGTCCCGGTAGCCCGTGGCGTGACCGGCAGGCGGCCGTTGGAGTTGGAGCTGGGACTGGAGGACCGCTGCCGCGGTTGAAGTTATTCTCCTCCTCTTCGTCCAATCGGCGGTGCGCTGAACGCCCTCAACCTGGACTTGGGCCCCGGCCGGCTAGTTCTCAGCTTGGTCGTGGTCATTTTTATCATCTCCATCATTTTTATCAGAGGACTCAGGCCGGGACGCTATTTTACACCAGAAATGATCTCTGGGCCCTGAGATATGTCCCCCTATCTCAGCAATGGCCCTCTGCTCTCTCGGAGGCCCATCTCAAGGACGGATTGTGGGATCCGGAGAGATGGTGGGGTTTTAAGTGCGGGAGGGAGGGGTGTCTTAAGAAATTTTTAGTTAGGTTTTTAAGGGGGTTAGGAAGGCCCGGGCGGGAGTTGGGGGACAACTCGCCGGAGGCTGGGTCCAGGCCGGGGGTTGGGCGTGGCCGGGAGAGTCAGAGTCCGGACAGGACCGTATTGAGGATGGGGGGGGGTCACCGGGGAGGGTGGAATTAAATCTATTGTTACGGTGAGCGGGAGGGGCAGATTTGGCGGTTATAGGGGGCCATATTCTGTGTTGGGAGCGCGCCCTCGCTGTTTGCTTGCTGTGGCGCGCTCCGACCCCCTTGTCATCTCCCGTTCCCCAGGGGGTCTGAGCAATCGGGCCCTGGGCCTTAGGCTGATGTTGTGTAACGCCAGGTCCGTTGTTAATAAAGCCCCTCTCATCCATGATTTGATTTGTGAGGGGGGCGCGGACCTGGTGGGAGTTACCGAAACCTGGCTGGGCCAGGAGGGGGGAGTCCCTCTGGTGGAGATGTGCCCAGCCGGGTTTCGGGTTTTTCATCGGCCGAGGGCCCAGGGGAGGGGAGGGGGGGTTGCGGTAGTTATTAAGGAGGATCTGTGTCCGAGGGAGGCCACTGTATCTCAGACGACCGGGTGTGAGCTCCTTTTCGTGAAGTTCGGTCCCAAGGTTCAGGTGGGCTTGCTGGTCGCATACCTGGCTCCCTGCTATGCGGCAGCAGCCCTGCTTGAGCTCCTTGAGGTCATAGCTGGCGTGGCGGTTGGGACCCCCAGGCTTATGGTCATGGGGGATTTCAACCTGCCATCTGCTGGCGGTACCTCGGGGATTGCTCAAGAGTTCATGGCTTCCATGACGGCCATGGGCCTGACCCAGTTAATTCGGGACTCTACTCACGTGGGAGGTCATACCTTGGATCTGGTTTTCGTCTCTGATCAGTGGCAGAGTGATCTGGGTATGGGGGATATAGTCATAGAACCCCTGTCATGGTCGGATCACTCGCTCCTGAAGCTCGACTTCCGTTCCGCACCCCCTGACCGCAGGGAGGCGGGACCATTAAAATGGTACCGCCCCAGGCGCCTGATGGATCCTGATAGGTTCCTGACGGAGCTTGGGCCATTTCCCGAAGCTCACACACACGACTCGGTTGAGGGCTTGGTCGCCACCTGGGATAGGGTGGCTGCTGGGGCCCTCGACCGAGTCGTGCCCTTGCGGCCTCTGACCCGATGCCGATCCCAAGTGGCTCCTTGGTTTTCTGAGGAGCTAAGGGAGATGAAGTGTCGGAAAAGACGCCTAGAGAGCAGTTGGAGGGCCAGCCGCTCTGGGTCTGACCGAACACTATTACGATCTTATATTAAGACGTATTTAGTGGCGATAAGGATGGCGAGGAGATCTTACCTCTCCACCCTTATTGCGTCCGCGGAAAACCGCCCAGCCGCCCTGTTTAGGGTGACCCGCTCTCTACTGGAGGTAGGAGCGCGGGAGGACCCCTTGCAGGGACGGGCTGAGGAGTTTTCTAGGTTTCTGCAGGACAAAATCGCTCAGATCCGGGACGAGCTGGACTCCGACTGGGCATCTCCGGGCGGGGGGGCGGGGGTGGATATCGGTGCGGTCAATTGGGTTGAGTTCGATCCTGTTACTGTGGAGGACGTGGACAGGATACTGGGGGGACTGAATGCCACCACCTGTTTGCTGGACCCGTGCCCCTCCTGGCTGGTCTTGGCCACTCGGGAGGTGACACGAGGCTGGTTCCAGGGTATTATAAACGCTTCCTTGAGAGAGGTGCTGTCACCTGCCGCCTTGAAAGAGGCGGTGGTGCGGCCCCTCCTCAAGAAACCGTCCCTGGACCCAGCATTGTTATCTAACTATCGTCCTGTCTCCAACCTTCGCTTCGTTGCGAAGGTTGTTGAGAGTGTGGTGGCACGTCAGTTCCCGCAGTACCTGGATGAAGCGAGTTATCTTGACCCCCTCCAATCGGGCTTCAGGCCCGGGCACAGCACGGAGACGGCGTTGGTCGCGTTGGTGGATGACCTCTGGAGGGCCCGGGACAGGGGTTGTTCCTCTGTCCTGGTCCTGTTAGATCTCTCAGCGGCTTTTGATACTGTCGACCACAGTATCCTATTGCAGCGGTTGGAGGGGTTGGGGGTGGGAGGCACCGTGTTGCGGTGGTTCGCCTCCTTCCTCTCCGACCGCTCGCAATTTGTGTTGACGGGGGGGCAGAGATCGGCCCCGAGGCCCCTACGATGTGGGGTGCCTCAGGGGTCGGTGCTCTCGCCCCTGCTGTTCAACATTTATGTAAAGCCGCTGGGTGAGGTCATCCGTGGCTTCGGGGTGGAGTTCCATCAGTACGCTGACGATACTCAGCTGTACATCTCCACCCCGGGCCACCCCAACGAAGCCGTCGAAGTGATGTCCCGATGCCTGGAGGCCGTGCGGAGTTGGATGGGTCGTAACAGGCTTCGTCTCAACCCGACCAAAACCGAGTGGCTGTGGTTTCCTGCGCCCAGATACAGCCAGCTGGTTCCTTCGCTGGCCGTGGGGGGAGAGGTCTTGACCCCCGTGGAAAGGGCGCGCAACTTGGGTGTCCTCCTGGACGTACGGCTGTCTTTAGAAGAACATATTGCAGCCGTCGCCAGGGGGGCTTTCTATCAGATTCGTCTGATTTACCAGTTGCGGCCCTTTCTGGATCTGGGCGCACTTCGCACAGTCACTTCCGCCCTCGTCATCTCCCGCCTGGATTATTGCAATGCTCTCTACATGGGGCTCCCCTTGAAGAGTCTCCGGAGGCTGCAGTTGGTCCAGAATGCAGCCGCGCGGGTGATCGTGGGTGCTCCTCGGAGCTCCCACGTTACACCGCTTCTCCGCAGGCTGCACTGGCTTCCTGTGGCCTTCCGGATTCGATTCAAGGTGGTACTGACAGTATTTAAAGTGCTCCATGGCTCGGGACCTGGGTACTTACGGGACCGCCTGCTGCCATCATCAACCTCCCGCCGCCCAGTACGCTCCCACAGGGTTGCCCTCCTCGGGGTACCGCCGCCCGGCCGTTGTCGGTTGACGGCCCCGAGGGTTCGGGCTTTCTCTGTGGGAGCCCCCTCCCTTTGGAATGATCTCCCCCCGGAGATACGGGCTATGACGGATATTCTGACCTTCCGGCGCGCAGTGAAAACCCTATTTTTTCAACAGGCTGGCCTGGCCCAGTAACTGTATTTTTAGTTTTTAACTTAATTTTAATCGGGGTTTTATTAGTTTTTAATTTTTAACTCTATTTTTGGGTTAGACAGCCGGATCAATTTGGTTTAATTTATTTTAATTGTATTTATTGAGTATTTATTATGTGTTTTTAGTAGGCTGTACACCGCCCCGAGTCCCTTTTTGGGAGAGGGAGCGGTATAAAAGTTCAATTAATAAATAAATAAATAAATACCTGCCACCCTCCTTGCATCTTACCACCCCCCTCTGTCATCCCACCCCCCGAGGTACCGCCCATTTTGGGAACCACCAATCTATGTTCTTTCAGCAGACTTTCTTGGCTAAGGAAGGATTAGAACTCACCAGCTCCTGATGATTGGGCCAAAGGCATCTAGCTGGCTTTCCTGGCTGAGGAGGGACTAGAACTCACTGTCACGTGAGTGATGTCAAGTTGGCCATGCCCACCCAGGCACACATCCACCCAGCCATGCCCAACCAGGCACACATGCACCCAGCCACGCCCACCCAAGCACACAACCACCCAGTTGTGTCCACCCAGTCACACACGCACCCAGTCACACCCACAGTCACATGACCACCCAGCCATGACCACCCAAGCACACGACCACCCAATTGTGCCCACCCAGTCACACATGCACCCAGCCACACCCACACAAGCACCACCCAGTCATGCCCACCCAGTCACACGCGCACCCAGCCACGCCCACACAGCCACATGACCACCCAGCCATGACCATCCAGCTAGTCATTAGGGCAGAGAACCTGTTGCTGAAAAATTGGAAGCCCACCCCTGACTAAAACTCCATGATCCCAGTAGGCCAATCTCTTCCCCACAACCCTTCCTTATCCAGTTTTTCCAGCCCTTTGCGGTCAGCCCTTGGCCCATCTCCCACTCTACTGTCACCCTGTTAGGACGATGAAGAAATCCCCCTCTGTCCAGGTGATGGATGACGATATTGGAGAAGATCCAAATGCGAACTGGGCATCTTGGAAGCCGAAGGCGGAACTACTTCCTCTCACTGAGATTCAAGGGAATCTGTATGATAAGCCACGACGCAGCATGTAAGTCATTATCACTGATACCGGTGAGAATTATTTTGCAGAATTTCACCAGCAGAAAGAACTTTGCATTTATTTCAGTCAACTGTTTATGGATTGATTTGAGGTCCTGTTCAGGAATCTTAAAACAATGCACAAGCACCTCCCCCCTCTATTTTCCCCACAACAACACCCCCCTGTGGGTTGGGCTGAGAGAGAGAGGGACTGGCCCAAAGTCACTCAATGAGCTTTCATGCCTAAGGCAGGACTAGAACTCACCATCACCTGGCAATTGGCCCAACCTTTTATTAACTTTATTAACCTATTACTAACCTTCCAACTCTATTAATGTATGTTCTTTGAGCCGGTTTTCATGGCTAAGGCAGGACTAGAACTCACCGGCTCCTGGTGATTGGGCCAATGGCACCTAGCTGGCTCTCCTGGCTGAGGAGGGACTAGAAATCTACGGAAAGGATTTCTTTGGCAGGAGGTTTCTCACTCTCCTCTGTGGGGAGAAGAACCTGTACAGCTTGTCTGACAAACCAACTGGCATCTGGGGGTTTCCATGGAGCTCTCCTGCCTCTGGCAGCTGTACTGGGCCTTGGTTGTAGAACTGGTGCAGGGGCCAGACATTCGGCAGCCCGATGACCAGCCTGGCCACATCAATAGCATTTGAAAATCCTTGTAGATTGGGTAGGAGCGGCTTCAGCAGGTTTAGTCAGAGGACATCTGGCCAAAGTTCTCTCAGGGGGGCTCTCAGAGGGAGGTTTTCGGTGTGTATGGGTTTTGCTATCCAGAACAATGGACATAGCATACCACTCTTGCAGTCACTCTGGTATCCCTCTGATGTTGCAAGCTTTTCTGACTTCTGGATCAATGGCTTCTTTAAAATAGTGCAGAAGTATCCTGTCAGGCCAATGCATGAGGTTGCCTGCGACCCGTCTAGTCCCACACAAAGTCTTTTGTGGGTTGATTACCTTGCTTCATTTCCATTATTTTATCTCCACTCTCACCTACTCTGTTGGGGTCTTCAACTTTAGCCCTGAGCAGCTCAACAAATGCATCTGCATCGTTTAGTTCCGCCGTGTCCTCTTTGTGTAGCTGGGCAACCCAGGCGGAAGCATCTCCCTCATTCATCCCACCGTTATTGCGGAAACTAGGTCGCACTCTGTTGCGTATTGGTTTCCAAATGGGTCTATATGTGCCCAGATTCGGCTAAGGAAATAAGCAAGTGTCTCAGCTTTTCCATCAAAAGTTGCTCTGAAACTGGGTGGCTCTGGTCTGGCTGGAGTAATCGCAATGGCGACTGCCGGCTGAGCTGGAATCTGCTGTGTTGCTGCAGGCAGCAGCGGGACCCAATCACATGCCCCAATCATCATCTGTCCCAACTTGAGACATCCCCTCACCCAGGTGCGGAAACAACATGACCTTGACATGGAAGAAGAATGCTATTATGTCTCACCACATACACTCCAAGAACTCCCCCCCTTTCATTTTCCCAGGCTCAAGAATGTGGCAGCGCGGAAGCGTCTGGTGCTAATATGGCTTCCAAAGCTGAAATATATATGAGCACATATGGCATTTATCCATAGGATTAAACAGTGTATTTTGGATTATCAGTAGTAGTAAATAAATAGAGAGGGAAATTGTATCTCGTTGAGGCCTTTGAGGTGAGGAGAGGCCAGGCAAGGCTCCCCTTGACGTGAGTAACATGAAGATGGCCACGCCCACCCAGTCACATGACCACCCAGCTGTGACCATCCAGTCATACGCACAACCAGCCACGCCCACCCAGCCAGTCATTATGGCAGAGAATCTGTTGCTAAAAAATTGGAAGCCTACCCTGACTAAATCTCCAAGATCCCTATAGGCCAATCTCTTCCCCAACAACCCTTCCTTATCCAGTTTTTCAGCCCTTTGGGATCAACCCTAAGCCCACCTGCCACTCCACTGTCACCCTGTCAGGTTGATGAGGAAATCCCCCTTTCTCCGGGTGATGGATGATGATCTTGGAGAGGATCCAAATGCAGTCGCAAAGGGGGCAGTTGGGGAGGAACATAGACTGCCAACCTTGGATCTGATGCAAACCCGCCGCAAGATGTGTCCTGGAGGTCACTTAGAGCTCCGCAGGTAAGTCATTATTACTGATACCGGTGAGAATTATTTTGCAGAATTTCCTCACCAGAAAGAACTTTGCATAGGGTAGGGATGTAGACATGTTATAGGGTTAATAGCATTTAGGGATAATGGGTTAGGCATGGCCAGAATTAGAACTGCATACAGGACTGGATGTGGTGGGGTGTATCTCATGATAATGGTAATAAAATGACAGGGAGCAAACTCAAACCCAACTCTATCCTTGCCTGGCTTTTAGCCTTTCTTGTCAGATAAGAGTATTTGTTGTTTGCTGAGTTAATGATTAAACCACCATTGCACTACAAAGGAGCTGGAGCTTGTATTCATTTCAGGACAAAACTTCAATACTCAAAGACTGGCTGAAACAATCTTTTCCCAACAACCCTTCCTTATCCAGTTTTCCAGCCCTTTGGGATCAGCCCTTGGCCCACCTGCCACTCCCCTGTCACCCAGTCATGAAATCCCCCTATGTCTTGGAGATGGATGATGATCTTGGAGAGGATCCGAATGCAGCCGCGAAGGAGGCAGCTGGGGAGGTGATGGATTTCAAAGATCAGTCATTGTGCAGGGTGCCAAGATGTCTGACTACCACGTAGTGTTCATTTACTTTTATACTATTTTTACAAGCAAGGAAGAGTATCATAGATACAGCATTTGGATTAGAGAATAGATACAACATTAGGATTCGTGAAACCTTCCAAACAATCCTTAAGAATAGTGGTGATGTTAATAAGGTGAGATCATGGACAAGTTCCAATCTGAGACAAAGAATGAGATCATTGCAAAGAGACCCATATAGGTATTAGACGCTGCAGTATGCCACTTGCATCATCTATAGGATCTTAATTGCTATTACATCTCACTCTTTTTTATTTTGTTAGATGAAGCATAGTCATAAGAAGAGACCCATAATAATCAGTAGAAGAGCATGCTTGCAGTTGTTTATACAGGGCATATACCTGACCCTGAGACAATGTAGGAGCGGGCTTGGGGCAAAAAGCTGTGATACATATGTTGCAAACAGAAGGGAGACATTGAACAAAGCAGCACCCACTAATTAAAGCACAAATAAGGACTACATAGTGTAAATTTTTTCCCATTAGGCATGTGGGCAACCAAGCCCAAAAGGTTTCCCACCAAGATCCTAAATTATCAATTTTCAAATCCGAGGCCAAATTGTTGAAAATATTAAGCTGGTGCTGGATGGTTCGTGACCCATCAGAAAGATTATAACAACACAATCCCTGGAAACGTTTCCAACCCAAATGTTGGTGTAGAAGCAAATAATCAATAGCAGCACGGTTTTGTAAAATAGCCTTTCTTAACTCTTGCATCTCATGATTAATTGCTGAAATAGCTGAAGAAATAGCATTAATTGTTTTTGCTAAATTACATGCAAAAGAGTTAATGTGAAGGTGAGCACGGGTGGCAAGTACCCACCATAGACACAGCTAGTGCTATGTATTCTGCTTTATTAAGTGAGGTTACTTCAGAGTCACAAGTGCTATCTAGCATGACCCCTCGTCAAGAACGATTTGAATGAGAAAGTTGTTGTTTAGGAAACAGGAAAACTGGAATCAGCCGGCTGAGGCAGCATTGCGCTTCACTAACGCTAGCAGGAATATAATTAAAAGTTTCTTGACAACATGTAAAAAACCATCCTTGCGGTAGTTAAATATGAGCAAAGTGAAAGAAAATTTCTTCAAAAGCTGTGCAGTTTAAAGCTAATGCGATGACAGTGAGGTTTTTTACTTGAAGGTGTACAATTAACTATTTTTGCCCAAGTTATATTTGCAGGAATGGCTACCACCGGGTATGCAAAGCAATTGCATCAGGGGATGGATAATAGGCAGCAAATCCCCAATTAGATATAGTCTTATAGTTAAAGTTCCCATGTAATAAAAATCCGCTTAAGCCTGTGAAATTTTGAATTACTGCAGAAGGCGTGCAGACAGGAACTAAACATGTAGAAAGCAAATGTTCCATATCATAGGCTTCAGATAAGCAAAAGACATCAAGGAACTGGATCCAGGGATTGATGCAGACATCCTCACCTGGCCGGACGCAATGAGCTGGAATCCACAAAGGTTCTCTAGGAGCAAACTCAGCAGCATAGCCCTGCCCCAAGTTGTTAAATTTTGAATAGAAACATTCAATTGTCTTAAGGTAAATAATACTTTTGTAGCCTTTAACCTGTTGTTGTAACCACGACAGACAAATTAGAGACCCTTTCCCTCCTTTTTTTTCTATTTCTTTGTGGAGGCAGTCCTTAAAGGACCGATGAACTTGTTATTCCAGGTTGTACAAAATTACAAAAAAGCCTATTATCAGTTTGTAAAAAAGAGGGCTTGCTTAGGGTTGTAATGGCTGACAAAAGATGAGAAATAACACAATTAGCTGTTTCCCCTTGTTGAGGTGTGGCTCAAATTGCTTCTGAATAGGTATTTCGAAGGAGCCAAAGAGGGAACATGGGTAACATCCATTTGCCAAAGTTGATGATATAACAATCTGCTTGGCTTGATCAAGTGGAATATGACAAGCTTGTGCCAAGCCTCTAGCATTTTGATGGAAAAAAGAGTGACTGAAGTAAGGATCTGAAAATAAAGTAGGTAAAATATGAACAGCAGTGTCAACATAACTATGGCTTTCAGAAAGAGGCCCAGGAAGGGGTGAGTGACTATGTATGTAAGAAATATCTTCGGTCTTATAGTAGCTGTTGCAAAGTTAAAAATAAGGTCATGAGATTAGGGTCAATCCTGGGTGTGATATAAGCACCTGGAAGATTAAAAGAAGTTAACACACATAATGAGAGTCAGAGATTAAATTGAAAGGCTGTTAAGAAAAAGTTTGGAAAGTTAAAATGGCAAGACACCTTCCAGGTATCGCCATGAGGATCCTTGTAAGGACAGGAAAGGAAGAAGTCACTAAGCAAGCAAGCCGAGGATGCAATACAGCCTACATAGTCAGTTAAAGGACATTGAAGAGATGTTATTCTGAAAATAAAATTGAAAATCAGATTTACACAACTCCACCACTTACACCTTGCTGTACTTATCAAAAATTAGAAGAGGATCCCAAATTATGTTTCTACCCTAAACATTTTTTATCTTTTTCCCCCACTTCCTATTTGCAAAGCCCATTGTATACCTTTTGTGATTTTACCTGTTGTGATGGTAATAGCTATGCATTCTTCACACTCTTGTTGTAAACTCTCCTGATGGAGTCAAATTTTAGTGTCAATTCTCTGCTTTAATCAAAATATGGATTAAGAGCATGTACAGAATGCAGCTAGTTTGAATTTTAATTCCCTTATTGAAACTGGGAATTGAGCCATCTTTAAAGATTCCAGGCAACTTGCCAATCTCAGCCTAGCCATCTAAGGCTCCTTTGTTTGAAAAAGTGCTAAGAAAAATCAGGAGATGAAACAATATTTTTCCAGCAATGACTACATATGTGAGCTATGTAACCTATAAAAAGTTATTTTCCAGCCTCACCTTTTTCAAGGCAAAAAGGAGAAAAAAAATTGTTAAAATGAGCAAGAACCTCACTCTTCCCCCCACCCCACCTCCACTTTTACAAGGCAAAAAGTTAACAATCAGCGAGGACAAGAAGGGAGGGAAATTTTTAAAATACTACACAGAAATCTCATTTTTGCCATTCAACATTCTTTTCAACAAAATAAATCTCTCTCCAATAAATCACACACAAATAATTCTCAATATCAGTAAAGCACACACAAATAATCCTCTCTTTCCAGTAAATCACATACATTTCTCCATGGGATCTTTCTCATGTCCAGACCTTTCTCATTTCCTTAAACACACTATTTCTTACTCTCCTTTCAATCTGGGATGAGGGTTAACACACAAACATTTACACCACCTTTTTACCATCAACATACAAATTTGTACTGTAATCAGACTGCTTGCATACCTACAATTCTTTTCTGGGAGCCAATGAGCTCCATCGTCTAAATAATTTTGTGTACTGTTATTAGAGGGTCTAATCCTCTAGGGTTGGAAATGATTACACACAGACATATTCTCACACACAACAGTTCCAGACCTGGAGAGGTTCTGTCCCTTTAAATCTCCACATTTTCTTTCTTTGGACAACCTGTAGTTTGTTCTCAGAGCAGTGGGATAATTCAAGGAGTGGTTCCAATCACAAATGTGATTGTGGGCCCTTACTATGCCTATTTGCTCCCCATCACTCTAAGTCCAATCCAAAAAGCCAATTTAATTATCTGGCTGGCCAAACATGTTACAATTAATTTATTTTGAACTACAGCAGCTCCAATTGGGGGTATACACAGGTAAAGGATATTTTTCTTCAATCCTATTCAATTCTGCATATAATTATTTTACATTATGATACATACACAGCTTTATTCTGAATGCAATTATTATACATTATTATACATACACATCTAAGAAGTTTTAATGGAAATCACATCATGAAAAGAACAATAAACATTTTTTCTTCTCTTAGCTCTTTCTACCATACATAACAACATAAATTAACTATATCTTCTTTGATCAACCCCATTCTACTATATAGAAGGGCTCTATTTTAAACACGGATCTGTGTCTCATTCCATGCTTCTGAACAGCAGAGCTAACTGTGGACCATTGAAATCAATGGGGCATGCCTTCCACATCCAACTCTGTCTTCCAGTGCATCAGAAGGGAGCAGTTGCTCACATTCTAGTTATACCCATTGTTCAATCTCCATAAGCACTAAATAATTAAAAAGGATTAAACATAAAAATTTTAAACAAATCAATTTATGTGTCTCTGTCCTCGGTTTCTAGCTTGAATCTCCCCCTTTTTCTAATTGTTCCTCTAATATTTGCCTTATGGAGGTGTACAATGGCCATGGAGAATCAAAAGATTTAGCCTGTTCAGAAGGAGATGAAAGTCCAATTGGAGAAGATTTTGGGGTGACAATTTTTACCTGATCATAATCAGGAGGGGGGATTATAGTTAATTATTGTTTTGCTGAGACATCAGAGCCAGATATTTCCACTGCTTGACAGCATTGATACCATTGATGTAATATTTGGACTGGAGCCAGGGTTCAAAATGTAAAGTATGCCCTATCTTTATCCAGTCCTTTAACCTGAGTGTTTGCGCTAAGGATACCATTTCCCTACCTCCTCAATCAGCATTTTTCTATCAGCCTCAGGTACTTTTGCACCTGACTTATGTAGCAAGATCTAAGTTCTTGAACATGTCTCTGCTGGTGCTGAGATAGATTGCAACCCATACTTACCACTGATAGGTCCCGTGGGACAAAGGTGCACACCTTAGGGGTCTGTTCCAAATGCGCGGGTGGTTTTGGGGGCTCCTTGGAGCTCCCATGTTATGCCACTCTTGCGTGAGCTGCATTGGCTCCCGGTAGCCTTCTGGGATTCAAGGTATTGATGACGACCTTTAAAGCGCTCCATGGCTTGGGACCTGGGTACTTACGGGACCACCTACTGCCGTCATCAATCTCTCGTCGCCCAGTGCACTCCCATAGGGTGGGCCTCCTTGGGGTACCACCGGCTGGATGGCTGGTGACCCCGAGGGTACGGGCCTTCTCCTTGGGGGCACCCTCCCTCTGGAATGAGCTGCCCCCAGAGATGAGAACCATCCCTGACCTGTTGGCCTTCCGGCGCGCATTGAAAACATACTTATTTCATCAAGCCAGTCTGGCCTAGGGTTTTATAGTGTTAATTTGGTTTTAAGGGGTTTTAATCTTTTATATTCTTGATTTAATTTTATATGGAGCCACTATATTTAATCTTTCTAATTGTTTTTTAAATATTGTATTTATATCATTTTTTAACTTTGGCTGTACACCGCCCCTAGTCCCAGAAGGGAGAAGGGCGGTATAGAAAACTAATAAATGAAATGAAATGAAATGATGGTAAGCATGTATAGTTGCTGCCCTGTAGGGTTGATGGCCCCCCAGGGTTGATGGCCTCCTTGGGTTGATGTCCCTGGTTGGGCACTATGTGATGGATTACAAAGACCAGTCATTGTGCAGGGCGCCAAGATGTCTGACTACCATGTAGTGTTTATTTACTTTTATACTATTTTTACAAGCAAGGAAGAGTAACATAGATACAGCATTTGTACTGGAGAATAGATACAACATTAGGATTGGTGAAACCTCCCAACCAATCCTTAAGAATAATGGTGATGTTAGTGAGATCATGGACAAGTTAGGGACATTCCAACCTAAGACAAAGAATGAGATCATAGCAAAGAGGCCCGTATAGGTATTAGACGCTGCACTATGCCGCTTGCACCATCTACAGAATCTCAATTGCTACTACAGGGAGGAATATGAATTGCCAAACTTGAAGATGATGGAAACCTGTTCCCAGATGAATCTGGAATATCACCCCAGATTCGTCAGGTAAGTCATTATCACTGATACAGGTGAGAATTATTTTGTAGAATTTTCCCACCAGAAAGAACTTTGCATTGATTTCCGTCAATGGGTAATGGGTTGATTTTGGTCCTGTTCAGGAGTCTTAAAACAATGCACAAGCACCTTCCCCCTTCTATTATCCCCACAACAACTCTCCTGTGGGTTGGGCTGAGAGAGAGAGGGACTGGCCCAAAGTCACCCAATCAGCTTTCATGCCTAAGGCAGGACTAGAACTCACTGTCGCCTGGTGATTGGCCCAATAGCACCAGCCTTTCAACCTATTCTTAATTTTATTAACATATTACTAACCTTCCAACTCTATAGGCCAATCTCTTCCCAACAACCCTTCCTTTTCCAGTTCTTCCAGCCCTTTGGGATCAGCCCTTGGCCCACCTGCCGCTCTACTGTTACCCTGTCAGGATGATGAAGAAATTCCCCTCTATCCGGGTGATGGTTGATAATATTGGAGAAGATCTGAATACAGCCGTGAAGGGGGCAGCTGGGGAGCAGCATGGACTGCCAAACTTGGAGACTATTCGCCAGACGAAAAAATCTCCTCTCACCAGTTACAAAGAAAAATTAATCCTTCTGTTAGAAAATGTAGTAAAATAACCCTAATTAAGTTATAAACATGCTTTCCCGCTGCTAGCTTTCTCTTCTGTCTTCAATCTTAAAATTTCTTTCCTCTTAGGGTGCTCTTTAATCCTTAGTGGAAAAACCAAAAATAGAAAAATTTCACACAATTGCAACACACCTTCCTTCTGCTTTCTCTTTTGTTCCAAAGCTGTCCCAGCTTTCCAGCAGCCTTAATGGCCACTTTCCTCTGCTGCCGGTTCAGAGAGCTTTTCCTGGATCAACCAGGGACCTTGTGATGTCCCTGGGATCAACAGGATGTGCCCCTCTCTCTCACCATCTCTCCGGGACAGTTTAGGTCCAAAAGAACTGCCAGCCCTTTAGGATCAGCTCTTGGCCCACCTGCCACTTCACTGTCACCCTGTCAGGACGATGATAAAATCCCCCTGTGTCCTGGAGATGGAAGATAGTCTTGGAGAGGATCCAAACTCAGCCCTGAAGCGGGCAGCTGGAAAGGAGCATGAACCGCCAACCTTGGAGACCCCTCTCCTGAAGAAAGATGAGGCAGAAGCCATCAGGTAAGCCATTATCACTGATACCAGTGAGAATTATTTTGCAGAATTTCCCCAGCAGAAAGAATTTTGCATAGATTTTTGTCAACGGCTTATGGGTTGATTTGTGGTCCTGTTCAGGAGTCTTAAAACAATGCACAAGCACCTTCCCCCTTCTATTTTCCCCACAACAACCCCCTCCCCCCTGGTGGGTTGGGCTGAGAGAGAGAGGGACTGGCCCAAAGTCACCCAACCAGCTTTCGTGCCTAAGGCAGGACTAGAACTCACCATTGCCTGGTGATTGGCCCAAAAGCACCAGCCTTTCAACCTATTCTTAACTTTATTTACCTATTACTAACCTTCCAACTCTATTAATCTATGTGTTTTGAGCCGGCTTTCATGGCTAAGGCAGGACTAAAACTCACTATCTCTTGTTGATTGATTCAAAGGCATCCGGCCAGCTTTCATGGATAAGACAGGGACTAGAACTCACCATCTCCTGGTATTTGGCCCAAAGTCATCAGCGGGCTTTCATGGACTGAAGGACTGAATCCCACTTGAATCCTTTTCCTTTCCTTTCTTCTCTGCAGACCAAATGACTCAAATCGCTTCAAGAGGGACCTTATTTTTGAAGCCGTGCTTGCAGGAAATCCTGAACCGCTCAATGGCCTGAGCGATTATCTGCAGAGAACGTCCAGCTTTCTCACCGACACTAAATATAGAGGTAGATCGCTTATTGCTCCCTCCTGACTCTCATGGCTACACATCAGAGTTAAAAACAAAGCAAGCCTCATAGAACTTCCCCCAGAAGGGAATATTTGCAGCTCATTGTTGAACTGTAGGGTCAATCAGAATAGAGTTTGAAGGGACCTTGGGAGATCATCTAGTCCAACCCCCTGCTCAAGCAGGAGACCCATACAATTTCAGACAAATGGCTGTCCAGTCTCTTCTTAAAAGCTTCCAGTGATGGAGCACCCACAACTTCTGGTGGTAAGCTGTTCCACTGGTTAATTGTCCTCACTTGTTAGGAAGTTTCTCCTTAATTCCTGGTTGCTTCATTCCTTGATTAATTCCCATCCATTGAATCAGGATAGAGCTGGAAGGGACCTGCTCAGGCAGCAGACCCTACAATGTTACTAACAGTGGGAACCATTAACCTGTGGAATTTCAAACAAATGGCTGTCCAGTCTCTTCTTAAAAGCCTCCAGTGATGGGTTGCTTTCAGTTTCTGGAGGCAAGCAGTTCTACTAATTAATTCCTCCTTAGTTCTAGGTTGCTTTTCTCTTTGATTAGTTCCCATCCATTGTTTGTTGTCCAGCTCTCAGGTGATTGGGAGAATAAATTGACCCCTCTTTGATCATTTTAGTTGCTCTTCTTTGGACCTTGTCCCACGTCTCAATATCTATTTGTAATGTTCCTTTGGAGCAGCTGGAAAAAAACCAGAATTAGGGGAGATAGGATAGCAATATTGCAATATTTGAGGGTCTGCCCCAAAGAAGAGTGGGTTATATTAATTCTTCAAAGCACCGGAGGACAAGACAAGAAGCAACGGGTGGAAACTAATCAAGGAGAGAAGCAACCTAGAACTAAGGAAGAATTTCCTGACAGTTAGAACAATTAACCAGTGGAACAGCTTGCCACCAGAAATCGTGGGTGCTCCATCACTGGAGGTTTTTAAGAAGAGTCTGGACAGTCACTTATCTGAAATGGTATAGGTTATCCTGCTTGAGATGGCTCTATACATGGGCATCACCAAATGGTCAACACAGAAATCAGATTGACTATGTGCTCTGCAGCCAAAGATGGAGAAGCTCTACACAGTCAGTAAAAACAAGACCAGGAGCTGACTGTGACTCAGATCATGAGCTTCTCATTGAAAAATTTAGGCTTAAATTGAAGAAAATAGGGAAATGTCAGTTTTGGACCAGAATCTTCCATGCTACCACATTCTTGGGCCTGGGAAGATGGGAGGGGGGAATTTCATGGAGTGTATGTGGTTAGACATAATAGCATTCTTCTTCTAAGTCAAGGTCATGTTGTTTCTGCACCTGGTTGAGGAGTAGTAGAGGGGGCTTCTCAAGTTGAGACGGATGGTGATTGGGGCATGTGATAGAATTATGAGGGCAGGGAGTGGATTTATATTTTTTTTCCTTATTGGGGGGAAACCTGGAACTTTCAGATTTGGGATTTCCTAGATGTGCCAGTTTACTACTCTAATAAAAGGAAACTTTGAGAACATGTCTGTCTTGGAGTTATTTGTTAGATTTGAGGTTTTCTGGAATGCTGACAGGAAAAGCACTAGGCCACTCAGGTATGAACTAAATCATATCACTGATGAATATGCAGTAGAGGTGACAAATAGATTTAATGAATTAGATCTGATAGACAGAGTGCCTGAAGAACTATGGATGGAGGTTCAGCAACATTGTACCAGAGGTAGCAGCTAAAACCATCCCAAAGAAAAAGAAATGCAAGGCTGTATACTGTTGCCCTGCCTATTTAACTTATATGCAGAACACATCATGAGAAAGCCAGGGCTAGATGAATCAAAAGTTGGAATTAAGATTGCTGGAAGAAATATCAACAACCTCAATATGCAGATGATACCCTCTAATGTCAGAAAGTGAAGAGGAACTAAAGAGCCTCTTGATGTGGGTGAAGAAGGAGAGTGCAAAAGTTGGCTTGAAACTCAACATTAAGAAAACTAAGATCATGGCATCTGGCCCTCTCAATTCCTGGCAAATACATAGATGGGGAAGAAATAGAGGTAGTGACAGATTTTATTTTCCTGGGCTCCAAGATCACCGCAAAGTGGGACTGCAACCAAGAAATTAAAAGACGCTTGCTCCTGGGGAGGAAGTCTATGGCAAATCTAGACAGCCTATTTAAAAACAGAGACATCACCCTGCCAACAAATGTGCATAGAGTCAAGGCTCTGGTTTTCCCAATTGCAATGTATGGCTGTGAAAATTGGACCATAAAGAAGGCTGAGCACCGAAGAATGGAGGCCTTTGAACTCTGGAGCTGGCGAAGACTGCTGCGACTCCCTTGGACTGCGAGGAAATCAAACCGGTCAGTCCTAGAGGAGATCAACCCTGACTGCTTTTTAGAAGGCCAGATCCTGAAGATGAAACTCAAAGACTTTGGCCACCTCATGAGAATTGAGGACTCAATGGAGAAGAGCCAAATGCTGGGAACAATGGAGGGCAAAAGAAGAAGACGGGAACGGCAGAGAAGGAGGGGACTGGATGGATTCACTGAAGCAGTCAGTGTGAGCTTAAATGGACTCTGGAGGATGGTAGAGGACAGAAAGGCCTGGAGGAACGTTGTCCATGGGGTTGTGATGGAACGGACACGCCTTTGCAACTAACAACAACAACAATCCTGCTTGAGCAGTAGACTGGATTAGAAGACCTCCATGGTCGCTTCCAGCTCTATTCTATTCAACTTGACCACGTCTGGAAAGTACCAAGGTGGCAAAGGTGAACCTAGGAAGACTCTTGAACAGCGTTTTTCCACTTTGGCTACTTGAAGATGGATGGACTTCGACTTTCAGAATTCCTCAGCCATCAAGGATTTAAAAGCAAAGCTGGCTGGGCACCTCTGGTGGGACTTCAGTCAGTGACAGACTGGAGACCGCAATCGTGCGCTGCTTCGATCCATGTTTGCCCTGTTGGAGGGTCCCAAATGGGACTAGATCCACCTCGGAGGGTGGAGAAAGAGGGGGAGACTGCCAGTTGGGTCAAGGGGAGCTGCATTTCCCCTCCCTGGCTAGGTATACTCCCCTCAAAGACAGACATAAAGGGCAGTTTTTAATGGCTGCCCTGAAGACGGGAAGCTATCCGGGAATTAAATTTTGTGCTGGAACAGTGAACGGCGGACAGCGTGAACATAATATATGGACATAATGATATCCTGGAATTAAAGCATAATTTTTTTTCTAAAAGGATTACATAGCGGCAACCAGAGAGAGAGAAAAGGGTGGGGAAAAAAATAAAAGACGATTTGAACTTTGACAAGAGCTAAATTGAAGGAGGAAGCTGGAAGAAAATTTGGACAAATATATGATTCTGGCACTAAATAGACATAATTAAATGCTGAACTTGAATGTGCCAAAAAGAAATGATCTATAATTTGGACATTGAAATTTTGAAATGCCTTAAATAAAAGGGGGAAAAAAGTGGAAAGCGTGGAACTTGGATGTAACAGAGAGCACCACCTAATGGTAAAAGAAAATTACAGTAACTTTTTTTTAAAAAAGTGTCTGGTTCTTTCAAAACTGAAACTTAATATAAAATAAAAGGAACTTTGTTACAATAAAACAGAAACATTGAAAAGTGAAAACACAGAATATTAAAATAAAAGAAAGAAGCGTGAAGAAACTACACTGGGACTGTTTGGTGATTTTGGCATAAATTTAATAAACATATGGATATTGGACTATTATGAATTTTGGAAAAAAACTTGAAGAATTAATAGAAGTTGATAGTTGGAAATAAAAATCAAAGATGCTGATTGAATTGAATTACTGGACAATTGGTTTGGACTTAAATACTAAAGAAAGAGATAAAGAAAATATAAAAGAAGTGTTTGAAAATGGCAGTACTTTCTTAGAATTAAAAATGAAACTAAGAAACATTAAAAAATGTTAAGTGAAAGAAATGAATCATGCTGTATTACCTTATAATTATTAGAAATGGCGATTCTGGAGAAAGAAGAACAACAAAGAGTGCCAGAAGAGATGGGCTGATCAAAAAAGAAGACAGTTTCAAAGAACAAAGGGAGCAACGACCATCAAAACGAAGGGAAAAAAGAACGAGAATTAAAACTTGGAGGGTTGAGGAGGCAATTAAAAAGGGAAATGTCTTGGAAGCCAAACGAAGAAAAAAAAACAAAGAAAAGGGAATTACAGAAGAAAGTCTTAAAGAGGGAGGGGGATAAAAATTGGAATAAGAAAAGGAAGGAAAAAATAAAAGGAAAAAGATGTAATAAGAGAAAGAATCAGAAAATAAGGAGATATGGAAACCGAACAAAAATAATTAGAAATTGTTTAGTCAGGAGACATAGAGATAATGGGTAGATAAAGATTAAAGAAAAGGGATTCTACAAGGTAATGGGTTGTAATATATAAGAATGTAGTTTTTAAATGTGAATGAAACTGATACATTTTCTTTTCGCTTTAATTGGCTTTTTATTTAAGGATTGTTGTTAATTTATATGTGGATAATAAAACAAAGAATATAGTTCTTTGTGGATTCCAGTGAAAAGACTAATACCAGTTTCTATAATTAATTGAATAAATCAATATATTTGAAATATCAATTTTGAAAGTAATTGAGGGAAATACCATGCAGAACCATGTGTGTGTGTGTATACAATGATATATAGTAGTTAGGAGATTATTGTTATTAAACTAGAATGTGATACTTATATAGTGATTATATTATGATAAATTTTGATTATGGATTAAAGGGGAATAAAGGGTTGTATAAGATAAAAGGGTGGAACACTCTAATTGATACTTAAAGGGAGAAATTTTTGGGAATTATTAGATTTAAGATGGAATTTATTGAATAATGAAATAAAAGTATGTGACAAAATTGCAAACGTGACAGAAAAAAGTATAAAGGTATAATGAATTTAGAATTAAAAAATAAGAATGTTAGACTATAGAATAAGATCTGAGAACATTTAGAGAAAAAGGAATTAAGATAAGATATAAATTGAAAATGGATTTAATAAATGTAAAGAAAATAAGAATAATAGAGAAAATTTACTGGAAAATGGAAGTAATGATATGATATAGAATTGAATGTGAAAGATAAATATGTACTAAGGTCATGTTTGTGTTGAAATGTAAACCTGGAACCATGTTATTCACTGAAAGAGATGTTTTTAAAATATAAAAATAATAAAAAATTATTACAAAAAAAAAGCAAAGCTGGCAGGGGAATTTGGGGAGTTGAAATCCACCCATGTTCATCAAAGTGGAGAAACCCTGCTTTAGGAAGATGGAAGAGGGGGTGGGCATCACCCAAGCCTTCTTCCCTGGACTTCTTTCTTCCAGATGGGGAGACAGGCAAGACCTGTTTGATGAAGGCCTTGCTCAATTTGAAAGACGGAAAGAATCCCACCATCCCTGTGCTTTTGAGGATAGACGAGGAGACCGAGAACCCCAACTCTTTGGTCAACACCGCTTGCACTGACAGCTACTATGAAGGTAAGGCTCCTTCTCGGGACATTGAGGGTGGAGGACTCTGTTTTCTAGGGTAGGGTGGCTGGAAGATCTTCAGTTGGGAGAAAATCTGTGGATTCTCAGTCCTCCCCATCATGGTTGTCCCAAAGGTGTTTCTTTCAAGAAGCAACTGGACTTTCTTCTTCTTCTTTTTTTTTTTTTTTGAAGATGTTTCACTTCTCATCCAAGAAGCTTTTTCAGCTCTGACTAGATGGTGGGGAAGGGAAGGATTTATGCTCCTTGCAGACAGTTGGTCATTTGCATTCCTATGTATAGACAGCCGTTGAGGCACTTTTAGCCATGCACTTTGGGCTGAACACCTTTCAAATGGTGTGAGAGTAGGAACAGATTTCCAGAGGAAAATTGCAGACTATAGGAACCATTTAAACCATTCAGGTGACCCTGAGGACACAGACGAGCCTTCAAGTAGCCTCAGTGTCTCTCTAACAGAATGCAAATGACCAGCTGTCTGCAAGGAATATAAATCCTTCCCTACCATCCAGTCAGAATTGCAGAAGCTTCTTGGATAAGAAGAGAAACGCCTTCAAAGAAAAAGAAAAGTCCAATTGCCTCCTGAAAAAGTAGGGAGAGTTTGGAATTCCTTCCCTTCCCTCCCCCTCCTCCTTTTCTTCTTCTTCTTCCTCCTCCTCCTCCTCTCTTCTCTTGTTTTTTCTCATCATCATCCTTGTCCTCTTTCTCCTCTTCCTCCTAGAATAGATCTTATGGAAATCCCATGACATTTTTGCCAACAAAATCTGGGAATGTTTATTTATTTCATCAATTTCCATACCTTCCCCCAATGTTGACATAACAAACATGTGTGCCTTTCTGATAGACAGCTAGGAAGGTGGTCATAAAAGTCAAAATGGCCACCACATCCCAGGGCACCTTAAAGGGACCGTTCTCTTCTCATTCTTGAAACCCATCTTATGCTTGGAAATTAGGGGGAATGGCTGCATTAGTGGTACAGTTAAAAAAACAGTGGAGCTTTTTTCAGTTGAGCAAGAAAACAGGTGTATGTTTGATGGCCCTAGGGTGGCTGCCATCTTGACTTTTTTAACCAAAATGTGTGGACACCTTTGATAAAGCCTTCCATCTTTATCCGGTACTATTTTTCACCATCCTTGCAGGCCAAACAGCCCTCCATATTGCCATCGAGAAGAAGAACTTAGAATTTGTGAAGCTCCTGGTGGAGAATGGGGCTGATGTCCATGCCAAGGCTTCTGGCCTTTTGTTCCAGAAGGACCACAAAGAAGCTCACTTTTATTTCGGTATGTCCGTGGGACAAATGTTGTAGGTGCATTTTGACTTTTTAACCACTCCTGCAGGTATCCTTGTTTTCATCAGCAAAGGGGATTTGATATCCTCCCTTTCTGGGAGACATTGCAGATCAGAAGTGGGCAACCATGGCCACTTGAAGACCTATGGACCTCTACTCCCAGAATTCCCCAGTCAGCATGGCTGGCTGGGCAATTCGGGGAGTTGAAGACCACAAGATTTAAAGACCTGTGGATTTTAACCTTGGCCACTTGAAAACTTGCTGGCCGGGGAATTCTGGGAGTTGAAGTTCAAAAGACTTAAAGACCTGTGAACTTCAACCTTGGCCATTTGAAGACTGGCTAGCTGGGGAATTCTGGGAGTTAAAGTCCACTGGTCTTACAAGTGGCCAAGGTTTGACACCACTGATCTAGATGGTCAATGCAACCTTGGCCCATTGTCTTCTCTCTTCCAGGTGAACTTCCTCTCTCCTTGGCCGCTTGTACCAACCAGCTAGAGATGGTCATGTACCTCCTGGATAACCCTCACCAGAAGGCCAGGCTGACCGAACAGGATTCCATAGGCAACACCGTCCTCCATGCGCTGGTGATGGTTGCCAATGACACAGAGAAGAACACCAAATTCGTGGTCAAGATGTACGACAAGATCCTGATGACAGGGGCTAAGATGGACCTTTCCTGCAATTTGGAAGTGATTAAAAATGGGGAACAGCTGACCCCTTTAACACTGGCTGTCAAGACTGGGAAAGTCAAGGTAGTCTCCCTCCTCGCCATTACAACCATTCGTTTAATGATGCTTCAAAGTTACAACGGCATTAGAAAATGTGATTTATGGCCAACCCTTGTCGCATCCCCTGGTCATGCAGTCAAAATTTGGAGCTTGAAAACTGGCATGTAGATATGATGGTTGGAGTGTCTTGGGTTCATGCAATCCCCTTTTGAGACATTTCCAGCCATCTTCCAGCAATCAAAGTCAGTGGGGGAAGCCAGATTCACTTAATGACTGAGTGATCCACCGAACAATTCCTTAGAATGAGAACCATCTGTCTTCACATAATTGTTCCACTGACTTGGCATTTTTAAGATGGGTGGACTTCAACTCCCAGAATTCCTCCACTAGTCTTGTACAGGTAGTCCTCGACTTACAATGCCCCAAATTTAAGTGGCTGAGACCTGTGTTAAGTGAGCTTTGCCCCATTTTGCAATCTTTCTCACCACAATTGTTAAGTGAATCACTGCAGTGTTTGAGTTAGTAGCACGGTCGTTAAATAAATCTGGCTTCCCCGTTGACTTTACTTCTCGCAAAAGGGGATTGGGTGACACTGCGACCAACATAAATATGAGTCAGTTGCCAAGTGTCTGAATTTTGATCTCCTGACCGTGGGGATGTTGCAAAGGTCGTAAGTGTGAAAAAAGGTCCTTAGTCACATTTTTCAGTGCCACTGTAACTTTGAACGGTCACTAAATGAACAGTTGTAACTCAAGGACTACCTGTATTTTCATGTCTATATTGTGGTGTGTAATGTCAACTTGACTTCATTGTGGGTGCGCACATTTTCTAGATAGACAAGAAAAAAGGAGAAATGGACAGGGGTGCAAGAGGATTATTATTATTATTATTATTATTATTATTATTATTATTATTATTATTATTATTATTATTATTATTATTATTATTATTATTCACACAGTAAGCCAGATATTCCGACTGGATTTGGCATTTTTGTCTACCTATCGAGTCCTTACCAAGGACCTGGGATAGGCAAATCTGGACGTTTGATGGTGTGTCAGATATCGTTGCAGGATGGAAGCTGTTTCAAGTCAAGCTGCCTTCTGCAATTGACTGATGGCAAATTTGTCAATGCCTATGGTGTTCAAGTAGGGCTCCAGTTGTTTTGGAACTCCACCCAAGCACCTATTACTATTGGTACTACCCTTGCTTGCCTTTGCCATAGCAGATCTATTTCTATTTGTTCTTTCTCTTCTATTCTGCTGTCTCCAGGCACTGCCACATCCACTATCCAGACTTTTTTGTCTTTCTTATCAACAACTGTTAAGTCCGGAGGGTTATGTGGCAGGTGTCTGTCTTTCTGGATTCTGAAGTCCCAGAGCAATTTAACTTTTTCATTTTCTATGACTTTTTCTATTTTATAGTCCCACAAGTTCTTGCTTACAGGCAAATGATATTTCTTGCAGATCTTCCAATGTACCATTGATGCTAGTTTGTCATGCCGCTGCTTGCAGGGATGGGATTCTACCAGTTCTGACCGGTTCTATAGAATCCCTTGTTAACCTTCTAACCAGTTTGGAGAACCAGTAGTTAGAAGAAATCTCCTTTTGTTTTTTTTCCACCCTTATTACATTTATGGCATATGCCTAGACTTCCTGTCTCCGAAGCAGGTTTTCTTTCTTTCTTGATACTTTCTTAAAAGGGAAGGGTTATTTTAAGCTTTTTACACTGCTGTTGGGAGGAAATACTCCCCTGGAAATACTTCCAGCTGGCATGCAAGGATCAGCACTTTGAAGAAATAATTGAATAATGAAGCAGAGCTGTGGAAAGAAGCTTTTTAGTGACAAGAAATCAAGATGAGTGACATTCAGCAAGGCTTCTTGGCTAGCTAGAAAGATTAACATTCAAACTTGAGTTTATATACCCTTTCTGAGTTTTGGTCTGAAACTGTTTTATAGTGAAGTTTAATTCTGTGTTTATGGATGGGATAATTTTCCCTATTCAGCTTTGTTTGGAAGGAAAAAGATTAATCTCTGTTCCTGAAAAGAAACTGGGTTGAGAAATCTGGCTAGTTCCTGTGTCTATTTGTTCTGGTAATTGGTTTAACAAGCAACTAAAGGGTTTCACTTTATGAGCAAGAGTTGGCTGCTAATAGTTATCATTGCAATTTAACTAATTCCTCAAGGTGCTCTGACATCCTGCCTGATTTGTAACTCTGGCTTGCAGGTATTTTCAATCTAATGATTGGTATTTTTGGCAGCTTTTTGCAAGCAAAGAAGCTTTTTTTATTGTACAGGTAATCCTTGACTTACAATAGTTCATTTAATGACTATTCAAAGTTACAATGGCACTGAAAAAGTGACTTATGACCGTTGCAGCATTCTCACTGTCATGAGAGGCCAGGCGAAGAGAAGCACCCTTTGATGTGAATGACGTTGAATTGGCCACGCCCACCCAGTGACATGACCACTGAGCCACACTCATCAACTAAGCCACGCCCACAGAATCGATTGTTTCAAAATTTGAATCCCATCCCTGGCTGCTTGTAGTCAGTTTGTGCAATCTCCTGGCAGCAGCTTACCAGGTGGTCCACTGTTTCTTCAGCTTCTTTGCAGAGGCGGCACTTACTGTCTGTTCCTGTCTTCTCAATTCTGGCTTTGTATACATTTGTCCTTAAGGCTTGGTCTTGCGCAGCCAGAATTAATCCCTCGGTCTCTTTCTTTAACTTTCCTGCTCTTAGCCATTGCCAGGTCTTCTTATTATCTGCTTTCCTGGCTATTTTTTTTAATGGACTGGCCATGTAGTGCTTAGTCTTCCCATGTCTCCATTCTCTTCTTCATTTGGTCTTTCTTGTTGGCCAGTTTGGTCTCTCCGGTAGTTAGCAAGCCTTCCTGGCATATTCATGTCAGTGCATCTTCTTCATTGGCCTTCAGATATTCTTCCAAAGCCCTTTCTTCTTCTTCAACTATCTGATTTACTTGCAACATTCCACGTCCACCTATTTGCCTTGATAGGTAGAACTGTCAATGTCGCTGTGAGGATGAAGGGCATGATTCTATGTTATTGTTTTTCAGGTCTTCCTATCCATTGCTTTTAAATCTGTTTGAGTCTGGTCACTATTCCAGCTATGTATCTAATACAATGATGGCTCGGTGGCCCCCAAAATTTGTAGAGTTGTATGCAAAAATGACTCCAGCAAACACATATTCATTCATACAATAAACGCCATTGCAAAAACCAATCCCAGCCACAAAAAACTTTGCTCAAGACCAGACTTATCCATACTGCAAAGAATCCACTCCTGTGAACTCTGTAATGAACTCAAAAGACGTCTAGACAATGGAGAGAAGGATCTCTACATTGACTACCACGCAGATTGTATCAAAAGTAAGTCACACAACCCACAACTCCACATCCAACCCTACCTCATCCAACCCATCATCACTCAAAACTAGGCATGCATGCCCCTAACTACCTCAGTTCCAACTACAACTGGCCTTAAATGCAAGCTACTCAATGCAAGAAGCCTTGTGAATAAAATACCTGAATTTCTCCTCTTACTAAATATGTCTAAATTCGACAACATATTTGTCTGTGAAACATGGCTCAACGCATCTCTCCCTGACTCCATTACCTCAGTAAGAGACTATCATGTTTACCGATCAGATCATGAAATCCATAGAGGAGATGGTGTTGCTATCTTCTATAAAAAGTCCCTACATCTAAAAAACATTCTAGTTACCCAGGAGTTTGCTCTTCCTGAGACCATCGTCTGTGAAATGTCTTTAAATATCACATTTCGATTCTTACTATGTTACAGAGCCCCTTAATTATGATATCGAACATGTAAACAAGCTAAATTCACTACTAACATGGGCAACATCTTGCTCACACTTTTATCTTTCTTGGGGACTTCAATCTACCTCACATTAACTGGACTCTAAACGAATGTAAAACTGAACCCATACATGCAACCCTCTACATTGCTGTTACAAATCTGGGACTGGAACGACTAGTAACCAACAATACTAGACTTAACAACTGCCTCGATCTCATCTTCTGCAATAGTTTGAATTCAATTTATGGAATACAAATTAAAGAACTCTTTTCCAACAGTGACCACAGCATGATTGACTTTTGTCTCAACATACATCCGCACAAAAATGTGATCCCCAATTATAACTTCAAAAAACTATGATCTTATAAACAATGATCTCTCATCCCTTGATTGGCAATTTCTATTCACTGGATGCAATACTGTTGAAGACCATTACAACATGTTTTTACTTGAAGTCAAAACAGTCATCAAACTACTGTATATGTACCAATAACAACTCCCAAAACCAGAAAAAAACAGATCACCCATAACAATAAGGAAACTTCAATCCAAAAAGAGATCACTCTGGCAGAAAAACAAATCTGGTAATGTTGCCAACTTCAAAAGCCGATTCAAAAATTTATGCCACCAGATAAAGACTGAATGCACCAATTATCACATTAAACAAGAGGAAAACCTACGCACCAATTCCACCCATGCGTTCTACAATTTTGTAAACAACAAACTAAAAGACTCAAGGTCCATCCCGCCCCTGAAAGGACCTAATGGTAAAGACTGCAATGATGACATAATTAAAGCCAACCTCTTTAACACAATCTTTGGCTCAGTATTTGTAAACAGCAATGGATCATGCCCAGTATTTTCTAGTCGAACAACAGACAACTACAATGATCTAATACATATCGATTTTACAGAACACAATGTTGAAAAAGCACTACACAATCTAAAACCATCTCTATCTATTGGACCGGATGGAATATGTGCCTACTTTTTTTTTTTTTTTTTTAATTACATTTATATGCCGCCCTTCTCCGGAGACTCAGGGCGGCTTACAGTCTATGGAGCACCATGCTAGGTGCTCAGCAATAGCCTTCATTCCATTGTATATGCCTGCTTATTACTACGGCTTTTTGGCCCCCTCAAGCGGCATTTTTACAAAGTCAGCTTATTGCCCCCAACAATCTTGGGTCCTCAATTTACCTACCCCGAGAGGATGGAAGGCTGAGTCAACCTTGAGCCTGGTGGGATTCGAACCTGCACTAATTGCAGGCAGCTTGCACTAAGTGCTAGATGATTAACAGCCTGCACCACCAAGGCCCTTTACTTCTTAAAAATAGCTACCCACTGTCATAGTCGAACCTCTAAGCATAATCTTTGAAAAATCTTTCAGGACCAGCTCCTTGCCAAAACTATGGTCACAAGCCACAGTCATCCCCATCTTCAAAAAGGGAGACCCCAGCCCAGTTGAAAATTACAGATCAATCTCCTTATGCTGCGTCACCTGTAAAGTCATGGAATCAATTATTAACCAATCCATCATCCTCCACTTAGAAACAAACAACTTACTCTCTAATAAACAATTTGGTTTCAGAAAAAACTATCCTGCAATCTGCAACTCTTCCATTGCAAAAACGTATGGACTACACAACTCGATCAGGGCAAAGCAATAGACACAATCTACATAGACTTCTGCAAAGCCTTTGATTCAGTGGTACACGACAAACTACTCCTAAAATTAAATCTTATGGTATCTCTGAACACCTGCATAACTGGATAAAAGCATTCCTGTCAAACAGACAACAAATGGTCAAAATTGGGAGCATCCTATCAAATTCTATACCTGTCAACAGTGTCCCTCAAGGCAGTGTTCTAGGACCAACTCTCTTCATACTCTACATAAATAACTTGTGTGATCATATTAAGAGCAATTGCATTCTCTTCACTGATGATGTAAAGTTATTCAACACCACAGACAATACTGCTACCCTTCAAAAAGACCTCGACTATGTATCAGAATGGTCAAACAAATGGCAACTTCAAATCTCAACAAATAAATGCTCTGTCTTACATATTGGCAAAAAAAATATCAGAAAATAAAATACAGGCTGAATAGTGAAGACCTTGTTGATGATCCAAACTCAGTCAAGGATCTTGGAGTACTCATCTCTAATGATCTAAGTGCTAGAGCCCACTGTAACTATATAGCCAAAAAGGCATTAAGAATTGTTAACCTAATCTTACGTAGCTTTTTTTCTGGTAATATTACACTACTAACTAGAGCATACAAAACATTTGCTAGACCAATACTCAAATACAGCCAGTCCGGAACCCACATTACGTATCTGATATTAACACAATTGAAAAAGTGCAGAAATATTTCACAAGAAGTGTTCTCCACTCCTCTACTCGTTGCAGAATACCTTATGCCACCAGACTCGAAATTCTAGACCTGGAAAACCTAAAATTATGCCGTCTTCGGTCCGATCTTAGTATATAAAATCATACATTGCAATGTCCTACCTGTCAATGAATATTTTAGCTTCAACCATAACAATACAAGAGCAAACAATAGATACAAATTCAAGGTTAATCACACCAAACTTGATTGCAGGAAATATAATTTCAGCAACAGAGTGGTCAATGTCTCGAATACTCTACCTGACTGTTGTTTCTTCCCCAAATCCCAAAAACTTTAACCTTACCTCACCCCTTTCCTAAGAGGTCTGTAGGGGGCATGCATAAGTGCACCAACGTGCCTACCGTCCCTGTCCTATTGTTTCTTTTGTTTTTCTTATATGTATCCATCAGATGTGGTATTCAACTGGTTCTCACCTATTCGGGAGAACCAGTACCGGTGTTTTGGCATGGGTCACAGAACTGGTAGCAACCCCTGGCTGGCCACGCCCCCGAACCGGGTCGCTTGGTCGCCCGCTTGTCCCGGTCGCTCTCCTAGCTTTCCCTACCACCTGGTGGCCATGGCGCAGCTCAGGCAGATGTCCCAGGGCTGTTGCACATGCACACTGCATGTGCAGCTGCTACACATGCAGTATACATGTGCAACAGCCCCGGGATATCCGCCTGTCTGCCTGCCCTCCCGGAGCACATTTTCTGCCTTCTCCTGGCTGACGCGCCTCTTCCAGCCCAGCCCGGCCAGCCTGCAGGTGGGTAAGTGGATGTCCCGGGGCTCCTCACTGCCTTTGTCCTGATATGCCTGCAGCAGCCCCTCAGGCTGGTTGAGCCGGGAGCTGCTATTCCCAGGCTTCTACTCTCCCATGCTTGTCGATGTCTCTTCACCTTTCCTGAAGCGGCTGGTCCTCCTTCCCCTTCCCCTCATCCTCCCCTCCCTCGCCTGGCCTGAGAAGGTAAGGGTGACGGCAGGGGATAGCGAAGTGGCCGGGTCCCTATCTTCCCCTCTTTCCCCCACTTTCTCTGTGTGTGTATATGTCTCTCCCTCAAAGCCGCGGCTGGGCTTTCTTGGTGCTTTTTGCTATTTTCATTTCTTCTTTTTGGAATCCAGACTGGCTGAACTGGAAGCGTCTCTTTGGGTGACCCATCTCCCCCTCCCCCTCCTCTTGCAACTGGCAGCTGTGGCAGGGCCAGGAGGATGGCGTGCACACCCAAGAAAGAGGAGGAGAAGGGTCACCTGAAGGGATGCTTCCAGCGCGGCTGGCGATCCTTGTTCAGCCAGTTTTGATTCCAAAAAGAAGAAATGAAAATAGCAAAGAGCACCAAGGAAAGCCCAGCTGCGGCTTTGAGGGAGAGACACACACACAGAGTGGGGGAGAGAGAGGGGAAGATAGGGAAGAGCGCTTGGCCAGGCGTGGCTTTGAGAGAGAGGAGGAAAAAGAAGGAAAGAGAGAAAAAGAGGGAATGAGAGACGAAGGGAGAAGGGTCTTCTAGTCCAACCCTCTGCTCAGGCAGGAAAACTGAGGATGCCAAGTCAGAATAATCTTTGGAGGGGACCCTATACCAGGGGTCTCCAACCTTAGCATCTTTAAGACTTCTGGACTTCAACTCCCAGAATTCCTCCCAGAATTTTGGGAGTTGAAGTCTACACGTCTTAAAGTTGCCAAGGTTGCCTGCCCTATACCATTTCAGAGAAATGGCTGTCCAGTCTCTTCTTGAAAACCTCCAGTGTTGGAGCATCCAGAACTTCTGGAGACAAGCAGTTCCACTGGTTGATTGTTCTAACTGTTAGGAAATTTCTCCTTAGTTTTAGGTTGCTTCTTCTTTGTTCAGTTTCGATCCATTGCTTCTTGTTTTGCCTTCTGCTGCTTTAGAAAATACATTGCCCCCCTCTTCTTTCTGGCAGCCCCTTAAAAGCCTGTTTTGTGACCTGCTTATCACACTCTTGGACAAAGCATGTGAGCCATTTCCTCCTTTCAGTGGTCCATAAAAGTATATCTATAGTATGTGGATACAGATAATAAAGTTGAAAAAAGGTGAAATTTTTTACAGAACTATAGATACATTGAGGCTGGGGGTAACAAGGAGCGGCTGGGAGGGGAGGGACTAGGCAAAACGCCCCTTGACATGAGTGATGTCAGGTTGGCCACGGCCACCCAGTCACATGACCACCAAGCCACGCCCACCCAGTCACATGACCACCAAGCCATGACCACCCAGTCACATGACCACCAAGCCACACTCACCAAATAAGCCATGCCCACAGAACCGGTAGTAAAAAAATTTGAATTCCACCACTGGTATCCATGTATTCATAACTATGTTTTTACTTATACCTATTATCTTGTAAGCAATTGACAAACCTAATAAAATAAATAAAATAAAATACTTGATGTTGTCAGCTTGAAGGATACCCAGGTATTTGTAGTAATCATCTTCATCTAGACTCTTAGTTATTTTCATGGGGCATTTTGATTCCTTCAGTTTTCACTATAGGGAGTGGCACATTGGTCCAATCCAAACTCCATTGCTATATCTTGGCTATATATACGAACAGGGTTGAGCAGTGATTCTGTTTCAGATGGTGTTTTTCCATACAGCTTCGATCATCCATGTAAAGGAGATGGGATAGTCTGGCAGATGTTTTTTGATGTTTTGATAGCCATGGCCTGAGTTATTCAATATTGTTGACAGAGGAAACAATGCAATGACAAATAGATAGTGGTGATAGTGAATCACCTTGAAATATTCCTCTCTTGATCTTAGCTTCTCCAAGTCTCTCATCATTGACCTACAACTGTGTCTTCCATTGTGCCATCGATCTGTGCACAAAGCTTCTCATGTTTCTACTGACTCTTGTTATTTCTAGGCTCTTGATTATCCAATCATGTGGCAGAGAGTCAAATGCCTTTTTGTAGTCAATCCATGGTACATTCAGGTTGGTCTTCATTCTCTTGCAGTTTTCCAAAATCATTTTGCCAATTAGGAATTGATCTTTTGTTCCTCTGCTATTGGGGAGGTTTCCTTTCTACTCAGATAGAAAAAGATGGTTTTCAACTAGATGCTGTTGGACTGCATCAGCTATCAACCCCAGTTAACAGTTTTAAAGTTGATGGTAAGCAGGTAATTGGCCTGTGGTTGCCTGGTGCTGCCCCTTTTGCTGGATCTTTCATTATCAGGTAGGTTTTGCCAGATTAGCCATTCTTCAATTTCATCTCCTTGTATTATGTTGTTAAACTGGTTGGCAATGAGTGGGAATAAACCAGTTAGATATTTCAACACAAAACCATGCAGTTCATTTTCACCTGGTGCTGACCAATTCTTGATCTTCTTTTCTCTTTTCTCTACCAATTCTGTTATGACATTATTATTGTTATTATTATTGTTGTTGTGAATCATGTTTAACTGCATTTAATTGAATTATCAATTCTAATAATTATAATTACTTTGTAATGTGAATGTTAATAATTATTACTGATAATAAAGAGGTTAATATTAAATATTATTAATGATATTATAATTAATACTGTTATTATTATTGATATTAGTTATAATTAGTAGTAATATTATGAAGGATTAATTAAAAGGTCAGCTCCAAAGCGAATCATGTTTTTTATTTATTTATTTTATTTGTCAATTGCTTACAAGATAATAGGTATAGGTATAACATAGTTATGAATACATGGATACATATAAGAAAAATAAAATATAAAAGAAACAATAGGACAGGGACGGTAGGCACGTTGGTGTGTTTATGCACTCCCCCTACAGACCTCCTAGAAAAGGGGTGAGGTCAATAGTAGACAGTCTAAGGTTAAAGTTTTTGGGGTTTGGGGAAGAAACCATAGAGTCAGGTAGAGTATTCCAGACATTGACCACTCTGTTGCTGAAGTCGTATTTCAAGTTTGGTGCGATTAATCTTGAGTTTGTATCTATTGTTTGCTCTTGTGTTGTTATGGTTGAAGCTGAAGTATTCATTGACAGGTAGGACATTGCAATGTATGATTTTATATACTATACTTAGATCGGACCGAAGGTGGTGTAGTTCAAGGTTTTCTAGGTCTAGAATTTCAAGTCTGGTGGCATAAGGTATTCTGCAACGAGTAGAGGAGTGAAGAACTCTTCTTGTAAAATGTTTCTGGACTTTCTCAACTGTGTTAATATCAGAGACGTAATGTGGGTTCCAGACTGATGAGCTGTATTCGAGTATTGGTCTAGCAAATGTTTTGTATGCTCTAGTTTTTAGTGTAATATTACCAGAGAAAAAACTATGTAAGATTAAGTTAACAACTCTTAGAGCCTTTTTGGCTATGTAGTTACAGTGAGCTCTAGCACTTAGGTCATTTGAGATGAGTACTCCAAGATCCTTTACAGCGTTTGGGTCATCAACAAGGTCTTGACTATTCAGCCTGTATTTTATTTTCTGATTTTTTTTGCCAGTATGTAGGACAGAACATTTATTTGTTGAGATCTGAAGTTGCCATTTGTTTGACCATTCTGATACGTAGTCAAGGTCTTTTTGAAGGGTAGTGGTATTTTCTGTGGTGTTGAATAGCTTTACATCATCAGCGAAGAGAATGCAGTTGCTCTTGATATGATCATAGAGGTTATTTATGTAGAGTATGAAAAGAGTTGGTCCTAGAACACTGCCTTGGGGATACTACTGTTGACAGGTATAGAATTGGATAGGACTCTCCCAATTTTGACCATTTGTTGTCTGTTTGACAGGAATGCTTCTATCCAGTTATGCAGGTGTCCAGAGATACGATAAGATTTTAGTTTTAGGAGTAGTTTGTCATGTACCACTGAATCAAAGGCTTTGCAGAAGTCTATGTAGATTGCGTCTATTGCTTTGCCCTGATCGAGTTGTATAGTCCATATGTTTTTGCAATGTAAGAGTTGCAGATTACATGATAGTTTTTCCTAAAACCAAATTATTTATTAGAGAGTAGGTTGTTTGTTTCTAAGTGGAGGATGATGGATTGGTTAATAATTGATTCCATGACTTTACAGGTGATACAGCATAAAGAGATTGGTCTGTAATTTTCAACTAGGCTGGGGTCTCCCTTTTAGAAGATGGGGATGTCCGTGGCTTGTGACCATAGTTTTGGCAAGGAGCTGGTCCTGAAAGATTTTTCAAAGATTATGCTTAAAATGTCCAGATGATGGATGGACAACGAGACCACCTCGGCTTTTCTGATCCACTCCAGAGACACTCCTGTTACCGACTCAACTATTTTGGTCTCTCCAGATCCTCAAGCACATGCTCCAGCGAGAGATGAAGGACCCCAAGTTTAGGAAGAAACTTTCGCGCAAGTTAATCGAGTGGACCTATGGTCCCATGCAGACTTCCATCTATGACCTGACCTCCATCGACAGTTGTGAGGAGAACTCAGCGCTGGAGGTTCTGGCCTACAACAGTGACATTCCAGTGAATAGATCCAGTCAAGGATGATCCTTCTCAGGATCTTCTCTGCCCTGCGATTTCTTCATTCAGCACCATCTCCTCCTTCTCCTCTTTCTTCTTCTCTTCCTCCTCCTTTTCCTTCTCCTCCTCTTCTTCCTTCTCTTCCTTTCTTCTTCTCGTCCTTCTCCTTTCTCCTCCTCCTCCTTCTCCTCCTCTTCCTTCTCCTTTTCCATCTGCTCTTCTTTCTCTTCCTCCTCCCCTCCTCTCTTCCTCCTCCTCCTTTTCCTCCTCTCTCCTCCTCCTCTTCCTCCCCTCCTCCTCTTTCATTTCCCCCTCCTCTTCCTCTTTTTCCTCCTCTTCCTTTCTTCTCCTCCTCCTCTTCCTCCCCTCCTCCTCTTTCATTTCCCCCTCCTCTTCCTCTTTTTCCTCCTCTTCCTCCTCTTCCTTTCTTCTCCTCCTCCTCTTCCTCCTCCCCTCCTTTCTTCTTCTCCTCTTCCTCTATTTTTTCATCCTCCTCCTCTTCCTTTCTCCTCCTCCTCCTCCTCCTGCTTCTCTGTCTCTTCCTTCTTTCTTCCCCTTTTTCTCCTCTTCCTCTTCCTGCCCCTCCCCCTCCTCCTCCTTTTTTTCCTCCTTCTCCTTCATTGCTACAGGTGTGGAGGAGGAGTTTCCCTTTTATTCATCTTTTTCTTCTATGGGCCCGGTTTGCTCTGTGATTTACCTCGATTCTCCTTTGCTACTTTGCTATCTATGTAAATCTAAATATATATATATGTGTGTGTGTGTGTGTGTGTGTGTGTAAGGTTTTGAGCTGATAATTTTAAATATAGATATGTGGATCTTTGGTTCTTCGGGTTTTCTCCCGCGTAGAATTGGAAATATCTAGGCGACGTTTCGATGAAGTCTCATTCATCATCTTCAGGCTTGTGTCTTCGGCCTTGTGCTTGCAGCTGCTTCTTCCTTTTAATTACTAGTAGGGGTGTGACTTGATTGGGTGGGGGCTTGGCTGTGTTCTGATTGGGTGGGGGTGTGTTCTCATTGGTTGGGGGTTTGGCTGTGTTCTGACTGGTTGGGGGGTTAGCTGTGTTCTGATTGGCTGGGGGTGTATTCTGTTCTGGTGGGGGTTTGGTTGTACTCAGGTTAGTCTCAGTTGCTGGGGGATTTGAGCTGGTGAGCTGTGATCCTGTTGTTTGGCTTCGCGTTCGTGGTCATGCCACATCTTCATGCTGGGCGTCAGTTCCCTTCATGTATGGGTTGGGGGGGGTTGAAGCAGGTAGTGATGCAGCTGTGGTACGGCTTCTGGTCCGTGGTCGTGCTTCATCTTCTCTGTGGGTGTGAGTCTGCTTTCTGCGTGGAATTGTGGAGGTAGTTTCTTGTGTGGCCCTCGTGGGTGTGGGTCTGGTGTCCTTCTTTATGTTAGGTACTCATTTGTTAATGAGGGCAGGTTTCCAAATGGCTGGTAGGCGGGAGGTGTCATCTCGTTTATTCATGCTGCGTGGGTGTTTTTCTATCCCTATGGCTTCTCTGATTATTCTGTTGTTGAAGTGTTCGGTTTTGGCGATAGTTCTGGTATTTTTAAAGTCAATCTTATGTCCTGTGGTTTTGAGGTGTTGGACCAGGGAAGAGGTCGGTTCTTCTTTTTTGATTGAGTTCTTGTGTTCTTTAATGCGTGCACTTATTCTTCTGTTAGTTTGTCCAATGTATGTGGTGGGGCAGGAGGTGCACAGGATTTTGTATACTCCTTGGTTTTCTAACTCAATTTTGTCTTTAGGGTTTCTTAGGATGGTGGATATTTTTCCATTTGTGCAGAATGCTGTTTTAATGTGTTTTTGGAGGATCTTGCTGATTTTGTCTGTAGTGCCTTTTATATATGGGAGGAGGGCTTTACCATTTTCTTGTTCTCTGTCTTGGATTTTGGTTGGGGTTTCTTTTTGGATTAGGTGAGTAATCTTCCTTCTTTGGAATCCATTAGCTGTTAGTATATTAGTGAGAGTGTGTAGTTCAGTTTTTAGGTGTTGTTCATCGGCTAAGCATTTTGTTCTGGAGATGAGTGTCTCAGCTACGGAATTGATCTGTGCTAGGTGGTGGTGTGAGAGTGCGTGTAGATAGTGGTTTGTATGTGTTTTCTTCTGGTAGGTGGTGTGTCCTAGGGAGCCATTGGATTTTTTTTATACTAAGACATCTAGGAAGGGAAGTTGATTGTTAGCTTCTGTTTCCATGGTGAATTGTATTTTGGGGTGTAGGCTGTTGAGGTGTGTAAGTTATTCAGTTTTTCTTTCCCATGTGGCCAGATTATGAAGGTGTCATCTACGTATCTGAGCCAGAGTTTGGGTTTGTGATCATATTTTTCTAGAGCTTGTGTTTCAAAGTGTTCCATGTAAAGGTTTGCGATGACAGGTGAGAGGGGTGATCCCATGGGTGCTCCTTCTATTTGTTTGTATTTTTGTCCATTGTAAGTGAAGTATGTATTGGATAGCCAGTGGTTGGTCAGATCTAGGATGTGCTTGAGGGGGTTGTATTTCTTTTGGATGGCTGTCAAGGCTTCTTTTATAGGCACCAACCCGAAGAACCAAAGATCCACATACAAATACCCGCAAAAACCTACAAAAACATATATGTATGTATGTATGTATGTATGTATGTATGTATGTATATTTGTTTTCTTATGTTGTCGCGGGTATTTATATGTGTGATATTTAGGTTTCTTCAGGTATTTTCCCACGTAATATTTGTGTTTTTATTATAGCGACGTTTCAGCAGAATCTCATCATTGTGTGCCAGGCAAAATTAAAAATTAAAATTAAAAATTAAAAAGCCTGAAGATGGCAGATGAGATTCTGCTGAAATGTCGCTATAATAAAAACACAAATATTACGTGGGAAAATACCCGAAGAAACCTAAATATCACACATATATGTATATATTTATATAAAACTACTGGTCAGCATCTCTGACTTCATTTGGACACCAGCTGCTGCATAATTCCCTGACTTGATCTCTCTGTCCATAGAACCGGCACGAAATAGTGGCCCTGGAGCCTCTGAACAAGCTACTTCAGCACAAATGGGATTCCTTCACTAGAAAAAGGTTTATCTTCAGTTTGGTCCTCCATTGCGCTTTCATGGTGATCTTCACAGCCACTGCTTACTTCCAGCCATCAAAGGATGAGGTAACTCTTCTTTTAAACAATGGATGGTTTTGGTGTAAAGAACAGAACAGAGTTGGAAGGGACCTTGGAGGTCTTCTGGCCCAACCCCCTGCTCAAGCAGGAGACCCTATACATTATGGACAAATGTTGTAAAATCTCTTCTTGAAAACCTCCAGTGATGAAGCTCCCACAACTTCTGGACTGAAGGCAAGTTGTTTCACTGGTTAATTGTTCTGACTGTCAGGAAATTGCTCCTTAATTCCAGGTTGCTTCTTTCCTTGATTAGTTTCCATCCATTGCTTCTTGTCTTGTCTTCAGGTGCTTTGGAGGGTAAGGTGACCCCTTCTTCTTTGAGGCAGCCCCTCAAATATTCGTACATTGCTATTATGTCACCCCTAATTCTTTTTTTCATTAAATTAGACATACCCAGTGGTGGGATTCAAATATCTTAACAACTGGTTCTGTGGGCGTGGCCTAATTTGTGGGCATGGCTTGGTGGTCACATGTCTGGCTGGGCGTGGCTTGGTGGTCACGTGATCGGCTGGGCATGGCCAATTCAGCATCACTTCTTTGCCCTAATGACTGTTTTAAGTATAAACAAAGATATACCAAAACAAAAGGTAATTTATTATTTCATGCCTTTAATGCTTAAATAATACAAAAGTACACAAAACTAGATTGTTACAACAAAATTTTAAAATATTAATCAAAAACTATTACATATTTTTAAAAAAACCAATAAAACTGTTATTTAAAGTATTGCCAAATTGCTTTTTTATTGGCGTCCTCACTTGCAGTTTTCTTTGGTTTTACACGAGCATCATCAGTTGTGTGATGATGTGCTTCGCAACCGTTTTTTTTACTATAGGAACAGGGTCCCATTGTTGCACAGGTAGGGCAATTAGATGAATAGTCAGCAGGTTAATTACATTAGAAATCGTTAGGCAACTTCTGCTCTCTTAACATATTATGTTCATTTGGGAAAAACCCCTTTCCGCTTCTGCTGAACTTACTGCTATTGTCCTGACAATATCTCTTGCTTTTTTAATGCTGCCAGGAATTGCATATTTCTCTGAATCTTTTAACATGTTTTCTATAAAATCTCTATAATCATTAATATTAATTTCATAATGGAAAATTTCACCAAATGCAACCAATTGTTCTTCAGCTGCTCTTCATAGAACCACCACTTCTTCAATGTTCCAATAATCTGGCTCCAAAAAAATTGAGAAATTTTAATTTATCAGTCTCTTCAAATTGGCTACCTGTTTCTAAATGTTTGCAATCCATCAATCTTTTCTTCAAATTAGCTACAATGCTTTCTAAAAGTCTTTCCTGAGAAAGTCCCACAAATCAATGATTTTGTATGTAATTTATACTTTTGAAGGTTTCTGAACTAATTAATCCATCAACCTTTTTTTTGTATGCACCCTTTTCTTTTATAAGCATTTCAAATTATTTAATTGATTTTACCACAAGTTCTTCAGCCTTTATGAGGTCTACATTTCTTGTTTGCAGTGCATTAGAAAGAAATTTCATTTAGGATATCAATCATTAATGTGAAATCAGTGAGAAAATATGTGTTTAAGATGGGCAGCCATACCTGAATATTTTTTATTTGAAGAAAAAAACTGATGTAGCATTGGATAAGCATGCCACACAGCTAGGGTTGAGCTTAAACTACAGGCAGCCCATCTTGGTCCAAAAACTCTATCAATCTTTACAATTTCAACCTCAAGTTGTTCAGAAATTTTGTTAAGTTCAATTAGGTTCTTATTGGATTGATGAAAAATGTAGATCTGTAGATCTTATCATAAATATTTTAAAATGATTTAATTGTTTTATTTCCCTAATAGAATAATCTAAAACAAGTTGTAGGTGATGGTTTAAGCAGTGCCATATTATGATGTGTGGAAAATCTTTTGCAATCCTAGTGCTTACCCCAGATTTTCTCCCAAGCATAACACTGGCACCATCGGAGCAAAACTCTATTAAATGTTTCTCTAGATTTTCTTGGTAAACCCAGCATTATTCAAAATTTCCATAACTGAAGAACACATTGTCTCTGCATCTTGTTTTTCTAATTCAACTAGCTCAAGGAAAATGGTTGGTGAAAAAACTGGATCCTCAACTTTTAAGTACAGCATAAGAACTAGCTTGGAAGATATTGTTGAGGCTTATTATTAAACATATTTTCTGAGCTTTTTCAATAATTTTAGTAAATAAATATTTTCTGATGTCTTTTGCAATGAAATCTACTATTGCAACTGCAGTTTTACGTGAATGCAACCCTACTCCCAGTCCACCCCTCTTAAAACATGCTGGCTGAGGGATTCTGGGAGCTGAAGTCCACCCCTCTTAAAGCTGCCAAGTTGAGGAACACCGAACTGAAGGCTCTGCCATTTCGCCAACCCTGAAGTCCGTCCTTAGCCTGCTCTCTTCCTCTCTTTACAGCCTCTTGTTCCAACACCAATGACATTCCAGAGCTTATTAAGACTTCTTGGAGTTGGGATCGTTTTAATTGGTGGCATTTATTTCTTCATTGCTCAGGTAGGATGGATGTCCTTCTTTGTTTCTGGCTCCTCTGACCACAAATGCATTTTTAGTACAGGCAGTCTTGGCCTACAGCAATTCACTTAGTGAATGTTCAAAGTTACAACAGCACTGAACAAAGTGACTTATTTTCACAGTTACGACCATTGCAGCGTCCCGAGGGTCACGTGGTTCTAATTCAGACGCTTGTCAATTGACCTATGATGGTTGCAGCATGATCCCCTTTGTGCCAGCTTTGGAAGCCATATTCCACGCTGCCACATAGCCTGGGAGAGTGGAAGGGGGGTGATTTCAATTAAGTAGCTCTAAGTAGACGAAATGAAATTCTTCTGTTAGTCCAAGGTCATTTAGTATGGCGCAGGATGAAATAAGGATCTTACCTGTGGACGCATCGTGATTGGGCCATGTGATGTGATGACAGCCAAGGGGGGATGGATTTGTAGTTTGAGAAATTGTGGAAAGCCAAAAAACACTTTTAGATTTGGGTTTCCACAGATGTGCCAGGTGCTATTCTAATATGGGACTTTTGAGTTATTATTGAGTTACTGATTGGAATGGAGGTTTGCTGGAACGCTGACATTTTGGCGACCTTCTGACAAGCAAAGTCAATGGGGAAGACAGATTCACTTAAAGACTGTGTGACTAACTAAACAACTGCAGAGATTTGCTTAACAACTGAGGCAAGAAATGTTGTAAAATGGGGCAAAACTCACTTAAGGAATGTCTCATTTAACAACAGAAATTTGGGACTCAATGGTGGTCATAAGTCAAGGACTACCTGTCTTACAACCATCTGCTTAACAGCCATTCCAAGGGAAGATGGCATCAGAAAAGGTGACCTACGATAGGTCCTCGCACTTACGACCGTTGTGACAATCCTGATCAAAATTTAGACATTTGGCTTGCATTGTGTACTTACAGCGATTGCAGCATCCTGGTGTGTATATGTGTGTGTGTATGTGTGTGTGTGTGTGTGTGTGTGTGTGTGTGATGTGATCACCATATACGACCTTCCCAGCCAGCTTCCGACCAGCAAAGTCATTGGGGGAAGCTAGATTCCCTTAACAACCGCATATTCACTTAACAACAGCAAGCAAGATCGCTTCACCATGTCAAACATGGTCATAAAATGGGCTCAGTGGCTCAGTTAAGAACTGCCTTCCTTAGCGACAGAAATTGTAGTCCCAAATTATGGCCACTGCCTCTTCTACAAAATGGCGTTGGGCTTTTTACAATTCCACATACAGACAAATCCTCGACAAAATGGACAATTGGCCAGTGTGAACTGAATCATGCACACCCCTTTCCAGATCCCTGTCATAATGCAGTTCTGATCACCCGGGGCACGGCACAGAGATAACACAGGCAGCTGGCAGTTCATACTGCCCCTTTGTTACTACAAATTTCCCCCAACGCTTCCACATTTCTGGCAAGTCCCACAGCAAAGTGATCACACACACACACACACACACACACACACACACACACACAAACACACACTGCTAAAGCAGCCTCTGGCTGCAAATAGTCCAACCCAACGCTGTGAGCACCACGGCTGCAAAGTAAGAATTCTAGCAGGGCAAGTCGAGGAATCCAAGAAGCAAAGGAGCAGTTTCCTAGTATTTATTTATTTATTTATTTATTTATTTATTTATTTATTTATTTATTTATTCATTCATTCATTTATTATGTATGTATGTATGTATTTTATTTTATTTGTTTATTTTATTTATTTATTTTTGTCAATTGTTTACAAGGTAATAGGTATAACATTTATTTATTTTATTTATTTTTTTATTTTATCATATTTTTATACCGCTCCCTCTCCCAAAAAAGGGACTCGGGGCGGTGTACAGCCTACTAAAAAACATATAAATACATTATAAATACAATTAAAAATATATTAAACGCGATTTTCCGGCTGTATCCCATCAAAACCAAATACAACAATATAAAATCAGGGATCTTAGATAAAAATTAAAAGTTAATTACTAAAACCCAATTTAAAACCAGAACCCATTCATTCGGCCAGGCCAGCCTGCCTAAAAAGTAGGGTTTTAACTGCGCGCCGGAAGGTCAAGATATCCGTCATAGCTCGTATCTCCGGGGGGAGATCATTCCATAGGGAGGGAGCTCCCACAGAGAAAGCCCGAACTCTCGAGGCCGTCAGCCGACAGCGGCCGGGCGGCGGTACCCCAAGGAGGGCAACCCTGCGGGAGCGTACTGAGCGGCGGGAGGTTGATGATGGCAGCAGGCGGTCCCGTAAATACCCAGGTCCCGAGCCAGGGAGCACTTTAAATACCATCAGTACCACCTTGAATCGAATCCGGAAGGCCACAGGAAGCCAGTGCAGCCTGTGGAGAAGCGGTGTAACGTGGGAGCTCCGAGGGGCACCCAGAATCACCCGCGCGGCTGCATTCTGGACTAACTGCAACCTCCGGAGACTCTTCAAGGGGAGCCCCATGTAGAGAGCATTGCAATAATCCAGGCGGGAGATAACAAGGGCGGAAGTGACTGTGCGAAGTGTGCCCAGATCCAGAAAGGGCCATTCATAACATAGTTATGAATACATGGATACATATAAGAAAAATAAAATATAAAAGAAACAATAAGACAGGGACAGTAGGCACGTTGGTGCGCTTATGCACGCCCCTACAGACCTCTTAGGAAAGGGGTGAGATCAATAGGAGACAGTCTAAGGTTAAAGTTTTTGGGGTTTGGGGAAGAAGCCACAGAGTCAGGTAGAGTATTCCAGACATTGACCACTCTGTTGCTGAAGTCGTATTTCCTGCAATCAAGTTTGGTGCAGTTAACCTTGAGTTTGTATCTATTGTTTGCTCTTGTGTTGTTATGGTTGAAACTGAAGTATTCATTGACAGATAGGACATTACAATGTATGATTTTATATACTATACTTAGATCGGACCGAAGATGGCGTAATTCAAGATTTTCTAGGACTAGAATTTCGAGTCTGGTGGCATAAGGTATTCTGTAACGAGTAGAGGAGTAGAGAACACTTCTTGTGAAATATTTCTGGACTTTCTCAACTGTGTTAATATCAGATACATAATGTGGGTTCCAGACTGATGAGCTGTATTCGAGTATTGGTCTAGCAAATGTTTTGTATGCTCTTGTTAGTAGTATGATATTCCCAGAAAAAGCTACGTAGGATTAGGTTAACAACTCTTAATGCCTTTTTGACTATGTAGTTACAGTGGGCTCTAATACTTAGATCATTAGAGATGAGTATTCAAGGTCCTTTACAGAGCTTGGATCATCAACAAAGTCATGACTATTCAGCTTGTATTTTATTTTCTGATTTTTTTTTTTGCCAATATGTAAGACAGAGCATTTATTTGTTGAGATTTGAAGTTGCCATTTGTTTTACCATTCTGATACATAGTCAATGTCTTTTTGAAGGCTAGCAGTATTGTCTGTGGTGTTGAATAACTTTACATCATCAGCAAAAAGAACGCAGTTGCTCTTGATATGATCACAGAGGTCATTTATGTAGATTTGTATGATTTGATTGTTGATTGTACCCTACGACTATCATTAAGCGTTATGATTCTTGATTCTTAACGAATGTATCTTTTCTTTATGTATACTGAGAGTATTTACACCAAGACAAATTCCTTGTGTGTCCAATCACACTTGGCCAATAAAGTATTCTATTCTATTCAGAAAGAATGCAAGGAATCCAGGAAAGTTCAAACATTGGCACTCAACACTCCAGGAATTCAGCGTTTGTCCCTGACAAATGCCCCTCCCCACAGCGTCTCCTTAAGTCTCATTCTCCAGGTGTGCCTTGTGAAGAGGGGCGGGGCGCTCTCCTCCCAACTAGTTGGGTCAGTCTGTGCTGTACCCACCTTCTCTCCACACTCTGTTCTTAAGGATTAAGAGGGACAGTCCTTGCTCATCACATGACCTCTGTCTCTCATGTTCACTGTTTAGCTCTCTTGGTCATCCTGCTGCATTTCTGCCCAAGCCTGACTGTGCCTGCTCCTCCCCATTTTCCTCCCAAGCCAACGAAGCCGCCCCCTCAATCTCCATTGGCTCCAGTTTCAGCTCATCTTCCTCTGCAGATTCCCGCTCTGACGGGAGCATGACAGCAGTGTTCTGATTTCTGTTCTTATTTATTTCCTTTTAGAGTGTTTACTTCTGGAGAAGACGCCACTCTCTGAAAGGTCTTCTAAAAGACAGCTACTTCGACATATTGCTGTACGTGCGTATACGTTGCTATTTTAATGCCTCTGGTAAACCGGCCAGAAAAGGCAACCAGATAAGATCATTTTACTTTATTGTAAAGCTATGTTAACAGAATCTTGCAGGTCTGAAAGTACAAATCTCCCACTGTCGCTTTTACAGTCTGAGAAATCAAGGAGGGTTTCTTTCTCTGCCTGTTATGCAGCTTCTCTTATCTGAACATGCCCTAAACCTCATCTCTTACTCTGTTATGCACTTTCCCACATTAGACACACACACACACACACTAAATCATCACTTCTTCACTTCCTCTCTCTGACACTTTCCAGGTTGGTGCAGGCAGTTGTCATGCTGGCCTCATCCATGATGTTCTTTGCAAAAATGGAAGACTATATAGTGCCCATGGTGGTCGCCTTGCTTTTGGGCTGGGTAAACATGATCTACTACATCCGTGGTTTCCAGCAGGGGGGAATCTACCTTGTGATGGTCCAGGAGGTAGGTCATGAAACCGGATCATTTCCATTTCCAAATTCAGATAGTCCCTTATAACAATTTATTTAGTGACAGTTCAAAGTTACAACGGCACTGACAAAAGGGACAAAATTCACACTTGTGACCAAAATTCGGACGCTTGAAAACTGATTTGTATTTATATAAATCGCCGTGTCCCAGGGTCAGGTGATCCCCTTTTGTGACATTCTGACAAATCAATTCAAAGCCAGGAGAGTGAGGGGCCTGTCTCACCTGCAGGGGAGGCTATTCCACAGGGTGGGGGCAGATAAGGTTCAATCAGAATAGAGCTGGAAGGGACCTTGGAGGTCTTCTAGTCCAACCTCAAGCAGGAGAACCATGTGCCAAAGGTGGTACGCAGAGCCCTGTCTCTGGCACTCGTGCCACAGGTTCACCCCAGCTCAGCTCTGCCACGCATGCGCACATGCGGCTCCCGCTGGCCAGCTGGACTTTGGGTCTCTGCTGTGCATGCGCAGGGGGTGCATGCGTGGGGTGCGCATGCATTGCATTTGGGGGTGTGCACATGCACACTTTGGGCACTTGGTACTGAAAAGGTTAGCCACCACTGATCTCTATCATTTCAAACAAGTGGCTGTCCAGTCTCTTCTTAAAAACCTCCAGTGATGGAACTCCCACAACTTCTGGTGGCAAGCAGTTCCACTCTTAATTGTCTTCACTGTTGGGAAGTTTCTCCTCAATTCCAGGTTGCTTCTCTCCTTAATTAGTTTCCATCCTTTGTTTCTTCTCCTGCCTTCAGGTGTTTTGGAAAATAAGTTGACCTCTTCTTTAGGGCAGCCCCTCAAATATTGGAATACTGCTATTGTTGTGGTCCACCAGTGGCCTGCGGAACTGGCAGCAGAGTTGGACAGTGGGGAGGAACATGGGCCAGTCCTGGAGCCTGGGGAAGGCTCGGACGAGGGATCTGTGTCTGACACAGAAATGGAGCCAGGGCAGAGGTGGTATTCAGCAGGTTCTGGTCAGTTCTGGAGAACCTGTAGTTCGGAGAACCGGCAAATACCGCCTCTGACTGGAGTTTTTACAGTAACCTTCCCCTGCCATACCCACCAAGCCACGCCCACAGAACCGGTAGTAAAAAAATTGAACTCCACCACTGGGCCAGGGCCATCTGGGAATTATGTGCTGACTCTGGAGCCTCCAGAATCTGACATCAGCGAGGCAGAGGAACAGGGGAAGCTGTTCCCAGTGCGTGTTTGCACAGACCTGCCAGAAAGCAAGAACAGTTAAGACAAAAGGGGCAACTCAGGAGTAAGGCTTGGAGATGACTGGCCCCTTCCATAAGACATAAAGGAGGAACAAAGGGACATGAACCTTTGCAGGAAGCAACTTTGTTCATTCTGGTCAGTTTAAACGCTGAAGCTCCGTGTTGACTTTGTGCTCCGTTTTGCCTTGTACAGCTAATTGGCAATTTAGTCATTGGCAGCATTTCAAGGAGATAAAGGTGGGTGCTTATCAGCCTTTTCCCGAAAGACTGTGGCAGACTTCGGTTGGACTATTTACAAACTGTTTGGGACTCATTACGGGCTGTGAATGAATATAATTCACAGCTGTTGAAATAAAACAAAAGATTTTTGGGACTAGCGTGTATTTGTTACTGTCTCAGGAAGCCTTGCTCAGAAAAGCTATAATGTGTCTCCCCCCAGTCCTGCTTTTCTCTAGACTGGCCAAACCCAAATTCTGAAACCATTCTCTGTATGTTTTTGTCTCCAGGCCTTTAATCATCCTAGTTGGTCTTCTTTGCACTTTTTCCAACGTCTCACCATCTTTTTTGTAACGTGGGGACCAAACTGGATGCAAGATTCCAGGTGTGGCCTTTCTAAGGCTTTATAAAGCGGTTCTAATACTTCACCTAATTTTGATTCTATCCCTCTGTTTAGATAAACCAAGAATCGTATTAGCTTTTATGGCATCTGCAGCACACAGCTGGCTCATGTTTAAGGGATCGTCCACTAGGACTCCAAAGTCCATCTCGCAGTGACTGTTTTTGAGCCAGGTTTCACTTATTCTGTACTTGTACCTTTGCTTTTTCCTGCCCAGGTGTAAAAGCCTTGCTTTCCTCCACATGAAATTTCATGTTTTTGGAGAGAGCCCATTGTTAGGTGCCGAGTTTGAAAGTCAGCAATCTACACATTACTTCTCATTCTCATTCCAGGTCATCTTGAAAGACCTTTGGAATTTCCTGAAGGTTTATGGGATCCTCCTACTGGGCTTTGGAACAGGTGAGTGTCATGATGAGGGAAGGCACAGGTGAGCATAGCCAAATTAAATTAAGCCAAGGTAAGACAGGCCTGTAGATAGCCACCAGAGCAGGAGGTAACCGAAGGCCAAGGAGAGATCCAAAAAAGAAATTTTCTTGCCTCCAGAAGTTGTGGGTGCTTCGTCACTGGAGGTTTTGAAGAAGAGACTGGACAGTCATTTGTCTGGAATGGTCTAGGGCCTCCTTAGGGTCTTCTTCCTTGAGCAGGGGGTCAGACTAGAAAACCTCCAAGGCCTCTTTCAGTCCTACGATTCTACGAAAGCTCCTAGTCTTAGTGTTCTTGGTTAAAGAGATGGTCAAGGAGGCTTGTTTTGAACACCGAGCCCACCTATGATGCTGGACTGGAATTTATATTAGGAAAGATTTTCTGTGGCAGGTTTACCTTAATTGAGGGGTGAGGAGATTTCAGGTTTGAGAAGACAGAAGGTCCATCAGCTGAATCCAGGTGGAAAATTGAAATATGGTGGCCATAGAAATGGAATGAATGAGAGAGTGAATGAATGAATGAAAGGGTGAATGAGTGAGAATAAAAGAGTGAATAGATGAATGAATGAGTGAAGTGAATGAGTGGATGAATAAGCGAAGTGAGTGAAAAAGTGAATGAATGAATAAGTGAGTGAATGAATGAATAAGTGAATGAAGTGAGTAAAAGAGTGACTGAATGACTAAGGAATGAGTGAGTGAATAAATGAGTGAATGAGTGACTGGATGAATGAGTGAATGAATGAGTGAATGAGCAAACAAAATAAATAAATAAAGGAGTGAGTGAATGAGTGAATGAATGGGTGTGTGAAAGAGTGAGTTAATGAGTGGATGAATGAGTGTGAATGAGTGAACAAAATGAATGAATGAAAGAAAGGATAAATGAATGAATGAATGGGTGTGTGAAAGAGTGATCAAAATGAATGAATGAAAGTGGATGAATGAATGTATAAGTGAGTGAATGAATGTATAAGTGAGTGAATGAATGAATGAGTGAATGAAAGAGAATGAATGAGTGAGTGAGTGAATGAGTGGACAAATGAATGGGAGGATGAATGAGTGAGTGAAAGTGAATGAGTGGATGAATGAGTGTGGATGAGTGTAAATGAGTGAATAAAATGAATGGATGGATGAGTGAAGAAATCCATGAATTAATGAGCGAAAGACTCAGGGTGAAGGACACACAAAGAATGAGGTCAGAAATCACCTGGTCTGCCCTTCCATACATCACACAGAATTAGCACCTGGTTTTTCTTCTCCACATTCACCAACAACCACAATATGTCAAAACAACCTTTTGGATATTCCATGCACAAAGTCCAGATTTCTTGGTATCTTGATGCAAACAAAACTGGAACAATAAGACCAGGGGGACAACTAATGATGCCTTCAAAGATCAACCAAAGACACTTTGGGTTTCATGTCCTTCAAAGGTGAGAAGGTTCCCACAAAGTTTCCAGAGAAATGATTGAAATTTCAATGTGTCCTTGCAGCTCTCATTGTTCTCACCGCGGCTGTTCCCCACTCCGCCCGCAACCTGTCTGTCCTGCACAGTGATGACTCTAGAGACCAGGCCGTGTATTCGGGGCTATTTCAGACTTTTCTGCTGCTCTTCAGGTTCACCATCGGCATGGGGGACCTGGAGTACAATGAGAAGGTGAAGCACAACTATGCTGTGATGCTGTTGGTCCTGCTCTTTGTCATCTTGACCTACATCCTCTTGCTCAACGTGACAATTTCCCCAATGAGTGAAACGGTCACTGACGTCTCCAAGTACAGCCAGAGTCTCTGGCAGTTGCAGGTAAGGCCCCTTGATTGGGACAGTGGCCATTTCTGGCCCTGCAGTGGCTTAAATGGAACCAGATTCAAAGAACCAGTGGGAGAGAACATTTGTAGCTCAACTGTGGGGTCCTTGGTGCTCTCTAAGCTGGGTGGTTTTCTTAAAGACATTTCATGACCCAACTAGGTACTATCATCAGTGCTAGAAGTAGTGGGTTTGAGGAGAGGAGGAGGAAGAGGAGAACTGTGGGGTCCTTGGCGCTCTCCGAGCTTCATAGTTTTCTTGCATATATTTCATGACCCTATTAAATAACATCAGCAGTGCTAGAGGGGATTAGGGTTGTGGAATGGAGGAAAAGGAGGACTGCGAGGGCCTTGGTGGTCTCAGCTTGGTGGTTTTCTTGCAGACGTTTCATGACGCAACTAGGTAATGTCATCAGTGCTACAAGGGAGGGATGTGCATAAGCGCACCAATGTGCCTACCATCCCTGTCCTATTGTTTCTTTTATATATATTTTATTTTTCTTATATGTATCCATGTATTCATAATTATGTTTTTACTTATACCTATTATCTTGTAAGCAATTGACAAATAAATAAATAAATTAAATAAATGTTCTCTCTGTTTATATGTCAGTGGCTTATCCTTTTAGTATTAGTGGGGGTGTTGTTTTCTTCTTGGCAGTTCCTCCATTAGGTGGTTGTTTACTGTTTGGTTTGTCTTGTGATAACTAGTTGGGTAATGAAACGTCTGCAAGAAACCCACCAAGCTTAGAGGGCACCAAGGATCCCACAGTTCAATCCCGAGATACAAATATTCTTTTCTATTGGTGCCTGCCTGCCTGCCTCTCATCTCTATCTGTCTGTCTGTCTGCTACCTACCTACCTACCTATCTATATCATCTCCCCCTCCCCCCATTTATAAGTTCTGTTCACCGACCACTCTATTTGCAGAGAGCCATCGCTATTCTACAGATAGAGAAAAACTGGCGCTGGAAAAAAGACCAGGAAGACAACCGTATCATCCTTATCAAATCCGAGGACAAGAAAGAGAGGAAGTTTTTTCGGTAAGTTTAACCACGTGCCCAATTGGGGTACGAAACATGTCATTTCAGAAATGGACCCTCCCTGATTCTCTTGAGCATAAAAGGAGAAGGAAGGAAAGAAGGGAGGAGGGAGGGAGGGAGGGAGGGAGGAAGGAAGGAAGGAAGGAAGGAAGGAAGGAAGGAAGGAAGGAAGGAAGGAAGGAAGGAAGGAAGGAAGGAAGGAAGGAAGAAAAGAAGACAAAGGAAAGAAAGAAGGCAGGAAGGAAAGAAGGATGGAGGGAAGGGAGGAAAGAAGGAGGGAGGGAAGGGAAGAGGGAAGATGAGGAAGGAAGGGAAGGAGAGGAAAGGAAGGAAGATGAGGAAGGAAGGAAAGAAGGAGAGAAGGAAGGAGGGGGGAAGGAAGGAAGGAAGATGAGGAAGGAAGGAAAGAAGGAGAGAGGGAAGGAGGGAGAGAAGGAAGGAAGATGAGGAAGGAAGATGAGGAAGAAAGGAGGGAAATGAGAGAGGGAAGGAAGAAAGATGAGGAAGAAAGAAAAGAAGGAGAGAGGGAAGGAGGGAGGAAAGGAAGGAAGAACAGGAAGGAAGATGAGGAAGGAAGATAAGGAAGATGAGGAAGGAAGGAAAGAAGGAAAGGGGGAAGGAGGGAAGGAAGGAAGATGAGGAAGGAAGGAAAGAAGGAGAGAGGGAAAGAGGGAGGGAAGGAAAATGAGGAAGGTAAGTAAATAGGAAGGAAGGAAGGAAGGAAGGAAGGAAGGAAGGAAGGAAGGAAGGAAGGAAGGAAAGAAGGAGAGAGGGAAGGAGGGAGGGAAGGAAGGAAGATGAGGAAGGAAGGAAAGAAGGAGGGAGAGAAGAAGGGAAGGTAGGAAGGACGGAAGGAAGGAAGATGAGGAAGGAAGGAAAGATATCCATGCTTGCAAAATTCTGTTACTGTAATCTTAAACTAGCATTAGCGTTCCTAACTTTGGGCTCTTGGTCTGGACTACCTCTAAGGGCTGGTGTGAATTATCTACAGGTGTGCTTGAAAGGAATTTTTACTGGGTTTTATTTTGGGTCGGGGGACGGGGGGTTGCAGCCTAAGAAATTATTGGGTGTGTTTAAGACAAGAAAGGAGTACATACAGGTAGTCCTTGACTTACAACCATTCCTTTAGTGACCATTCAAAATTTCAACGGCCCTGAAAGAAGTGACCTTAGGACCGTTGCAGCATCCCCCTGGTCACATGATCAAAATTTGGACATTTAGCCACAGGCATGTACTTATGACGGTTGCAGCGTCCTGGGGTCACATGATCCCCTTTTACAACCCTCTGACAAGCAAAGTCAATGGGGAAGCCGGATTCACTTAATGACTGAATGATTCACTTAACGATCGCTATGATTCACTTAACATGACAATCATGGCAAAAAATAAGTTTGTAGAATGGGTGCCACTCGCTTAATAGCTGTCTTGCTTAGTAGTGAAAAACTTGGGCTCAATTGTGGCCGTACATCGACGACTTAATGTGTCCCACTGATAACTCTTGTTGTCTTTTTCTAGAGTGGAAGAGGTACCCTGGGAAGAAACCATATGTCTGGACAAGTCGTCAGGTAAGAATGGTACCACAGTAGTGTCAGGAGTTGGCATCAACACGTCATTGTGACTTTCTAAGCTGTGGGTTGGGTTTTATGGAGTGGCCTTGAAGTGACGATATTGTTCTGACCCAAGCTTCATCAAACTTAATAAAACACAAATTGAATTTAAAAGTAAAACTCTTTTAATGTGACGCTGGGAATTACTTGCATTCAAAACTCATTAGACACAGTTCCTCCAGATAAGAGCATGCTGTTCAGTGCTGTTGAATGCTGCGAAGGAACAGAAGTCCAATTACAGCTAATATCAACCAACCCAAAACACTAGAAAAAACGGACCAGAGTACAGAGCTTCACGAGAAACTCGAAGAATGACTGAACTGCTTTGCTTCCTGCAAAGCTCTTTGTCATTGAGGTCTGGTTTTTATCCCTGATGGGAGGGGCAATCACCTCCCAGCCTTCTGCTTCAGCTGCTCTTGCCTTCTAGCAGCTCTGCGCACATGCGCACTGGAAACAGGCTCCCCGAGGTCCTCTGCTTCCACTCTCAGATGATCCTGGCCCCATTCCTGCATCGGATGCAGGACCCTCATCCAAGTCCTCGCCAGACTCCCTGACTGGTTCCCTTTCGTCCCCACTGTCCGATACCTCTGCCGTCTACACCGGCTGCTGGTGAACCAAAAGAGGTATAGAATAGGTGGAACCTGGCTCAATAGTGGTAAGTGCGAGAGGGAACTTAGAGTCTTGCTTGGACTTCAGTAAGGCATTTGATAAAGTAGACCACAACCTACTACTTGATAAGATAGAAAATTTGGGTTAGACAGCATCACCACCACATGGATTCGTAGCTGGCTGACTAACCGCACTCAACATGTAGTCCTCAATGGAACTGCATTTACATGGAAGGAAGCATGCAGTGGGGTACCCCACGGCTATGTTTTAGGTCCAGGACTCTTGAACATCTCCGTCAATGACTTTGATGAGGGAATAGAGAGAAAACTCATCAAATTTGCAGAAGAAACCAAGCTGGCAGGAATAGCCAACATCCAGAAGATGGGCTTAAGATACAGAAGGATCTTGAACTTGAACTTTGGACGCTATCTATCTAACAAAATAAAATTCAATGGTGAGCAAAGTCAGGTTTTACATTTAGGCAAGAAAAAACAAATGCACAGGTATAGTATTTAGAATTTTAGAATTTATTTGATTTGTCAATCGCTTACATGATAATAAGTATAAGTATATACATAGTTATGAATACCTGAAATAGGTACATATAAGAAAAATAAAAGAAACAATAGGACAGGGACGGTAGGCACGTTGGTGTGCTTATGCATGCCCCCTACAGACTTCTTAGGGAAGGGGTGAGGTCAATAGTAGACAGGAGTTTGGGGAAGAAACCACAGAGTCAGGTAGAGTATTCCAGACATTGACCACTCTTTTGCTGAAGTCGTATTTTCTGCAACCAGGTTTGGTGCGATTAACCTTGAGTTTGTATCTATTGTTTGCTCTTGTGTTGTTATGGTTGAAGCTGAAGTATTCATTGACAGGTAGGACATTGCAAGTATGATTTTATATACCATACTTTGATCAGACTGAAGACGGCGTAATTCTAGGTTTTCTAGGTCTAGAATTTCAAGTCTGGTGGCATAAGGTATACTACAACGAGTAGAGGAGTGGAGAACACTTCTTGTGAAATATTTCTGGACTTTCTCAACTGTGCTAATATCAGATACGTAATGTGGGTTCCAGACTGATGAGCTGTATTTGAGTATTGATCTAGCATATGTTTTGTATGCTCTAGATAGTAGTATGATATTACCAGAGAAAAAGCTACATAGGATTAGGTTAACAACTCTTAATATCTTTTTGGCTATGTAGTTACAGTGGGCTCTAGCACTCAGATCATTAGAGATGAGTACTCCAAGATCCTTGACAGGGTTTGGATCATCAACAAGGTCTTGACTATTCAGCTTGTATTTTATTTTTTGATATTTTTTTTTGCCAATATGTAAGACAAAACATTTATTTATTGAGATTTGAAGTTGCCATTTGTTTGACCATTCTGATACATAGTAAAATTATTTTTGAAGGGTAGCAGTATTGTCTGTGGTATTGAACAGCTTTACATCATCAGCAAAGAGAACGCAGTTGCTCTTAATATGATCACAGAGGTCATTTATGTAGAGTATGAAGAGGGTTGGTCCTAGAACACTGCCTTGGGGACACCACTATTGACAGGTACAGAATTTGATAGGACACTCCCAATTTTGACCATTTGTTGTCTGTTTGACAGGAATGCTTCTATCCAGTTATGCAGGTGTCCAGAGATACCATAAGATTTTAGTTTTAGTAGTTTGTTGTGCCACTGAATGAAAGCATTTACAAAAGTCTATGTAGATTGCGTCTATTGCTTTGCCCTGATCGATTTGTGTAGTACATACGTTTTTGCAGTGTAAGAATTACAGATTACAGGATAATTTTTTTCTGAAACCAAATTGTTTATTAGAGAGTAGGTTGTTTGTCTCTAAGTGGAGGATAATGGATTGGTTAATAATTGATTCCATGACTTTACAGATGACGCAGCATAAGGAGATTGGTCTGTAATTTTCAACTAGGCTGGGGTCTCCCTTTTTGAAGATGGGGATGACTGTGGCTTTTGACCATAGATTAGGCAAGGAGCTGGTCCTGAAAGATTTTTCAACGATTATGCTTAGAGGTTCGGCTATGGCAGTGGATAGCTTTTTTAAGAAGTAGGCACATATTCCATCCGGTCCAATAGATAGAGATGGTTTTAGATTGCGTAGTGCTTTTTCAACATTGTCTTCTGTAAAATCGATATGTATTAGATCATTGTAGTTGTCTGTGGTTCGACTAGGAAATACTGGGCATGATCCATTGCTGTTTACAAATACTGAGCCAAAGAATGTGTTAAAGAGGTTGGCTTTAATAGTGTTGTCATTGCAGTCTTTACCATTAGGTCCTTTCAGGGGTGGGATGGACCTTGAGTCTTTTAGTTTCTTGTTTATAAAATTGTAGAAAGCACGGGTGGAATTGGTGCGTAGAAGATTTTCTTCTTGTTTAATGTGATAATTGGTGCTTTCAGTCTTTATCTGGTGGCATAAATTTTTGTATCGGCTTTTGAAGTTGGCAACGTGACCAGATTTGTTTTTCTGCCAGAGTGATCTCTTTTTGGATTGAAGTTTCCTTATTGTTATGGGTAATCTGTTTTTTTTTTCTTGTTTTGGGAGTTGTTATTGGTACATATAATTTGATAACTCTTTTGACTTCAAGTAAAAATATGTTGTAATGGTCTTCAACAATATTGCATCCAGTGAATAAAGATTGCCAATCAAGGGATGAAAGATCGTTTTCTATAAGATCATAGTTTTCTTTTTTGAAGTTATAATTGAGGATTATGTCATTGTGATGATTTTTGTGTGGGCATATGTTGAGACAAAAGTCAATCATATTGTGGTCACAGTTGGAAAAGGGTTCTTTAGTTTGTATTCTGTAAATTAAATTCAAACTATTGCAGAAGATGAGATCGAGGCAGTTGTTAAGTCTAGTGTTGTTGGCTACTAGTTGTTCCAATCCGCAGAGGGGCAGGGCCAGCCAGGGACACAAGTTGCCGGTTCTCCGAACTGCACAGAATCGTAACAACCGGTTCTATAGAACTAGTCCAAACCCCTGGTGGAAACTAATCAAGGAGGGAAGCAACCTGGAATTAAGGAGACACTTGAGGACAATTAACCAGTGGAACAGCTTGCCACCATCAGTTGTGGGTGCTCCACCACTGGAGCTTTTTAAGAAGAGACTGGACAACCGTTTGTCTGAAATGATATAGGTTCTCCTGCTTGAGCAGAGGGCTGGACTAGACGACCTCTAAGATCTTTTCCAACCCTGTTATTCTGCTATCATCATCATCATCATCATTATCATTATCATTATTATTATTTTGCCTTGGTGAACATTGCTTTCTGTCTGCCAGCAGATGGCAGTGTAGTTGCATTGAAACAGTTTGGCAGAATTCTAGATTAACTCAGCAGCTCCTTTTCCAAACATGTAGTCCTCGATTTATGACCAATCACTTAGTGGCCAAAATGACAACAGACCGACCTAGGGGCTAATTAAAGCCAGTTCCGAAGTTCTGAAAATCGCATTAGGATGGACAGTTTCCAGCAGTCACATGGCCATGATTTACGATGGTCTTGCCCAAATCTGGCACCCCTGATTTGCTTAATGACCACTGCGTTCTCTTAATAACTTCTCTTTAGGCCACAGAAATGGTCCTAAAATGAACTGATCCATTTTACAACCATCATGGAGGGTTCCCATCATGGTCAGAAGGCGAGGATTACCTGCAGATGTTTTGGGGAACTCCAGATTGGGAGTTCCAACGCCACAAGTTCTGTACCAGTAGTTCTGAACTTACAACCACAATGGAGCCCCAAATTTCTGTTGCTAAATGAGACAGTTGTTTTTTCCTTCCCACAGTTGTTAAGTTGCAGTTGCTAATTTAGATTGTTGAGTGGATCCAACTTTCCAGTTGACTTTGCTTGTCCAAAGGTCGCCAATGTGGAGTAACGTGATGCCCCAGGGGACACTGCAATACCGTCATAAAGGCGAGTCAGTTGCGAAGCGTCTGAATTTCGATCACTTGATCATGGGAATGCTGCAATGGTTGGAATTGTGAAAAGTGGTGATAAGTTGTCTTTTTTCAGTGCCGTTATAACTTTGAACGGTCCCTAAATGAACGGTCGTAAATCAAGGACTACTTCCGAAACACTGTTTAGTGTGATAATTTGCGCTAATTGCTCATTTCTTGACTTCCCCTTTCAACTACTCCAGTGTTGAAAATAAAGAGCTGGGTGTCCCAAGCCATGTCCCTGCTTGTCTTCGGAGGAGGAGCAGGAGGGAGAAAATGAAGAGGGTACCGATGGAGGAGGAGGAGGACGTAGCAGGATATAGAAAGAGAGGAATCACCAGGCCAGAAGGAGGAATGAACGGACTTTGCTTCATGGAGGAAGAATATTACGTGCGTCTCAGTTAATGCAGCACAGAAGTTCTCTGGAAAGGAAACCCAGCACTTTCAGAGAGATTAGCCTAGTCAGATGATGATTACTACTACTATTACTACTAAGACAATTACTACTACTTCCTCTTCCTCCTCTTCCTCTCTTTTTTTCTTCTTCTTCCTTTTTCCTCTTCCTCTCTTCTTCCTCTTCTCCTTCTCCTTCTCCTCCTTTCTCCTCCTCCTCCTCCTTCTCTATCCTACTTCCTCTTTCTTCTAGACCTACAGCTGGAGAAACCGAGAGTAGCTCATAGAGGAAAGGGTTTTCTTCCCTATTGACATGTGACATCTGGTTTGGGTTTGACAATGGGAGGGGGGGTGTCCTCCATTTGAGGGATCCAAGGGGGTGCTTTAGCTTCAAGGCTGGCAGCATTCAAACATGCTGCAACAACAGCTTAATCAAGGAACGCCCAAGAACCGTCCCACCAACACTGACAGGGCAAGCCAACCAGTATATACACACAGATCAAACTCTTCTAGCACTGATGATGTTACCTAGTTGGGTTACGAAATATCTACAATGCAATTATCAAGGCTAGAGAGCAATAACAACCCTACAGTCCTCCCCCCTCCTCCTCTTCCGCTTCTTCCTCCCCCTCCTCCAGTGTGTTTGTTGGTGAATTGCTTTGTTTGATGGGTTAAGGGCAAATACTAACAACATTCCATCTGATATGTGCTGGGTTCGATCCTTGGTATGCTTCCCAGAATCACTGCTATGAGAGGAGCACCACTTTAAATTTAAAATTAGTCGGGCAGGACAAGAAATAACGGGTGGAAAGTAATCAAGAGAGAAGCAACTTTGAACTAAGGAGAAATTTCCTGACGGTGAGGACAATTAATCAGTGGAACAAGTTGCCTCCAGAAGTTGTAAATGCTCCAACTCTGGAAGTTTTTAGGAAGAGATTGGATAACCATTTGTTTGAAGTGGTGTAGGGTTTGCTGCCTAGGCAGGGGGTTGGACTAGAAGACCTCCAAGGTCCCTTCCAACTCTGTATTCTATTCTATTCTTCTATTCTGTTCTGAATCCTATCCTATCCTTTTCTATATTAGATTTGTAACAAATTTATTTGCTGCTCTGGGCAATTGACTGTTCAGCCGCTGGACCCTTCAACGTACAGCAAATGTATTTGAAGTAATAAATTACTTAGAAGGTAGAAAAATATAGATTTTTAAAATGAAAAGATTGGAACTGATGGTTTTTTTGTTATTAAAATACTTGTTTTTGTTAAATAACACAGAGATAAATGGAATAAATGTGAAAAAGACAAACTATGATAAGTATATTAATTATGTTTAATAAATTCAGCAATATAGTTAAAATGAATGAGGATTGCTGTAAAGAGATTAACATCAGTTTTTATGATCAATTGAATAGATTAATTTATTTGAAATTATAAATGATTTAATGTAACTGAAGGGGAAAATACCATGCGTAATCTGGCCTAAAATGTATACATGTTACGTAGTTGTTAGGAGATTATTGTTATTAATTTTTAAGGAGATAATTAAAAGGGGATAATTTTTTTATTAGGAATTAAAGAGGAGTTAATTAAATGATGTATAAGATAAAGGGGTGGTACACTCAAATTAATAATTATAGGGGAAATTGTTTGAATTGTTTGAATTAGGATGGAATTTTTGGAATAATTAAATAAGAATATGCGATGAAATTGCAAACGTGACAGATAAAAGTATAATGAATATGAAGATATGAGAATTATTTAAAGTGAAAAGAAATAAGTTAAGAAATGAATAGAAAACATATAAAATAAGTTTGAGAAAAGTATTTGAGAAAATTTATAGAATATATGTAATGTAATGATATGATATGAAATCAAAGGTGAAAGATGAATATGTAACCAAGGTCATGTTTATATGGAAATGTGAAAATCTGGAATCACGCTGTTCACTAAAAAAGATGTTTTTGAAATGTGAAAAAATAAAAAAGTTTTTACAAAAAAAAATGTACAGCAAGCCATCAACTCACAAAGATTGTGGTCAACTGCCACCTTGTGTTTCGCTACCTTGTGGTGATAGATTGCCATGAACTGTGGGAAGGGGGAATGACATGGGGAATGCTTGGGGAAACGAAAAGTAAGTATTGTACCTTTTCGAGGCATTGCCGCAAGGTCACCTAGCTGGGAGAAGAAGGGGGCCACATACCAAACTGGGCTCGGACTGACAGTTATGGAAACTTCTTGCCTGATCCTGATTGGCTACAATGGGGTGGACAATGAGGGACAGCTAAGGGAGGGAAAAGTAGAACTTAGGGATTTTGGTGTGTGATTCTCAGTTCCGGCTTTGCAATACTGCAATACACTTCACCTCTAATAAAATTATACCTTTCTCAACAAATGGAGCCAAGGATCGTTTTTATTTAGAGGTTTAAGCGGTGGCAGGTCCATCAGTTGTTGATTTGATTCTCCAACTCTAAGGATTATTTTTTCAACTCTTCTAGAATGTTCCTTCCATTATTTTGTCTACTACAGCATAATAATAATAAAAAGCATATCTTGGCTGACCAATCTTTTTGAACTGGCTATTTGAATACGGTATTTTTCAACCTTGGCAGTTTTAAGCAAGACTGGCTGAGGAATTCTGGGACTTCAAATCCATAAGTCTTAAACATAAAGCACCCTGGCTGAGGTCCACCTGTCTTAAAGCATACTGGTTGGGGAATTCTGGGAATTGAAGTCCACGCACCTTAAAGTATGCTGCCTGGGGAGTTCTGGGAGTTGATGTCCACCCATCTTAAAGCTGCCAAGATTGAAAAATACTGTTTTACACAATGCCACTGTTTTGGCGAAACATACGGAGCAAACATTCAAAAAGGCTGAACCCTGCAAAATGGATTTAGCTTTGTTCCTCCTTTACAACACATCATTGAAGAAACCCCAAACAAAGACATATCAAAATATTGTCAGTAAAAAGAAGAAACGAAATCAGCATTGTAAGGTTCGGCGATGCGCTTAGGTCAACAATGAGCCAAAAAAAGAACTTAAGCAGAGGCCTGAGAAAGAATTGGCATTTAATTTGATCAAAGCAAAGAGCTGGGTAAACCGTTCCAAACATACAAAAGAGACATTTAAGGAAGGCCACATCTTGCAGAAGATATGACATCCTTTTATACCTTTAGAAACATCAGCTTGGTCCCCAATACCAGCCTTCTGATTTAGGTTTCCACATTTCTCATAGTCCTGCAAAAGATAGATGCCTCCCCATCAATCTTATCTCATCCTTCGGTATCCCTTTGTTCGCTTCTCCCATTTGCTACTAGGCCCCCTACAGGGAATGGAACTGGGTGCCTAACAACACAGATCAAAGGTGTAAGTTAGAGGTGAGGTGCGAACTGTAACTAGGTACCCCCATATGTGTCTGCTGCGTGAACCCTGATGATGATGTATGTGGCACCAGCCTAATATAGATGGCAGGCTCAGGATGGTGCAAAAAAACAAGATTCAGATTGATGGGGGTTCAGACTGATGGTAGGAGAATATGCTTGACAAATACCAAATCCTTCACATAAGATACCAAAGACTTTACAGAGGCCCAATGCAGCATATATGTTGTTATAAAAATATCCCAATAAAGATGAACACCGACAAACCACAAGCAATAAATCTTACTTTACGATCGGAGGTTTATTTCATGAGCAATTTGGAACATGAAAAGCCATCATAACATTACTTATATCAATAACCCATTGCAATGAGGTCCAGAGATAGTTGCCAATTCCAGAAAGGATAACTACTATCAGTGGCCGTGATTTGAGATTTACCCCCTTCTTTTATACCCTTCTTCTGAAGCCCACCCAGTAGTACGTAATCTTACTGGATATACTTTTTTGTCCCCTCAATTAACACCCCACTTGTAGGTATATGCCAACTCGCTTACCATCTGCTACTTTGGTTTCCCATTTTTCTCAGTATCCCAGGCATTCATGATGCAAAATAACTCTAAAATTTACAGGTTGCAATTATGTGTTTTTGCAGAAGCTACAGATAGCAAATATTTTGCTATGCTTGCAAAATTAGCTCAGCCAATGTTTTAATATATTGTTAATTTGAGGCCTTTGATTAGGCAGAGGCCTACACCAACTTTAAAGCCCAATTGTCCTTTTTTCACAATGTGCTACAGGAGACAAATATGTAGCTGAGGGAAATGTTCACAGAGCAGAATAACAAGCTTCTACTGATTCTATTGTGCCACTATATTATATTCTACTATATCTGCTTACTCTACTATTATCATCCTTATTATCGTTTCCCTTCAATAAAAAAAATGTTAAAGGTCTCTATATTTTAGAAAATACATTATAAAGAGTGCAGAGAAGAAGAACAAAGATTATTAGGGGACCAGAGGCTAAAACATGTGAAGAACCATTACAGGAATCTATATAGATAAAAGTGAAATGCCACTCACGCATCATCACGAAATCTCACGTATTGTCACGTATGTTGTTCCTCTTGGCTTCTAAGTGCTCACTAAAAGGTTTTTTCAAAATGATCATCAGAGCATTAGTATTTCCTATATTATTCTTAACACACTCCCCACCTGAAAGGGAGAGAGGGGGATAAGAAAGGAGAGGCCTCTGTGGGGAAAGCCTGAGGGAGACAAGGGGAGAGGAGAGAATCAATGGGGCCAGCCTGAGGGAGAAAAGGGGAGAGGAGAGAATCAATGGGGCCAGCCTGAGGGAGAGAAGGGGAGAGGAGAGGATCAATGGGGCCAGCCTGAGGGAGAGAAGGGGGGAAGATAGGAGAGGCCTCAGTGGGGAAAGCCTGAGGGAGACAAGGGGAGAGAAGAGAATCAATAGGGCCAGCCTGAGGGAGAGAAGGAGATAAGATAGGAGAGGCCTCTGTGGGCAAAACCTGAGGGAGAGAAGGGGAGGGGAGAGAATCAATGGGGCCAGCCTGAGGGAGAGAAGGGGATACGATAGGAGAGGCCTCTGTGGGCAAAACCTGAGGGAGAGAAGGGGAGAGGAGAGAATCAATGGGGCCAGCCTGAGGGAGAGAAGGAGATAAGATAGGAGAGGCCTCTGTGGGCAAAACCTGAGGGAGAAAAGGGGAGAGGAGAGAATCAATGGGGCCAGCCTGAGGGGAGAGAAGGGGAGAGGAGAGGATCAATGGGGCCAGCCTGAGGGAGAGAAGGGGATAAGGTAGGAGAGGCCTCTGTGGGGAAAGCCTGAGGGAGAGAAGGGGAGAGGAGAGAATCAATGGGGCCAGCCTGAGGGAGAGAAGGGGAGAGGAGAGGATCAATGGGGACAGCCTGAGGGAGAGAAGGGGATAAGGTAGGAGAGGCCTCTGTGGGGAAAGCCTGAGGGAGAGAAGGGGAGAAGAGAGAATCAATGGGGCCAGCCTGAGGGAGAGAAGGGGAGAGGAGAGAATCAATGGGGCCAGCCTGAGGGAGAGAAGGGGATAATATAGGAGAGGCCTCTGTGAGGAAAGCCTGAGGGAGACAAGGGGAGAGGAGAGAATCAATAGGGCCAGCCTGAGGGAGAGAAGGGGATACGATAGGAGAGGCCTCTGTGAGGAAAGCCTGAGGGAGACAAGGGGAGAGGAGAGAATCAATAGGGCCAGCCTGAGGGAGAGAAGGGGATACGATAGGAGAGGCCTCTGTGGGGAAAGCCTGAGGGAGAGAAGGGGAGAGGAGAGGATCAATGGGGCCAGCCTGAGGGAGATAGGGGGATAAGATAGGAGAGGCCTCTGTGGGGCCAGCCTGAGGGAGAGAAGGGGATACGATAGGAGAGGCCTCTGTGGGCAAAACCTGAGGGAAAGAAGGGGAGAGGAGAGAATCAATGGGGCCAGCCTGAGGGAGAGAAGGGGATAAGATAGGAGAGGCCTCTGTGGGGAAAGCCTGAGGGATAGAAGGGGAGAGGGGAGAATCAATGGGGCCAGCCTGAGGGAGAGAAGGGGATAAGATAGGAGAGGCCTCTGTGGGGAAAGCCTAAGGGAGAGAAGGGGAGAGGAGAGAATCAATGGGGCCAGCCTGAGGGAGAGAAGGGGATAAGGTAGGAGAGGCCTCTGTGGGGCCAGCCTGAGGGAGAGAAGGGGATACGATAGGAGAGGCCTCTGTGGGCAAAACCTGAGGGAGAGAAGGGGAGAGGAGAGAATCAATGGGGCCAGCCTGAGGGAAAGAAGGGGGGAGGAGAGGATCAATGGGGTCAGCCTGAGGGAGAGAAGGGGATAAGATAGGAGAGGCCTCTGTGGGGAAAGCCTGAGGGAGAGAAGGGGAGAGGAGAGAATCAATGGGGCCAGCCTGAGGGAGAGAAGGAGAGAAGAGAGAATCAATGGGGCCAGCCTGTGGGAGAGAAGGGGATAAGATAGGAGAGGCCTCTGTGGGGAAAGCCTGAGGGAGAGAAGGGGAGAGGAGAGAATCAATGGGGCCAGCCTGAGGGAGAGAAGGGGATAAGGTAGGAGAGGCCTCTGTGGGGAAAGCCTGAGGGAGAGAAGGGGAGAGGAGAGAATCAATGGGGCCAGCCTGAGGGAGAGAAGGGGATAAGGTAGGAGAGGCCTCTGTGGGGAAAGCCTGAGGGAGAGAAGGGGAGAAGAGAGAATCAATGGGGCCAGCCTGAGGGAGAGAAGGGGAGAAGATAGGAGAGGCCTCTGTGGGGCCAGCCTGAGGGAGAGAAGGGGAGAGGAGAGGATCAATGGGGCCAGCCTGAGGGAGAGAAGGGGTGAGGAGAGGATCAATGGGGCCAGCCTGAGGGAGAGAAGGGGATAAGATAGGAGAGGCCTCTGTGGGGAAAGCCTGAGGGAGAGAAGGGGAGAGGAGAGGAGAGAATCAATGGGGCCAGCCTGAGGGAGAGAAAGGAATAATATAGGAGAGGCCTCTATGGGGAAAGCCTGAGGGGAGGGGAGGGGAGAGAATCAATGGGGCCAGCCTGAGGGAGAGAAGGGGATAAGGTAGGAGAGGCCTCTGTGGGGAAAGCTTGAGGGAGAGAAGGGGAGAAGAGAGGATCAATGGGGCCAGCCTGAGGGAGAGAAAGGGAGAGGAGAGGATCAATGGGGCCAGCCTGAGGGAGAGAAGGGGATACGATAGGAGAGGCCTCTGTGGGGAAAGCCTGAGGGAGAGAAGGGGAGAAGAGAGGATCAATGGGGCCAGCCTGCGGGAGAGAAAGGGAGAGGAGAGGATCAATGGGACCACCACATGCTGCAACAATTGGAAGTACAAAGGCTCATCATAAATCTCTTTTTTCATCGGCATTGGAAGTTGGAACTGTCACTAAATGAATATTGTAAGTGGAGGATAACCTGTAGGATACTTGTTTAGTGACTTTACAAAATTTGATCCACATGTTTCTTTAGGCTCAAGTTCTTCTGGACCAGAGAAACGCTGTGGATATAATTTCCTTGGACTTCAGTAAGACATTTGATAAAGTCGACCACAACCTACTATTTGATAAGATAGAAAATTTGGGTTAGTCAGCATCACCACCAGATAGATTTGTAACTGGCTGACCAACCACACTCAACGTGAAGTCCTCAATAGCATCTACATGGAAATAATATATATATATATTATATATATATTATATATATATATATATATTATATAATAATATATATAAATCGAATTAATAAATAAATAAAAATAAATAAATCTGTTAAATCATTTATCTAAATCATTGATGAAGGTATTCGAAGAGTCCTGGACCTAGGACAGAGCCATGGGGTACCCCACTGCATAAATCGAATTAATTAATAAATAAAAATAAATAAATCTGTTAAATCATTTATCTAAATCATTGATGAAGGTGGGGGTACAGTGGGGTACCCCATGGCTCTGTCCTAGGTCCAGGACTCTTCGAATACCTTCATCAATGATTTAGATAAATGATTTAACAGATTTATTTATTTTTATTTATTTATTAATTCGATTTATATACCGCCCCCCTCTCCCCAAAGGGACTCGGGGCGGTGAACAGCCAATAAAAAATACATATACAGAACACATATACAACATATATGGCGCAGCTGGGGGTTTTAATTATAGGGATTTTAAGGGGTCTTTTAAATTATTTAAATTCTTGATGAAATTTTTAATGGGGTTAGGGAAAGGGAATTTATTATTCGGGTTAGAGAGGGGGCCCAGACTGGGTTTGGGGGACAACCCGTCTGGGGATAAGGCCAGACCGGGGCATGCCTGCGACCAGGAGGCCTTGGGATCAGGGACGGTCGATCCGAAGATGGGGGCTTCTTCTGGGGAGAGGGATGAAAGGGCTATCCCTACGATCGGTGGGAGAGGCAGGTATGGTGTTGACAGGGGGTCTTATCAAGTTATGGGAGCCCGCCCCCGCTGTTTATAAGCGGTGGTGTGCTCCGGCCCCCAGGTCACGTCTTGCCCCCTGAGTTGTTTGAATGATCGGGCCCCGGGCCTTCGGCTGATGCTTTGCAATGCCAGGTCCGTAGTGAATAAAGCCCCCCTTGTTCACGATCTTGTCACGGAGGGGGGTGCGGACCTGGCTGGCATTACCAAGACCTGGCTGGGACAGGAGGGGGGTGTCCCTCTAGTAGAGATGTGCCCAGCCAGGTTTCGGGTTTTTCATCGGCCGAGGGCCCAGGGGAGGGGTGGGGGGGTTGCGGTAATTATTCGGGAGGATCTGGATCCTAGGGAATTCACTGTTCCTCAGACGACCGGATGTGAGTCCCTTTTTGTTAAGTGTGGTTCCGGGGTTCAGATGGGCCTTTTGATCACATACCTGGCTCCTTGCTATGTGACATCGGCCCTGCCTGAGCTCCTCGAGGTCATAGCCGGTCTGGCGTTTGAGACCCCCAGGCTGATGGTCATGGGGGATCTCAACCTGCCTTCAGCCGGTGGGGCCTCGGGGATTGCCCAGGAGTTCTTGGCTTCCATGACAGCCTTGGGCCTGACCCAATTAATTAAGGAACCCACGCATACTGGGGGTCACATTCTGGATCTGGTTTTTGTCTCTGGACAGTGGCAGGATGATCTGGGTGTTGGGGATGTTTTTGTTGAACCCTTGTCATGGTCAGATCATTCGCTCCTTAGGCTGGACTTCCAGGCCGCTCCTCCCCATCGCAGGGAGGCGGACCAAATACGTTGGTACCGCCCCAGGCGCCTGGTGGATCCAGATAGGTTCCTGATGGAGCTTGGGCCATATCCCGACATTCGAACTCACAACTCGGTGGGGGACCTAGTCGCCACCTGGGAAAGAGTGGTGGCTGGGGCCCTGGACTGGGTCGTGCCCTTGCGGCCTCTGACTGGCGCCGCTCTCGCTCGGCCCCCTGGTTTTCCGGGGAGCTGAGGGAGATGAAGCGCCGGAAAAGACGCCTGGAGAGTATTTGGAGGACTACTCGCTCCGGACCCGACCAAACACTTTTACGGTCTTTTATCAAGACCTATTTAGTGGCGATAAGGGTGGCAAAGCGTCTTTACTTTTCCACCCTTATTGCGTCCGCAGGAAACCGCCCGGTCACCCTGTTTAGAGTGACCCGCTCCCTCTTGGAAGGGGGAGGGCGGGAGGACTCCTTGCAGGGACAGGCTGAGGATTTTTCAAAGTTCCTGGTGGATAAAATCGCTTGGATCCGGGATGGGTTGGACTCTGAATGGGCAGCTCTGGGTGGGGGATCAGGGGCGGAACTTGAAACAGTCATTTGGGACGAGTTTGATCCTGTGACCCCCACCTGTGACCCCATGGTGGCAGGAGGCGGTCTCGCAAGTGTCCCGGTCCCGAGCCATGGAGTGCTTTGAAGATAGTGACCAAGACTTTGAAGCGCACCCGGAGGGCTACCGGGAGCCAATGCAGCGCGCGCAGAAGTGGCATAACATGGGAGCCCCTAGGCGCTCCCATTACCACCCTCGCGGCTGCATTCTGCACCAACTGGAGCCTCCGGATGCTCTTCAAAGGCAGCCCCATGTAGAGAGCATTGGCATAGTCTAGGCGGGAGGTCACCAGGGCGGAGGTGACCGTGCGAAGCGCATCCCGATCCAGAAAGGGCCGCAACTGGTAGATCCTACGGACCTGTCCAAAAGCCCCCCTGGCGACGGCCGCCACGTGGTCTTCCAATGACAGCCGTACATCCAGGAGGACACCCAGATTGCGGGCCCTCTCTGTGGGGGCAAGAATTCCCCCCCCCCACAGCCAGCGATGGAACCAGCTGGCTGTACCGGGGTGCCGGGAAGCACAGCCACTCAGTCTTAGATGGGTTGAGCTGAAGCCTGTTCCGCCCCATCCAACACCGCACAGCCTCCAGGCACCGGGTCATCACTTCGACGGCTTCATCAGGGTGGCCCGGGGTAGAAATGTACAGCTGAGTATCATCAGCGTACTGATGACAGATTAATAAAAATAATCTGTTATTAAAGATAACAGATTAATAGAGTTGGAAGGGACCATGTAGGTTATCTAGTCCCACCCCCCACCCAAGCAGGAGACCCTACACCATTTCTGACAGATGGCTGTCCAGTCTCTCTTTGAAAGCCTCCAGTGATGAAGCTCCCACAACTTCTGAAGGCAACTTCTGTTCCATGGGATGATTGTTCTCACTGTCATGAAATTCCTCCTTCTTTCTAGGTTGAATCTCTCCTTGATCAGTTTCCATCCATTATTCCTTGTCTGATCTTCTGGTGCTTTGGAGAATAGGTTGACCCCCTCCTCTCTTTGGCAGCCCCTAAAATATTGGAAGTACCCATCAAATAATAACTTGCCTCCAGAAGTTGTGAATTCTCCAACACTGGACGTTTTAAAAGAGATTGGACAACCATTTGTCTAAAATGGTATAGGGTTTCCTGCCTAAGCAAGGGGTTGGACTAGAAGACCTTCAAGGTCCCTTCCAACTCTGTTATTCTATTCTATTCCATTCTAATGAGCCAGGCCCACAGGTGAAAGCAGCCAGGAGAAGATTGTTTAAGAAGATTGGCTACGAACAACCACTGACCTGAGGGCGTTCAGACGTGACCTGAAAACCTGGCTCTTTGAGCAGGCCGGCCTGAGCTGACTTCAAATGGGATTTTAAATAAAGGGTTTTAGATTTGATTGGTTGGGGTATGAAAGTTTTAGCTTATTTTAATCGGGGGGTTTAAATTTTTAATTGGCAGCCCATAATTTAATTCTTTTTTAATCGTATTTATATCTGTAATTTATATGTATTTTAGTTGGCTGTTCACCGCTCTGAGTCCTTCGGGAGAAGGGCGGTATATAAAATTATTTAATAAATAAATAAATAAAATAAACTGTCAGCTGGTGCTCCATTCAAAATCCAAGAAAGAAATACTTAGACTCCATTAGTTAGAGAAAAGATGAGGGACCTTGGAATCCTAGTGGACAATCACTTATACATGAACCAGCCTGATATGGCAGCTGCTGAAAAAGGTAATACAATTCTTAGTTGCATAAACAGAAGCATAGAATCAAAATCATGTGAAGTATTAGTACTGCTTTATAAAACCTTAGTAAGGCAACACCTGGAATACTGCATCCCATTTTAGTCACCACATTACAAAAAGACTTTGGGAAAAGTGCAAAGATGAACAACTAAGGTGATGAGAGGCCTGGAGACTAAAATATATGAAGTTGTAGGAATTGGGTATGGCCAGTTTAAAGTAAAAAACTATGGGGGACATGACAGCAGTTTTCCAGTATCTGAGGGGCTGCCACAAAGAGAAGTGGGTCAACTTATTTTCGAAAGCACCAGAGGGCAGGACAAGAAACAATGGATGGAAACTAATCAAGGAGAGAAGCAACCTGGAATTGAGGAGAAACTTCCTAAGAGTGAGGACAATTAACCAGTGGAACAGCTTGCCACCAGAAGTTGTGGGTGCAGTCACTTGTTTGAAATGGAGTAAGGTCTTCTGGTTAAAAAACTAGCGGTTGGACTAGAAGACCCCCAAGGTCCTTTCAAGCTCTTATTCTCTTCCTTCCTTCCTTCCTTCCTTCCTTCCTTCCTTCCTTCCTTCCTTCCTTCCTTGTTGCCTTCTTCTCACTTGCCTCCTCCTTCCTCTTCATGTTGGTTCTTCTACTCAAGAAGAAAACCTTATTATACCATTCCAGACAAATGGTAGTCCAATCTCTTCTCGAAAACCTCCAGTGTTGAAGCACTCATAACGCCTGAAGGCTAGCCATTCCACTGATTAATTATTCTAACAATCAGGAAATTCCTCCTTAGTTCTAGGTTGCTTCTCTCCTTGATTAGTTTCCATCTGTTGCTTCTTGTCCTGCATTCAGGGGCTTTGGATAATAGGTTGACCCCCTCTTCTTTGGGGCAGCCCCTCAAATATTGGAAGACTGCTATCATGTCACCCCTAGTCCTTCTCTTCATTGGACTAGACATATCCAATTCCTGCAACCTTTCTTCATATGTTTCAGTCTTCAATCCCCTATTATCTTGGTTACTCTTCTCCAGAGTCTCAACATCAAATCATCAGGAGACCTGTCTTCACCAGGCCACCATGGAAGACCTGCAGAAAACTGAGAAAGACAATGGAGTAGGTGTTGGATCCTGCTGATCCAAGAATTAGAGCTGCGGAACAAGCGTTTGGAGAAAGACAGTTCAGATCTCCTCAAGGAGGTCACCATTAGGTCACCAGCCAAGCAGCCGTCTTCAGAGATGATGAGGCAGCCCAGAAATTGACCTTGAAGTGATGTGGAACCTTGTGTCAAAATCTGAAATGTCCCTTCTGAGCCTGGATGATATGAAGCAGACCTTCTTGTCTAGAAAAGCCACTTCAGCCAACTGAAGAAGGAAGTCATCGTTCTTCGGAAAGGAAGAGAAACCAAAAGGAAGCACCTCAAAGTTCTGCAGAAGCAGCAGGAGATCTTAGTTCTTGGGATCTGACCAGAAAACCAGACGCCAATGAGCTCACTGTCTCCTGAAAGAGTGGATAACAGGCTGGTAGGGGTGTCCAAGAAGAGGTCAAAGACAAGGAAGGTTGTGCATTGGTTGTGAATGGCATCAAAGTTCTGATGATCTTGCTGTTTGGCTCCTTTCTATTCCTTGGCTTTTCGGCCTATACTCATTTTTCTAATCTGCAATCATTGCCAAGACAATTTTGGCACTCCTAAGAGGAATGACCAGTGCATCCCCCTTATTCCTTCTTTTCATTAAACTAGACATACCCGGTTCCTGCAACCGTTCTTCATATGTTTTAGTCTCCAGTCTCCTAATGGTCTTTGTGGCTCTTCTCTGCACTCTTTCCAGAGTCTCAACATCCTTTTTACATCGTGGCAACCAAAACTGGATGCTTTACTCCACGTGTGGCCTTATCAAGGCATTATAAAGTGGCATTCACACTTCATGTGATCTTGATTCTCTCCCTGTGTTTATGCAGCCTAGAATTGTGTTGGCTTTTATGGCAGCTGCTGCACACGGCTGGCTCATATTTAAAAGATTGTCCTCTAGGATTCCAAGATGCCTCTCACAGTCACTACTATTGAGTCAGGTACCCCCTATATTATACCTGTGCATTTGGTCTTCAAAGAAGAGATTGGACAATCACTTGTCTGAAATGGTATAAGGTCTCCTGCTTGAGCAGGGGTTGGACTAGATGATCTCTAGTCCAAGAAGAAATAACCTGTTACAAGCATTGGGATGCTGCTTTTCTGCTTTAGACACAGTGATTAAACGCACAAAGCTCAGAAATTGTTCTTAGTTTCTCTGAACCAAAACCTGACTTGAAGAAATGCCACATCTCAAGGTTGTGTTTCTGATTTAATTTCTCTTCTCAAGTACGAGAACTCTGACCACTTCCTCCCTTTCAGGGTTATAACGGTTACAACATCCTAGCTAGCAGAGATACTTGAGCTTCTCTACTCTGGGTGGAACCCCTGCTCTTCCTGTGTGCCACAGAGAGATTGTGTTGGGGTTGCAGGCCAAAGATCAAGTCAAAACCGATCGCTGAAGATTCCCGCAAAAGATTCTAGAGATTTGGGACAATTAAGCATCGTGAAAACCAACCTCAGTGAGTATCTCCTACCCATCCTAAAATAAAACAATTGGGCTCGTGAATGAGATGAGTTTGGAGCATGCACAGAAGGCCATAATGGACTTGCAGTTTCATTTTAGATCAGAGGCACTAAAAGCTTATTTTTACTTTGCTACTAATGGGAATATTAATAGTAAGGGACGTGGTGGCTCAGTGGCTAAGAAGCTAAGCTTGTTGATCAGAAAGGTCGGCAGTTCAGCGGTTCGAATCCCTAGCGCTGTGTAATTGAATAAGCTCCCGTTACTTGTCGCAGCTTCTGCCAACCTAGCAGTTCAAAAGCCTGTAAAAATGCAAGTAGAAAAATAGGGACCCCTTTGGTGGGAAGCTATCAGCGTTCCGTGTGCCTTCGGCATTTAATCATGCTGGCCACATGACTACAGAGATGTCTTCGGACAGCGCTGGCTCTTGGGCTTTGTGATTGAAAGGAGCACCGCCCCCCTAGAGCCAGAAACAACTAGCACGTATGTGCGAGGGGAACCTTTACCTTTACTAATGGAATGTATTTCATTTAACACAGAGGTGGGTATTCAGTAGTTCTGACCAGTTCTGGAGAACCGGTAGCAGAAATTTTGAATAGTTTGGAGAACCGGCAAATACCAGTTCTGACTGGAGATTTTACAGTATCCTTCTCCTGCCACACCCACCAAGCCATGCCCACAGAACCGGTAGTAAAAAAAATTTGAATCCCACCACTGATTTAACAGATTGTTGGAAGGGACCTTTGTAAGTCATCCAATCCAACCCACCCAAGCAGGGAACCCTACCCTATTTCTGACAGAGGGCAGTCCAGTTTCTTCTTGAAAGCCTCCAGAGATGAAGCTCCCACAACTTCTGAAGACAACTTCTGTTCCATTGGTTGATGGTTCTCACTGTCAGAAAATTCCTCCTTATTTCTAGGTTGAATCTCTCCGTGTTCAGTTTCCATCTGTTATTTCTTTTCTGGCCTTCGGGTGCTTTAGAAAATAGCTGGACCCTTTGCTCCTCTCTGGCCCCTCAGACCCTGGAAGACTGTTATCATGTCTCCCCTAGTCCTTCCCTTCACTAGACTAGCCATGTCCGGTTCCTGCAACTGTTCATTGTATGTTTTAGCCTAATCATCTTGGTTGCTCTTCTCTGCACTCTTTCCAGAGTCTCAATATCTTTTTTATAGTGTAGTGATCAAAACTGGATGCAGTACTTTAGCTGTGGTCTTACTAAGGCTTTATAGAGTGGTATTCGGAGGTAGTATTCAACAGGTTCTGGAGAACCGGTAGTGGAAATTTTGAGTAGTTTGGAGAACTGGTAGCAGAAATTTTGAGTGGTTTGGAATACCACCTCTGAGTGGTCCAGCCCCCAACTATTCTCTGCCTCCCGAGTCCCAGCTGATCGGCTGGGTCTTCTTTGGTTGCCCTGCATAGGAGAACGAAGCTGGAAAGCAGGTTAGTGGGCTGGGGAGGGAATGGAGATTTCACAGTATCCTTCCCCTGTCACGCCCACCAAGCCACGCCACACCCATCAAGCCACGTCCACAGAAGTAGTAGTAAAAAATTTTGAATCCCACCACTGGTGGTATTAGTATTTCCATTGGTCTTGATTGTATCCCTCTGTTAATGCAATTTAGGATTGCCTTGGGTTTTTGGGCTGCTGCCACATACTATTGGTTCATATTTAATCGGTTGTCCACCAAAACTCCAAGATCCCTGGAGGCCAATCTCTTCCCCACAACCCTTCCTTATCCAGCTCTTCCAGCCCTTTGGGATCAGCCCTTGGCCCCCTGCCACTCCACTGCCACCCTTCCAGGATGACGAAGAAATCCCCTTCTGTCTGGGTGATGGTTGATGATATTGGAGAAGATCCGAATGCAGCCGCGGAGGTGGCAACCGGGGAGGAGCATGCACAGCCACCCTTGGAGACCTCTTTCCAGGAGGAAGCCCCTCCCCCCTCCCTGTTTTGGATGGATCTGAGTGATAATCCAGGTCTTATCAGGTAAGCCATTATCACTGATACCGGCGAGAATTATTTTGCAGAATTTCCCCACCAGAAAGAACTTTGCATGGATTTCTGTCAACGGCTTATGGGTTGATTTGTGGTCCTGTTCAGGAGTCTTAAAACAATGCACAAGCACCTTTCCCCTTCTATTTTCCCCACAACAACCCCCTCCCCCCTGGTGGGTTGGGCTGAGAGAGAGAGGGACTGGCCCAAAGTCACCCAACCAGCTTTCGTGCCTAAGGCAGGATTAGAACTCACCATCACCTGGCGATTGGCCCAACCTTTTATTAACTTTATTTAACCTATTACTAACCTTCAAACTCTATTAATGTATGTTCTTTGAGCTGGCTTTAGCTGAGGCAGGACTAGAACTCACTGTCTCCTATTGATTGGCCCAAAGTCACCCAGCCAGCTTTCATGGTTAAGGCAGGACTAGAAAATCACCATTTTCTGGTGATTGAGTTAAAGGCACCCAGCTGGCTTTCCTGGCTGAGGCAGGACTAGAACTCATTGTCTCCTAGTGATTGGCCCAAAGGCACCTGGCTAACTTTCATGGCTAAGGCAGGGACTAGAACTCACCATCTCCTGGTATTTGGCCCAAAGTCATCATTGGGCTTTCATGGACTGAAGGACTGAATCCCACCTGGATCCTTTTCCTTTCCTTTCTCTTCTGCAAACCGGATGATCCCGATTGCTTCGAAAGGGACCGTATTTTTGAAGCCGTGACTGAGGGAGATCCTGAACAGCTCAACGGCCTGAGCGATTATCTGCAGAAAACGCGCAGCTTTCTCTCCGACACTGAATACACAGGTAGATCGCTTATTGCTCTCTCCTGACTCTCATGCCTACACATCAGCGTAAAAACAAGGCAAGCCTCATAGAACTGCTCCTAGAAGGGAATATTTGCAGCTCAGAGTTGAACTGGGGGTGGGGGGGTGTCCATCAGAATAGAGCTGGAAGGGACTTTGGAGGTCATCTAGATCAACCCCCTGCTCATGCAGGAGACCCTATATTATTTCTAGACAGTGACTATCCAACCTCTTCTTTAAAACCTTTAGTGATGGAGCACCCACAACTTCTGGTGGCAAGCTGTTCCACTGGTTAATTGTCCTCACTGTCAGGAAGTTTCTCCTTCATTCCAGGTTGCTTCTCTCCTTGGTTAGTTTCCATCCACTGTTTCTTGACTTGCCTTCTGGGGCTTTGGAAAATAAGTTGATCCCCTTAATGTTGGAACACTTGGCTATCATGGACCTGTTGTGGTCCGCTGGCAGACTGCAGAGACGGCAGAGTCTGACAGTGGGGAGGAACATGAGCCAATCCGGGAGTCTGGGGAGGACTTGGATGAGGGTCCTGCATCCTATACAGAGATGGGGCCGGGGCCATCTGGGAGTGATGTGCTGACTCCGGAGCCTCCAGAATCTGACAGCAGCAAAGCAGAGGAACAAGGCGAGCCTATTCCCAGTGCGCATTTGCGCAGAGCTGCCAGAAGGCAAGAACAGTTAAAACAAAAGGGGCGACTCGGGAGTAAGGCTTGGAGGTGATTGGCCCCTCCCATAAGGCATAAAGGAGGAACAAGGGGACAGGAGCCTTTGCAGGAAGCAACTTTGTTCGCTGTGTTTGGATTAAACCTTGAAGCTCTATGTGGACTTTGTACTCCATTTGGCTTTTTATAGTTAATTTGGCACTTTAGTTGTTGGCAGCAATTCAAAAGAGAGAAAGGTGGGTGCTTATTTCGAGGGACTGTTTGGGACTTATTACAGGCTGGGAATGAAAATAATTCCCAGCGTTGAAATAAAAAGAGAGTTGTTTGGACTAAGCGTGTGATTAATTACGGGAAGCCTTGGTCAGAACAGTACCTCCCAAGTCCTTCTTTTCTCTAGACTAGCCAAACCCAATTCCTGCAACTGTTCTTCATGTGCTTTAGCCTTCAGGCCTATTAATCATTTTAATTGCTCTTCTTTGCACTTTTTCCAAAGTCTCAACCTCTGTTTTGTAATGTTCATTTGGAGCACCTGAAAAACCCTCCCACGGGTGCAAAATTACAGAATGCCTCTGTGGGCAACTGGTTTGGCTGCAGCTGCCACCGCAACCCCCCCCCCCCCCCCCGATCCTGCTGGGCCTTGGGTGGGCTAGGATCTGGTAGCCCAAATGTCCTCCAAAGATGTTAGACGCAACGGGTGCCTCCATCTCTATATTCTCCAAATTCCTCAACTAGTTTTCTGAGCCTCTACAGAGGGATGGCACTGGACTATAGTTCCCATGCTCCTGAGCACTTGATTGTGCTGTCTGGGTGGTGGGAGAAGCAATTTACTTAATCGTGTCTGGAAAGTTCTCAAGGTGGGAAAAGTGAACCTAGGAAGACTCTGAAAAAACTTTTCTCCACCTCTTGAAGATGGGCAGACTTCAACTTCCAGAATTCCCCAGCCAGCTTTGCTCTTAATTTCAGAATTCTGGGAGTTGAAGTCTGCCTGTCTTCAGGTGACCAAAGTGGAGAAACCCTGCTTTAGGAAGAGGGAAGTTGGGACAGGCATCATCCAAGCCTCCTTCCCTGGACTTCTTTCTTGCAGATGAGAAGACAGGCAAGACCTGTTTGATGAAGGCCTTGCTCAATTTGAAAGACGGGAAGAATCCCACCATCCCTGTGCTCTTGAGGATAGACAAGGAGACCAAGAACCCCAACCCTTTGGTCAACTCCGCTTGCACTGACAGCTACTACAAAGGTAAGGCTCCTTCTTGGGACGTTGAGGGTGGAGGAGTCTGTTTTCTAGGGTGGGGTGGCTGGAAAGAGATCTTAAGTTTGGATAGGTTGGAACTTCCTTCCTTCCTTCCTTCCTTCCTTCCTTCCTTCCTTCCTTCCTTCCTTCCTTCCTTCCTTCCTTCCTTCCTACCTTCCTTCCTTCCTTCCTGAAATCTGGCAGAGTTTAGCCCAGCCAGATCATCATCATCTCCTCCTCCTCCTCCTCCTCCTCCTCCTCCTCCTCCTCCTCCTCCTCCTCCTCCTCCTCCCCCTCTTCCTCCTCAATCTAATATAAATCCCATGATATTTTTGCCAACAAATTTGGGGAATGTTTATTTATTTCATCAATTTCCATGCCCTCCCCCAATGTTGTCATAACAAACATGTGTGCCTTTCTGGATAGACAGCCAAGAATGGTCACCACCATCCCAGGGGAACTTAAGGGGACCATTCTCATCTCATGCTTGAAACCCATCCCATGCTTGGAAATTAGGGGGAATGGCTGCATTAGTGGTACAGTTAAAAAAAACAGTGGAGCTTTTTCAGTTAAACAAGAAAGCAGGTGTATCTTTGATGGCTCTGGGGTGGCTGCCATCTTGACTTTTTTGACCGAAATGTGTGGACACCTCTGATAAACCCTTCCATCTTTATCTGGTGCCATTTTTCACCATCTCTGCAGGCCAAACAGCCCTCCACATAGCCATCGAGAAGAGAAACTACAAATTTGTGAAGCTCCTGGTGAAGAATGGGGCTGATGTCCATGCCAAGGCTTCTGGTTTTTTGTTCCAGCAGGACTACAAAGAGGCTCACTTTTATTTTGGTATGTCAGCATTGTGGGTGCATTTCGACTTTTTAACCACCCTGCAGGTATCTTTGTTTTCATCAGCAAAGGGGATTTGATATCCCCCCTTCCTGGGAGACACTGCAGATCAGAAGTGGCCAACCATGGCCACTTGAAGACCTATGGACCTCTACTCCCAGAATTCCTAAGTCAGCATGGCTGGCTAGGCAATTCTGGGAGTTGAAGTCCAGAAGACTTAAAGACCTGTGGATTTCAACCTTGGCCACTTGAAGACCAGCTGGCTGGGGAATTCGGGGAATTGAAGTCCACAGGTTTTCAAGTGGCCAAGGTTGGACACCTCTGATCTAGATGTTCAATGCAACCTTGGCCCATCGTCTTCTCTCTTCCAGGTGAACTTCCTCTTTCCTTGGCCGCTTGTACCAACCAGCTAGAGATGGTCGTGTACCTCCTGGATAACCCTCACAAGGCCAGGCTGAAAGAACAAGATTCCAAGGGCAACACTGTTCTCCATGCACTGGTGATGGTAGCCAACAACACGGAGAAGAACACCGAATTCGTAGTCAAGATGTACGACGAGATCCTGAAGACAGGGGCCAAGATGGACCTTTCCTGCAATTTGGAAGTGATTAAAAATGGGGAACAGCTGACCCCTTTAACGCTGGCAGTCAAGACTGGGAAAATCAAGGTAGTCTCCCTCCTCACCAGGATACGTAGTCCTCCACTTACAACCATTCATTTAGTGATGCTTCCAAGTTACAACGGCATTAGAAAATGTGATTTTTCACATAATTGCTCCTCTGACTTGGCATTTTTAAGATGGGTGGACTTTAACTCCCAGAATTTCCCCCACCAGTCTTGTGTGAAGTACAGGTAGTCCTCGACTTACAATGCCCCAAATTTATGTGGCTAAGTGAGATATGTGTTAAGCGAATTTTGCCCATTTCACGACCTTTCTCGCCACAGTTGTTAAGTGAATCATTACAGTGGTTGAGTTAGTAACGTGGTCGTTAAATTTTGACGCTGGCTTTTGACTTTGCTTGTCGCAGAAGGGAATGACATGACCCTAGGACACTGTAACTGTCATAAATATAAGTCAGTTGCCAAGTGTCTGAATTTTGATCTCCTGACCGGCGGGAATGCTGCAACAGTCATAAGTGTGAAAAATGGTCCTAAGTCACGTTTTTCAGTGCCGTTGTAACTTTGAACAGTCACTAAATGAACAGTTGTAACTCAAGGACTACCTGTATTTACATGACTACCGTATATTGTGATCTGTGTAATGTCAGTGTCAGGGCTCCAACAAATCCACCCCCATTCAAATCATAAGTCTCGAGCCGTATCTCTCAAGAGTAAAAAAGATTGATTTATTAGGAATGCCCATATTGACGTTAGCTGGGTGCAGCCGACACTAAAATACACCACTCATTTCCCCCTTGATCTTGGTCTTCCCCCAATCCCATCCTCTGGACATATATTCTCCAATGGGACACATCCATAGCCAAGAGTCATCAATCATGCTCTACCAGTAATAATCTTGCCTGCCAACCTTTTGGGCTGCCAAGGCAATTATCTAAGGCATTTGAGGAATATACTGCTATCCCCACTCCCTTTCTGCTGGCAACTAAAGAGACCAAAGGAGTATTTTTTTTTTTAGTTGACAGTCAGCTTGACTTCATTATGAGTGCACCCAACTTCTTGGAGACAGACTAGAAAAAAGGAGAAATGGACATAGGTGCAAGAGGTTTATTATTATTATTGTTGTTGTTATTGTTGTTGTTTTTATTATTATTTTATGAATCATGTTTAATTGCATTTAATTAAATTATCAATGCTAACACCGTAATTATAACTGCTTTGTAATATTATTGTTAATATTGATAATAATGATGTTAATATTAAATATGAATAATATAATTAATAGTATCATTACTGATATTAGGTATATTTAATAGTAGTATTATTAAGGATGAATTAAAAGGTCAGGTCCAAAGCGAATCATGTTTGTGCTGAAGTTTTCTTGATTGCGTAGCTTAGTTATCAGATGTGACTTCAAGAAGGTCAAAAATGTCCAGATGATGGATGGACAACGAGACCACCTCGGCTTTTCTGACCCACCCCAGAGACACTCCTGTTACCGACTCAACTATTTTGGTCTCTCCAGATCCTCAAGCACATGCTCCAGCGAGACATGAAGGAACGCAAGTTCCAGCACCTTTCACGCAAATTAATTGAGTGGACCTATGGCCCCATCCAGTGCTCCCTCTACGACCTGACCTCCATCGACAGCTGTGAGGAGAACTCAGCACTGGAGATCCTGGCCTATAACAGCAGCATTCCAGTTAGTAGATCCAGTCAAAGATGGTCCTTCTCTGCCCTGCAATTCCTTCATTAAGCACCATCCTCTCCTTCTTCTCCACTTCCCCACACCCCTTCTTCCTCTTCCTCCTTTTCTTCCTTTTCCTTTCCTTTTATATTCTTCTCCTCCTTCTCTTCCTTCTCCCCTTCTTTTCTTCTTCCTCCTTTTTCTTCTCCTCCTCTTCCTCCCCCTCTTCTTCCTCCTCCTTTCTTTTCCTCCTCCTCCTCTTCTTCCTTCTGCTCCTCCTTTTCTCCTCCTTCTCTTTCTCCTCCTTCTCCTCCTCCTCTTCCTTCTCCCCTTCTCTTCTTCCTGTTCCTCCTCCTCTTTTTTCTTCTCCTCCTCTTCCTCCCATTCTTCTTCCTCCTCCTTTCTTTTCCTCCTCCTCCTCCTCTTCCTTCTGCTCTTCCTTTTCTCCCCCCTCCTCCTCTTCCTCCTCCTTCTCCTCCTCCTTCTCCTCCTCCTTCTCCTCCTCCTCCTCCTCTTCCTCCTCTTCCTCAGCTCCTTTTGCTCCTCCTTCTCCTTGGTTGCTGTGGGTGTGGAGTTTCCCTTTTATTCGTCTTTATTCTTCCATGGGCCCTGTTTGCTCTGTGATTTACCTCATGATTCTCCTGTTTGCCTGACTATCTTTGTTACTTTGCTATCTATGTACATGTAAATATATTATATATATATGGATCTTTGGTTCTTCGGGTTTTCTCCCGCGTAGAATTGGAAATATCTAGGCGACGTTTCGATGAAGTCTCATTCATCATCTTCAGGCTTGTGTCTTCGGCCTTGTGCTTCTCAGAGTAATGTGAGCTTGCAGCTGCTTCTTCCTTTTAATTGCTAGTGGGGGTGTGACTTGATTGGGTGAGGGCTTGGCTGTGTTCTGATTGGGTGGGGTGTGTTCTCATTGGTTGGGGGTTTGGCTGTGTTCTGATTGGTTGGGGGGTTGGCTGTGTTCTGATTGGCTGGGGGTGTGTTCTGTTCCGGTGGGGGTTTGGTTGTACTCAGGTTAGTCTTAGTTGCTGGGGGATTTGAGCTGGTGAGCTGTGATCCTGTTGTTTGGCTTCGCGTTCGTGGTCGTGCCACATCTTCATGGTGGACGTGAGTTCCCTTCATGTATGGGTTGGGGGGTTTGAAGCAGGTAGTGATGCAGCTGTGATACGGCTTCTGGTCCGTGGTCGTGTTTCATCTTCTGTGTGGGTGTGAGTCTGCTTTCTATGTGGAAGTGTGGTAGTAGTTTCTTGTGTGGCCCTCGTGGGTGTGGGTCTAGTGTCCTTCTTCATGTTAGGTACTCATTTGTTAATGAGAGCGGGTTTCCAAATGGCTGGTAGGCGGGAGGTGTCATCTCGTTTATTCATGCTGTGTGGGCATTTTTCTATCTCTATGGCTTCTCTGATTATTCTGTTGTTGAAGTGTTCGGTTTTGGCGATAGTTCTGGTATTTTTAAAGTCAATCTTATGTCCTGTGGCTTTGAGGTGTTGGACCAGGGAAGAGGTCGGTTCTTCTTTTTTGATTGAGTTCTTGTGTTCTTCAATGTGTGCACTTATTCTTCTGTTAGTTTGTCCGATATATGTGGTGGGGCAGGAGGTGCACGGGATTTTGTATACTCCTTGGTTTTCTAACTCAATTTTGTCTTTAGGGTTTCTCAGGATGGTGGATATTTTTCTGTTTGTGCAGAATGCTGTTTTAATGTTGTGTTTTTGGAGGATCTTGCTGATTTTGTCTGTAGTACCTTTTATATATGGCAGGAGGGCTTTGCCATTTTCTTGTTCTCTGTCTTGGATTTTGGTTGGGGTTTCTTTTTGGATTAGGTGAGTAATCTTCTTTCTTTGGAATCCATTAGCAGTTAGTATGTTAGTGAGAGTGTGTAGTTCAGTTTTTAGGTGTTGTTCATCGGCTAAGCATTTTGTTCTGGAGATGAGTGTCTCAGCTACGGAATTGATCTGTGCTGAGTGGTGGTGTGAGAGTACGTGTAGATAGCGGTTTGTATGTGTTTTCTTCTGGTAGATGGTGTGTCCTAGGGAGCCATTGGATTTTTGTATACTAAGACATCTAGGAAGGGAAGTTGATTGTTAGCTTCTGTTTCCATGGTGAATTGTATTTTGGGGTGTAGGCTATTGAAGTGTGTGAGGAAGTTGTTCAGTTTTTCTTTCCTGTGTGGCCAGATTATGAAGGTGTCATCTACGTATCTGAGCCAGAGTTTGGGTTTGTGATCATATTTTTCTAGAGCTTGTGTTTCAAAGTGTTCCATGTAGAGGTTTGCGATGACAGGTGAGAGGGGTGATCCCATGGGTGCTCCTTCTATTTGTTTGTATTTTTGTCCATTGTAGGTGAACTATGTATTGGATAGGCAGTGGTTGGTCAGATCTAGGATGTGCTTGGGGGGGTTGTATTTATTTTGGATGGCTGTCAAGGCTTCTTTTATAGGCACTTGGGTGAAGAGGGATATGACATCGAAGCTCACTAATAGATCGCTGGGTTGTAAGTTTTGTTTCTTTATGATCTCAATGAACTGGAATGAGTTTCTTACATGTGAGTTGATGGATCCTGCATAGGGCTGTAGTTGTTTGGTGAGAAATTTGGCTAGGTTTTGTAGAGGTGAGCCTATGGAGCTGACTATTGGTCTAAGTGGGGTTCCTTCTTTGTGTATCTTGGGGAGACCATAAAGCTTAGGGCATCTAGATGATTTCTCTCTGGGTATGATGCTTTGCTGAATTTCTTCGCTGATGGGGGAGGCTTTTATTTTGGATCTGGTGGTTTTTTCTAGGTAGGTGGTGGGGTCTGTGTTTAGGGGTTTGTATGTGGATCTTGGAGTAGGTTGGTTAACTAGTCAGATAGTCAGATGTGTTCATAACCACTGTTGCGTTGCCCTTGTCTGCTGGTAGGATTATTATGCTGGTGTCTTTTTTCAGGTTAAGTAGTGCAGTTTGTTCTTCTTTGGATAAGTTGCTTTTGGGTGGTTTGCTAGTGCAGAGGATCAGACTCAAAATTACCAACATCCTCTGCACTAGCAAACCACCCAAAAGCAACTTATCCAAAGAAGAACAAACTGCGCTACAGCCCTATGCAGAATCCATCAACTCACATGTAAGAAACTCATTCCAGTTCATCGAGATCATATTATACCAGAACTATCGCCAAAACTGAACACTTCAACAACAGAATAATCAGAGAAGCCATAGAGATAGAAAAACGCCCACACAGCATGAATAAACGAGATGACACCTCCCGCCTACCAGCCATTTGGAAACCCGCCCTCATTAACAAAAGAGTACCTAACATAAAGGACACCAGACCCACACCCACAAAGGCCACACAAGAAACTACCACCACACTTCCACGCAGAAAGCAGACTCACACCCACAGAGAAGATGAAGCACGACCACGGACCAGAAGCCGTACCACAGCTGCATCACTACCTGCTTCAACCCCCCCCAACCCATACATGAAGGGAACTGATGCCCACCATGAAGATGTGACACGACCACGAACGCGAAGCCAAACAATAGGATCACAGCTCACCAGCTCAAATCCCCCAGCAACTGAGACTAACCGGAGTACAACCAAACCCCCACCAGAACAGAACACCCCCCCAGCCAATCAGAACACAGCCAACCCCCCAACCAATCAGAACACAGCCAAACCCCCAACCAATGAGAACACACCCCCACCCAATCAGAACACAGCCAAGCCCCCACCCAATCAAGTCACACCCCCACTAGTAGTTAAAAGGAAGAAGCAGCTGCAAGCTCACATCACTCTGAGAAGCACAAGGCCGAAGACACAAGCCTGAAGATGATGAATGAGACTTCATCGAAACGTCGCCTAAATATTTCCAACTCTACGCGGGAGAAAACCCGAAGAACCAAAGATCCATATATATATATATATATATATATATAATTATATAAAACTACAAGTTCTGGTCAGCATCTCTGACTTCATTTGGACATCAGCTGCTGCGCAATTTCCTGACCTGATCTCTCTGTCCACAGAAGCGGCACGAAATGTTGGCCCTGGAGCCTCTGAACAAGCTACTTCAGCACAAGTGGGATTCCTTCGTTAGAAAAAGGTTTCTCTTTAGTTTGGTCATCCATTGCGCTTTCATGGTGATCTTCACTGTCACTGCTTACAACTGGCTACCAAAGGATGAGGTAATTTTTCTTTTAAAAATGGATGGTTTTGGTGTAAAGAACAGAACAGAGTTGGAAGGGACCTTGGAGGTCTTCTAGCCCAACCCCTGCTCAAACAGGAGACCCTATACCAGGGGTAGGGAAACTTGGCTCTTTTATCACTTATGCACTTCAACTCTCAGAATTCCTGAGTGAGCCATAACAGGTTCCCCATCCCTAGCCTACTGGTTTTTCAGTTGTGGGGGAAATCAATTTTTGACTTGAATGGGACTGTTTAATATATGTCCTACATTTGTATACTAAACAGTCCCATTCAAGTCAAAAAATGATTTCCCCCACAACTGAAAAACCAGTAGACCAGGGATGGGGAACCTGTTATGGCTCACTCAGGAATTCTGGTGGTTGAAGTCCATAAGTGATAAAAGAGTCAAGTTTTCCTACCCCTGCCCTATACCATCATGGACAAATGTTGTCCAATCTTTTCTTGAAAACCTCCAGTGAAGTTCCCACAACTTCCGAGGGCAACTCATTCCACTGGTTAATTGTTCCGATTGTCAGGAAATTCCTCCTTAGTTCCAGGTTGCTTCTCTCCTTGATTGGTTTCCATCCATTGTTTCTTGTCCTGCCTTCAGGGGCTTTGGAGAATAAATTAACCCCTTCTTATTTGGGGCAGCCCCTCAAATACTCAAACACTACTATCATGTCACCCCCTAATTCTTCTTTTCATTAAACTAGACATACCAAATTTCAGCAACTGTTCTTCATATGTTTTAGTATCCAGTCCCCTAATTATCCTTGTTGCTCTTCTCTGCATGCAAGAATAATTTCAACAAGTCAGAATAGAATAGAATAGAATAGAATAGAATAGAATAGAATAGAATAGAATAGAATAGAATAGAATAGTGTAGAAATATCAAGAAGAGAATGGAAATATCAATAAGAATAGAATGGAATAGAAATATCAAAGATAGAATAGAATAGAATAGAATAGAATAGAATAGAATAGAATAGAATAGAATAGAATAGAATAGAATTCTTTTATTGTCCAAGTGTGATTGGACCCACAAGGACTTTGTCTTGGTGCAAATGCTCTCAGTGGACATAAAAGAAAAGAGACATTCTCAAGAGTCCAGAATTATCAGGTACAACACTTAATGATAGTCATACAGTACAATAGAATAGAATAGCAATTAGAATAGAATAGAATAGAATAAGAATAGAATAGGATAGAAAATAAGATAGAGAATAGAATAGAATAGGTTTATGGGTCAAGTGTGATTTGACACACAAGTAATTTGTCTCCAGTGCATAAGCTCTCACTGTACTTTTATCTTAGATTTAGAAGATATTTCAGGTGAAAGATCTAGACCAGGGGTAACCAATCTTGGCACGTTTAAGACTTGTGGACTTTAACTTCCCCAGTAGGCTGGCTGGGGGATTCTGGGAGCTGAAGTCCACCCCTCTTAAAGCTGCCAAAGTTGAGGAACACCGAACTGAAGGCTCTGCCATTTCCCCAACCCTGAAATCCGTCCTTAGCTTGCTCTCTTCCTCTCTTTACAGCCTCTTGTTCCAACACCAGTAACACTCCAGAGCTTCTTAAGACTTCTTGGATCTGCGATCATTTTAAGTGGTGGCATTTATTTCTTCACTACTCAGGTAAGATGGATGTCCTTTTTTGTTTCTGGCTCCTCTGACCACAAAATGCATTTTTACTACAGGCAGTCCTCGACTCGCAACAGTTCACTTAGCGATTGTTCAAAGTTGCAACAGCACTGAACAAAGTGACTTATTTTCACAGTTACAACCATTGCAGCATCCATGGTCATGTGGTCCAAATTCAGACGCTTGGCAAGTGACTCATACTTACGACGGTTGCAGCGTCCCAGGGGTCACGTAATCCCCTTTTGCAAACTTCTGACAAGCAAAGTCAATGGGGAAGCCGGACTCACTTAACAACCGAGTTACTAACTTACCAACTGCAGGGGTTCACTTAACAATTGAGGCAAGAAATGTTGTAAAATGGAGCAAAACTCGCTTAAGAAATATCTCACTTAATAACAGAAATTTGGGGCTCAGTGGTGATCGTAAGTCAAGGAATAACTGTATAGGTAGTCCTTGTCTTACAAACATTTGTTTAACACCCATTCCAAGTGAAGACAGGATTGAAAAAAGTGACCTACGATAGGTCCTCACACTTACAACCCATTGCAACAATCCTGATCAAAATGCAGGCGTTTAGCTTGCATTGTGTACTTACAACGATTGCAGCATCCCAGGGTGTGCGTGCGTGTTTGTGTGACATGATCGCCATTTGCAAGATCCCCAGCCGGCCTCCGACCAGCAAAGTCGGCTGGCGGGACCTCGGGGATTGCTCAGGAGTTCTTGGCTTCCATGACAGCCTTGGGCCTGACCCAACTAATTAGGGTCTCCACTCACACTGGGGGTCACATCTTGGATTTGGTTTTTGTCTCTGGACAGTGGCAGGATGACCTAGGTATAGGGGACGTTTTTATTGAGCCCTTGTCATGGTCAGATCATTCGCTCCTTAGGCTGGACTTCCAGGCCGCACCCCCTCGTCGCAGGGAGGCGAAGCCGATACGATGGTTCCGCCCCAGGCGCCTGATGGACCTGGATAGGTTCCTGATGGAGCTTGGGCCGTTTCCCGGTGTTCGAACACATGACTCAGTTGAGGACCTGGTGGCCACCTGGGATAGGGTGGTAGCTGGGGCCCTTGACCAAGTCGTGCCCTTGTGGCCTCTGACCCGATGCTGCTCTCGCTTGGCTCCATGGTTCTTTGAGGAGCTGAGGGAGATGAAGCACCGGAAAAGATGCCTAGAGAGCGGTTGGAGGGCCACCCTCTCCGGATCTGACCGAACACTATTGCGGTCCTATATTAGGACCTATTTAGTGACGAAAAAGGCAGCAAAGTGATCTTACTTTTCCGCCCTTATTGCATCCGCAGGAAATTGTCCAGCCATCCTTTTTAGGGTGACCCACTCCCTTTTAGAAGTGGGAGCGCGGGAGGATCCTCTGCAGGGACGGGCTGAGGATTTTTTGAATTTCCTGCTGGACAAAATCACTCAGATCCGGGATGAGTTGGACTCTGACTGGGCAACTCTGGACGGGGGGTTGGGGGGCAGAGTTGGGGGAGGTCATTTGGGATGAGTTCGATCCTGTGACCCTGGAGGATGTGGACAGGATGCTGGGTGGACTTAATGCTACCACATGTTTACTGGATCGTGTCCCTCCTGGCTGGTATTGGCCACTCGGAAGGTGACACGAGATTGGTTCCAGGGTATTATTAACGCTTCCTTGAGTAAGGGGTTTCTGCCTGCTGCCTTGAAAGAGGCGTTAGTGAGACCCCTCCTCAAGAAACCGTCCCTGGACCCAATTTTGTTATCTAATTATCATCCGGTCTCCAACTTTCACTTTGTGGCAAAGGCTGTTGAGAGTGTGGTGTCACGACAACTTCCCCAGCACCTGGATGAAGCTGTCTATTTAGATCCACGCCAATCAGGCTTCAGGCCCAGGTACTGCACGGAAACGGCGTTGATCGCGTTGGTGGATGATCTCTGGAGGACCCGTGACAGAGGTTATTCCTCTGTCCTGGTCCTGTTAGATCTCTCAGCGGCTTTTGATACTGTCGACCACAGTATCTTATTGCGGCGGCTAGGGGGGTTGGGAGTGGGTGGCACTGTTTTGTGGTGGTTCTCCTCCTTCCTCTCTCTCTGCCATTTTCCTCTCACCGTCCGGTGCGCTCCCGTCGGCATCTATGTGACCCCGAGGAATAGGGCCTTCTCTGTGGGAGCGTCTGCCCTCTGGAATGGGTTGCCTCCGGAGTTACGTACGGCCACGGACCTGGGGACCTTCAGGCATGACTTGAAAACTTGGCTCTTTGACCAGGCCGGCTTGGGCTGATTTTAGATTTGGGTATTTAAATTTTTATATTAAATTTTAGGGTTTTAGGGAGGGGTTTTAATTGTTTTCAGCCAGGGCCTTTAGTTTAATTTAGTTTTAACTTTTACATATTTATTGTTTTAATTGTATGGCTGTGCACCGCTCCGAGTCCTTCGGGAGAGGAGCAGTATATAAATAAATATTATTATTATTATTATTATTATTATTATTATTATTATTATTATTATTAATTCCTCTCCGATCGTTCGCAATTTGTGTTGGCAGGGGGGCAGAGATCGACCCCGAGGCCCCTGATTTGCGGGGTTCCTCAGGGGTCGGTGCTCTCGCCCCTGCTGTTCAACATTTATATGAAGCCGCTGGGTGAGATCATCCGTGGCTTTGGGGTAGAGTTTCATCAGTACGCTGATGATACTTAGCTGTACATCTCTACCCCAGGCCACCGACAAAGCTGTGGAAGTGATGTCCCAGTGCCTGGAGGCTGTGCAGGGTTGGATGGGGCGGAACAGGCTTCAGCTCAACCCAGCCAAGACCGAGTGGCTGTGCTTCCCGGCACCCCGATACAGCCAACTAGTTCCATCACTGGCTATGTGTGTGTGTGGGGAAATTCTTGCCCCCATAGACAGGGCGCGCAATCTGGGTGTCCTCCTGGACGTACACTATCGTTAGAAGAACATATAGTGGCTGTCGTCAGGGGGGCTTTTTATCAGGTCTGTAGGATCTACCAGTTGCAGCCCTTTCTGGATCGGGATGTGCTTCGTACAGTCACATCCGCCCTCGTTATCTCCCGCCTAGACTATGCCAATGCTCTCTACATGGGGTTTCCCTTGAAGAGCACCCAAGGGCTCCAACTGGTGCAGAATGCGGCTGCGCGGGTGGTTTGGGGGGCTTCTCGGAGCTCTCATGTTACACCACTCTTGCGTGAGCTGCATTGGCTCACGGTGGTCTTTCGGGTGCGTTTCAAGGTGTTAGTTACCATCTTTAAAGTGCTCCATGGCTTGAGACCTGGGTATTTACGGGACCGCCTACTGCCACCATCGATCTCCCGTCAGCCAGTGCGCTCCCATAGAGTGGGTCTCCTTGGGTTGCCGCTGGCTGGATGGCTGGCAACCCCGAGGGTGCAGGCCTTCTCATTGGGGGCACCCTCCCTCTGGAATGAATTAGCCCCAGAGATGAGGATCATCTCTGACCTTTTGACCTTCCGGCGCGCGTTGAAAACTCATTTATGTTATCAAGCCGGTCTGGCCTAGGGTTTTATAGGATTTTAAATTTGGTTTTAATTGGTTTTAATCCTTGTTTTTAAACCCTTGTCTCATTTTTATTATTCAGCCACAATATTTAATCTTTTTAATTGTTTTTAATTATTGTGTTGTTATTGTATTATTTTTAATGCCTGTACACCGCCCCAGTCCCGCAGGGAGAGGGGGCGGTATATAAATCTTGTAAATAAATAAATAAATAAATAAAGTCCCTGGGGGAAGCTTGATTCGCTTAACCACCACATGATTCACTTAACAACAGCAAGTGAGTCACTTCACTGTGCCAAAAATGGTCATAAAACTGGGCTCAGTGACTCAGTTAACAACCGCCTTGCTTAACGATGGAAATTGTAGTCCCAAATTATGGCCACAGCCTCTTCTACAAAATGGGGTTGGGCTTTTTACAACTCCACGTACAGCCAAATCCTTGACAAAATGAACAATTGGACAGTGTGAACTAAGTCATTCATACCCCTTCCCACATCCCTGTCATAATGCAGTTCTGATGACCCGGGGCACGGCACAGAGATAACACAGGCAGCTGGCAGTTCAAACTGCCCCTTTATTGCTCCAAATTTCCCCCAACGCTTCCACATTTCTGGCAAGTCCAAGAGCAAAGTGATGACACATACACACCAGTGGTGGGATTCAAATTTTTTTACTACTGGTTCTGTGGGCGTGGTTTGGTAGGCGTGGAAGGGGAAAGATACTGTAAAATCTCCAGTCAGAGGTGAGATTTGCTGGTTCTCCGAACTACTCAAAATTTCCGCTACCGGTTCTCCAGAACTGGTCAGGACCTGCTGAATACTACCTCTGATACACACCTCAAGCAGCCTCTGGGTGTAAATAGTCCAACCCAATGCTGTGAGCACCATGGCTGCAAAGTAAAAAATCCAGCAGGGCAAGTGGAGGAGTCCAGGAAGCAAAGGAGCAAGGCAAGTAATCTAGAAATCCAGAAAGAATGCAAGGAATCCAGGAAAGTTCAAACGTTGGCACTCAACACTCCAGAAATTCAGCATTAGTTCCCGACAAATGCCCCTCCCCACAGCATCTCCTTAAGTCTCAGTCCCCAGGTCTGCCTTGTGAAGAGGGGCAGGGCGCTCTCCTCCCGAGTACTCAGCTCAGTCTGTGCTGTTCTTGCCTTCTCTCCACTCTCCGTGCTTGAGGATCAAGAGTGGGTGGTCCTTACTCATCACCTGAGCTCTGTCTCTCATGTTCATGCTTAGCCTCTCTTGGTCATCCTTCCCCACCTTCATCCCTGGCTACAAACCATCCCAATCCTGAAAGGCCCGACTTGACCTGCTCCTCCCCATTTTCCTCCCAAGCAAATGAAGCTGCCCATTTGATCTTCATTGGCTCCAATTCTGGCTCATCTTCCTCCATAGATTCAGGCTCCGAGGTGAGCATGACAGCAGTGTTCTGATTTCTGTTCTTATTTATTCCCTTTTAGAGTATTCTCTTCTGGAGAAGACGCCGCTCTCTGAAAGGTCTTCTAATGGACAGCTGCTTCGACATATTACTGTAAGTGCGTATACGTCGCTGTTTTTATGGAGCGATTCAATCAACCAATCTATCAGATTAGAACTGGAAGGGACCTTGGAGGTCTTCTAGTTCAAACCCCTGCTCAAGTAGGAGATCCTAGCCTAGACCATTTCAGATGGTAAGATCTTCTGGTGGCAAGATGTTCCCCTGGTTACTTGTCCTTCCTCGCTGGATATTGGTCTTTTGTTGGAAGTATCGATGCAAGCACTACTTGTTTGCCTTTGTGGCTGAGGTAGGACTAGAACTCACCACCTCCTAGTGTTTGGCCCAAAATCAACCACCGATTTCAGGTCTAAGACAGGACTGGAATTTTCCATCTCCTGGTGATTGGTCCAAAGTCACCTAGTCAACTTTCATGCCTGATATAGGACTAGAACTCACTGGCTCCTTGTGGCTGATCCAAAGTCACCCATTTGGCTTTCTTGGCTGAGGTAGAACTAGAACTCACCATCTCCTTTGGATTGGCCCAAAATCCCCCACCCGATTTCATGTCTAAGGCAAGACTAGAACTCACTGTCTCCTGGTGATTGGCCCAAGGTTACCCAGCCAGCTTTCATGCCTCTGGTAAACCAGCCAGAAAAGCAACCAGATGAGATCATTTTATTTTATTGTCCAGCTAGATTAACATAATCTTGCACGTTTGAAAATACAAATCTCCCACTGTCTCTTTGATAGCTTGAGAAACCAAAGAGGATCCTTTCTGGGTTTCTTTCTCTGCCCATTATGCAGCTGTGGGCTCTGCCTTCTCTTATCAGAACATGCCCCCAAAACAGCATCTCTTCCTCTGTCATGGTTTTTCCCACTGTCAACTCATAACTCATTCCTATGCCTGTTCCCGAGTTGATATTAGAAGGAGGAAGGAAAGGCCTGAGGGAGCAGTGTGGCAGGTGAAGGCCAGAAGCACATTCCACCAATGGTTGGATTCAAAAAATTTTAGTACCAGTTCTGTGGCCGTGGCTAGGGGGTGTAGCTAGGGGGTGTGGCCATGTGACTGAGTGGGTGTGTGTTGTTGTTTTTGCTTTTTGAAGCATCCTTCCTTCGTTTTTTGGGCCTTCTGGGCCTCAGAGAACCCTCTGAGAGGGGCGTTTTTGCTCCCAAAAGGGTTCCCTTGGGCTCAAAAAGGCAGAAAATGAATTATGGGGGGCGCACAGCACCCCCCACACTTTGTTTTGGGGCCTCCCTGGGGCCCCTCCATTTTTTGCCTTTCCTGGGCCTCAGGGAAACCTCCTGGATGAAGCAGTAAGTAAGCGAGGGGAATTCCGGCACAGCTGGTCTTAGGAACAGCTGATAGTTGGGAGGGAAAAAAAATACCTTAAGGAGTGACTGGGCGGGTAAGCGTCAGGCAGGCGAGGTGGGGTGAGTGAATATTGGGCGGGTGGGGCAAGCAAGCGAGCGGCGACCAGGCAACCGGGCGACCAGGTTGAGGACATGGCCAGCCAGAAGTTACTATTGGTTCGGCAACCCACGCCAAATCCTTGCTACCAGTTCACGTGAACCGGTACGAACCGGCTGAATACCACCACTGCATTCCATGCTTATCTTGTGGAGATTGTAACCTAGGCTACCGGATCTTCTGCCCTTGAAAATATTTCATTGGAGAGCATGATGGATGACACCTGTCCCATGAACCTGTTTCTTGGAGCATCTGATTTATGACACACCCAGGGGGAGGGGGTGGGGGAAAACAGGCTCAGAGATGATAGTAAATTACGTGTCTCAGAGTTGGCTTCAGAGTTACTGCCGGACATGTTGCTCCTAACATATCTTTTGAATTCTTTTGAAGCTTGGCTCGAGGTTCATGATTTAATTAGGGCAATCGTCGGAACCCTGACACCCACCTTACGTCCTCCCAAATGATCGCTGCTTCTCTGTTTCTCTCTCTGGCGCTTCCAGGTTTGTGCAGGCACTTATCATCCTGGTTTCATCCGGGATGTTCTTTGCAAAGATGGAAGACTACACGTTGCCCATGGTGTTCGCCTTGCTTTTGGGCTGGGTGAACATGCTCTACTACACCCGCGGTTGCCAGCAGACGGGAATCTGCCTTGTGATGATACAGAAGGTAGGTCACAAAACCGGATCATTTCCGTTTCCAAATTCAGATATCTTCCGACTTATAACAATTCATTTAGTGACCATTCAAAGCTACAACGGTGCTGGAAAAAAGGGACTTACGACCATTTTTCTTACTTACGACTGTTGCAGCATGCCCATGGTGATGTGATCAAAATTCAGACGCTTGGCAACCAACTCGTATTTATGACCAGTCGGCGTATCCTGGAGTCACGTGATCCTCTTTTTGTGACGTTTTGACAAACCAATTCAAGGGGGAAGCCAGATTAATTTAACAACCACATTACTTAACAACGGTGGCAAGAGGGGTCGCAAAATAGAGCAGAACTGACGGAACAACAGTCTTGCTTAGCAACAGAAATATTTGGCTCAATTGTGGTCATAAGTCGAGGACTACATATATTGGAATACCTCTGATTTCACAGCGCAGCTCCCGAATCTAAACTCAGCTGAATGAGGACAACCTCATTTAGCAGTTTTCACCAAGCCAGGAGAGTGAGGGGCCTGTCTCACCTCCAGGGGAGGATATTCCACAGGGCGAGGGCAGATAAGGTTCAATCAGAATAGAGCTGGAAGGGACCTTGGGGGTCTTCTAGTCCAGCCCCCTGCTCAAGCAGGAGAACCTATATTATTTCAGACAAAGGGTTGTCCAATCTCTTAAAAACCTCCTGTGATGAAACTCCCACAACTGATGGTGGCAAGCTGTTCCACTGGTTAATTGTCCTCAGTGAACTTTCTCCTTAATACCAGGTTGCTTCTCTCCTTGATTAGTTTCCATCCATGGTTTCTCCTCCTGCCTTTTGGTGCTTTGGAAAATAAGTTGACCCCCAACTTCTTTGGGGCAGCTCTTAAATATTGATAACACTGCTATCATGTCCCCCTAGTCCTGCTTTTCTCTAGACTGGCCAGACCCAATTCCTGCAACCGTTCTTCGTCTTTTAATCTCCAGGCCTTTAATCCTCTTAGTTGCTCTTCTCTGCACTTTTCCCAAAGTCTCAGCATCTTTTTTGTAATGTGGAGACCAAAACTGGATGCCGGATTCCAGGTGTGACCTTACTAAGGCTTTGTAAAGTGGTGCTAATACTTCACGTGATTTTGATTTTGTGCCTCTGTTTAGACAACCAAGGATTGGATTCGCTTTTTGGCTGCTGCCACACATGGCTGGCTCACCTTTAAGTGATTGTCCAAGGTCCCTCTTACTGTTTTTTGAGCCAGGTTTCGCCTAATCTGTACTTGTACCTTTGGTTTTTCCTGCCCAGGTGTAAAAGCCTTGCTTTCCTCCAGATTGAAATTCATGCTTTTGGAGAGGGCCCATTGTTAGGTGCTGAGTTTGAAAGTCAGCAATCTACACATTGCTTCTCATTTTCATTCCAGGTCATCTTGAAGGACCTTTGGCATTTCCTGATGCTTTATGTGATCCTCCTAGGGGGCTTTGCAACAGGTGAGTGTCATGCCAAGAGGAGGCACGGGTGTGACCATAGCCAAGTTAAATTAAGTCAAGGTAAGATAGGCTCACAGATAGCCACCGGAGCAGGAGGTAGCCAGGGACCAAGGAGAGATCCAAAAGAGAAATTTTCTTGCCTCCAGAAGTTGTGGGTGCTTCATCACTGGAGGTTTTGAAGAAGAGACAGTCATTTGTCTGGAATGGTCTAGGGCCTCCCTAAGGTCTTCTTCCTTGAGCAGGGGGTCAGACTAGAAGACCTCCAAGGCCTCTTTCAGTCCTGTGATTCTACGAAAACTCCTGCTCTTACTGTCCTTGGTTAAAGAGATGGTCAAGGAGGCTTGTTTTGAACACTGAGCCCATCTATGATTGATTTAGTTTAGTTTGTCAAGCATGTATGAGAAAACAAGTATGAACATAATATATAAACATATAAGCATAACCTCGTATAAGTATATACATAATAAATGAGTACCACTAAATGGGAACAGTAGGATAGGAACGGTAGGCACGCTGGTGCGCTCATGCATGCCCCCTTACAGACCTCCTAGGAGTGGAGTGAGGTCCACGGTAGACAGTTTAAGGTTAAAGTTTTGGGGGTTTGAGAATGTAACAACAGAGTCAGGTAGTGAATTCCAGGCATTGAGCACACTGTTGCAGAAGTTGTATTTTCTACAATTGAGTTTGGAGCGGTTTACTTTGAGTTTGTATCTATTGTTTGCCCGTGTGTTGTTATGGTTGAAGCTGAAGTAGTTGTTGACAGGTAAGACGTTATAGCAGACAATTTTGTGTACTAAGCCTAGGTCAGACCATAGGCAGTATACTTATAAATTGTCTAGGTCCAAAATTTCAAACCTGGTGGCATAATCTTGGTGGATGATCTCTGGAAGTCCCGGGACAGGGGTTGTTCCTCTGTCCTGGTCCTGTTAGATCTCTCAGCGGCTTTTGATACTGTCGACCACAGTATCTTATTGTGGCGGTTGGGGGGGTTAGGAGTGGGAGGCACCATGTTACGGTAGTTCTCCTCCTTCCTCTCCGACCGCTTGCAATTTGTGTTGGCAGAGGGGCAGAGGTCGGCCTTGAGGCCCCTATTTTGTGGGGTGCCTCAGGGGTCGGTGCTCTCGCCCCTGCTGTTCAACATTTATGTGAAGCCGCTGGGCGAGATCATCCGTGGGTTCGGGGTAGAGTTCCATCAGTACGCTGATGATACTCAGCTGTACATCTCTACCCCAGGCCACCCCAACGAAGCCGTTGAAGTGATGTCCCGGTGCCTGGAAGCCGTGCGGAGTTGGATGGGTCTTAACAGGCTTTGTCTCAGCCCGACCAAAACCAAGTGGCTGTGGTTTCTGGCACCCAGATACAGCCAGCTCATTCCATCGCTGGCTGTGGGGGGAGAGATCTTGACCCCTACGGAGAGGGCACACAATCTGGATGTCCTCCTGGATGTACGGCTGTCATTAGAAGAGCACATTGCAGCTCTCGCCAGAGGGCCCTTTTGTCAGATCCGGCAGATCTACCAGTTGTGCCCCTTTCTGGATCGAGGTGCTCTCCGCACAGTCATTTCTGCCCTCGTCATCTCCCGCCTAGACTACTGTAATGCTCTCTACATTGGGCTCCCCTTGAAGAGCATCCGGAGGCTTCAGCTGGTGCAGAGTGCGGCTGCGCGGGTGATTTTGGGGGCTCCTCGGAGCTCCCGTGTTACACCACTCCTGCACAAGCTGCACTGGTTTCCAGTGGCCTTCCAGGTGCGATTCAAGGTGTTGGTAGTCAGCTTTAAAGCACTCCATGGCTTGGGACCTGGGTACTTACGGGACCGCCTGCTGCCACCATCGGCCTCCCGCCGGCCAGTGCGCTCCCACAGGGTGGGCCTCCTTGGGGTGCCGTCAGCTGGACGATGCCGCCTGGCAGCCCTAAGGGTGCGGGCCTTCTCTGCGGGGGCATCCTCCCTCTGGAATGAATTACCCCCCGAGATGCGAGCCATTACTGACCTGCAAACCTTCCAGCGCGCACTAAAGACTCACCTCTTCCAACAGGCCGGTCTGGCCTAGTATCAATTACTAGGGTTTTAAATTTTTTGGTAATTTTAACTTTTTTACCTTCTTTTATTGTGTTTTTTCAGCCACTAATTTAATTCTTTTTAAATCTATTTTAAATTCTATTTATTGTGTGGTTTTATCTTGGCTGTACACCCACCCCGTGTCCCATTGCAGGAGAGGGGGTGGTATAAAAATTTAATTAAATAAATAAATAAATAAATAAATAAATAATATATTCTATTGCGAGCTGAGGAGTGGAGTACTCTTCACATGAAATACTTCTGGACTCGCTCAATTGTATTAATGTCCATTGTACAGTGTAGATTCCAGGCAGATAAGCTGTATTCGAGAATTGGCCTGGCGAAGGTTTTGTATGCCCTGGTTTGCAGTTCAACGGTACCAGAGAAGAAGCTTCGCAAAATTAGGTTAACAACTTTTAATACCTTTTTGGCAATGCTGTTACAGTGAGCTCCGGGGCTTAGATCAGGGGTGGGATTCTACCGGTTCAGACCAGTTCGAGTGAACTGGATGTTAAATTTATATCTGGTTCGCTGAACCGGTATTTCAACCGACCAGCTGACCCTGCCCACTCTTCCCCTCCCAGGAGTCTCCACGTGGCCCATTTTCAATGGAGGTAAGTGCAGGGTCCGTGCAGAGGCTCTGGGAGGGGGAAAAATGGGCCTTCCGCCTGTTTTCCACCTTCCAGAGGGCCTCCAGAGCCCAGAGGAGGCTGTTTTCACCCTCCTAGAAGCCTAGGGGAGGCCTCTGGATCCTTGGGAGGGCGAAAGCGGCCCTCCCAGAAGTACCGGAAGTCATGAAACAGGCCTGTTTGCGACTTCCAGAGGGCTTCCATAGCCTGGAGGAGGCTCTTTTCGCCCTCTGGAGGCCCACTGGAAGCTGGAAACAGGAAGCTCTTGTAGGCCACGCCCACCATGGCCACGCCTACCCAGTACCCAGGCAGCGAACTGTTTGCTGGGATTTTTGAATCCCACCCCGGCTTAGATCTTTTGAAATGAGTACTCCTGGGTCCTTGACAGAGTGAGGGTTGTCTACGAGGTCGTACCCTCCCAGTTTGTATGTAGTGTTCTGATGTTTGTTGCCAATGTGTAAGACAGAGCATTTTGTTGGTGGAGATTTGAACTTGCCAATCGTTTGACCATTCTGACACATAGTTCAGGTCCCTTTGTAGGGCAGCAATATCGTCAGTGGTGTTTCATAGTTTTAAGTCATCAGCGAAGAGGACGCAGTTGCCTTTAATATGATCGCAAATGATCGCTATGTAAATTAGAAAGAGAGTGATGCTGGACTGGAATTCATATCAGGAAAGATTTTCTGTGGCAGGTACACCTTAATTGGGGGGTGAGGAGATTTCAGGTTTGAGAAGAAAGAAAGTCCATCAGCTGAATCCAGGTGGAAAATTGAAATATGGGTGGCCATAGAAATGGAATGCATGAACGAGAGAATGAATGAATGAATGAATGAATGTATGACTGAATGAATGAGGGGGTGAATGAGTGTGAATAAATGAGTGAATGGATGAATGAATGAGTGTGAATGAATGAGTGAGGGACGTGAGTAAAAAAGTGACTGAATGACTAAATGAATGGATGAGTGAGTGAATAAATGATGAGTGAGTGAATGGCTGGATGAATGAGTGAGTGAATGAGCGAACGAGATGGTGAATGAGTGTGAATAAATGAGTGAGTGGGTAAATGAATGAGTGAATGAGTGAGTGGATGAATGAGTGAGTGAAGTGAGTGAAAGACTGACTGAATGACTAAATGAATGAATGAGTGAGTGAATAAATGAGTGGGTGAATGACTGGACGAATGAGTGGATGAATGGATGAGCGAACAAAATAAATGAATAAGTGAGTGAGCAAATGACGATGAATGAATGAGTGAATGAATGAACGGATGAATGAATAGGAGGATGAATGGGTGATGAAAAGGTGAGTGAATGAACGAGTGGATGAATGAGTGAATGAGAGAACAAAATGAATAAATGAGTGATCAAATGAATGAGAGGATGAATGAGTAAATGAATGAATGGGAGGATGAATGAAAAAATGAATGAATGGGAGGATGAATGGTTTTGTGAAAGAGTGACTTAATGAATGGATGAATGACTGTGAATGAGTGAACAAAATGAATGAATGAAAGAAAAGACGAATGAATAGCTAAATGAATTAATAAGTGAATGAGTGAATGGATGAATGAATGGGAGGACGAATAGGTGTGGAAAAGACTGAGTAAGTTAATGAGTGGATGAATGAGTGTGAATGAGTGAACAAAATGAATGAATGAATGAAAGAGGATGAAAGAATGAGTGAATGAATAACTAAATGAATTAATGAGTGAACAAATGAATGGGAAGATAAATGGGTGAGTGAAAGAGTGAGTGAGTGGGTGGATGAATGAGTATGGACGAGTGTGAATGAGTGAATAAAATGAATGGATGGATGAGTGAGGGAATCCATGAATCAATGAGTGAAAGACTCAGGGTGAAGGATACACAAAGAATGAGATCAGAAACCAGAGATCACCTGGTCTGCCCTTCCATACATCACACAGAATTAGCACCTGGTTTTTCTTCTCCACACCCACCAACAGCCACAAGATGTCAAAACTTCCTTTTAGATATTCTATGCGCAGACTAAGTCCAGATTTCTTGGTATCTTGATGCAAACAAAACTGGAACAATAAGACCAGGGGGACAACTAATGATGCCTTCAAAGATCAACCAAAGACACTTTGGATCTCGTGTCCTTCAAAGTGAGAAGGTTCCCCCAAAGTTTCCAGCGAAATAATTGAAATTTCAATGGCTCCTTACAGCTCTCATTGTCCTCACCGGGGGCGCTCCCCACTCCACCCACAATATGTCTGTCCCACTCAGCGACGACTCTGAAGACCAGGCCGTGTATTCAGGACTGCTTCAGACTGTACTGCTGCTCTTCAGGTTCACCATCGGCATGGGGGACCTGGAGTACAACGAGAAGGTGAAGCACAGCTATACTGCGATGCTGTTGGTCCTGCTCTTTGTCATCTTGACCTACATCCTCTTGCTCAACATGCTGATTGCCCTGATGAGTGAAACGGTCACCGATGTCTCCAAGTACAGCCAGAGTGTCTGGCAGTTGCAGGTAAGGCCCCTTCCATTGGGACGGTGGCCATTCCTGGCCCAGCAGGGGCTTAAATGGAACCAGATTCAAAGAACCAGAGGAAGAGAAGATGTGTAGCTCGGGGTTCAACTGTGGGGTCCTTGGTGCTCTCTGAGCTGGGTAGTTTTCTTGAAGGCGTTTCATGACCCAACTATGTAAGCTCATCAGTGCTAGAAGAAAGCAGGTGAAGAGGAGGAGGAGGAGGAGGGAGGAGGAGGAAGAAGAGGAGAAGGAAAGAGGTAGTGAAAGAGTCCTTGGTGCTCTCTGAGCTTGGTGATTTTCTTGTAGACATTTCATGACCCAACTAGATAACATCATCAGTGCTAGAAGGAAGAGGGGTTACCTTCTTTCTGTTTATATATCAGTAACTTGTCCTTTTAGTATTACTGGGAGTGTTGTTTTCTTCTTGGCAGTTCCACCATTAGGTGGTTGTTTACTGTTTGGTTTGTCTTGTGATAACCAATTGGGTAATGAAATATCTGAAAGAAAACAACCCAGCTTAGAGAATACCAAGGACCCCACAGTTCTCCTCCTCCTCCTCGTCTTCCTCCTCTTCTCCCACTCCACAAACCCCACCCCCTTCTGTCCCTGAAGACATTACCTAGTTGGGTCATGAAACATCTGCAAGAAAACCATCAAGCTCAGAGGACACCAAGGACTCTACAGTTCAATCCTGAGATACAAATATTATTTTCTATTGGTATCTATCTATCTATCTATCTATCTATCTATCTATCTATCTATCTATCTATCTATCTATCTATCTAGTATCTATCCATTATCTATCTATATCTACTCACCTATCATCTATCATCTATCTACCTACCTACCTACCTATCATCTATCTATCATCTATTCATCCACCCACCAATTATCTATCTTTATCTATCTATCCATCCATCATCTATCTATATCTACCCATCTATCATCTATCCATCTATCTATTTATCATCTATCTATCATCAATCCATCCATCTATCATCGATCTATTCATCCATCCATCCATTATCTGTCTGTCTGTCTGTCATGCCCCAGTTGGAGTCTTACTCCGAGGGAGAAGAGGAACAGCCAACAGGGAGTGGAAGTGTGGTTCCGGAGGTTGTGGAAGAAGCTGGGGAAGGGCAGAGGCCAGCTGGGCAGTCAGAGGAAGACCCAGGCCCATCCCCTCTCCATCCTAGGGCACACAGGGAGGAGAGGATAAGGGAGAGATGCGAATGGCATGGTCTATGGGGGAGGAAAGGGCCTTGATCCTCTTCATGGGCTGCAGCTGTGAGAACTGTTTAAAAGGACGGACATGCGTATGGCCCAGTGCTGGAAACAAAGCATGGAAATATCTCTAGTTTGTCCATTCCTATCTGAGTTTGGCGTCCTTCCCAGCATGTGTTCCGATATCTGTGGATATCTTCAAGCCCTTATCTTGCCTTAATTGCTTCAGTGTGGTTTGTGTTGTTTTTGCTATTTATAATTTATAGGCATTTTTAGTTTAAACGGCATTTCCTCGTTCTCATAACTGCTTGTGGGGGAGATTTTTGTCTCCAGTCTAGGATATTTGGAGCTGTGAAGCCAAGTTGAAGGAATAAAAGGGGCTTCGCCTGTTTATATGACTTTATTTTATATCCCACCCTGGGTCATCACACTATCTATCTATCTTCTATCCATCGCCATCTATCTATCCATCATCTATCTATCCATCATCTATCTATCCATCATCTATCTATCCATCATCTATCTATCTATTTATCTATCTATCTATCTATCTATCTGTCTGTCTGTCTGTCTGTCTGTCTGTCTGTCTGTCTGTCTGTCTGTCTATCTATCTATCTATCTATCTATCTATCTATCTATCTATCTATCTATCTATCTACCTACCTACCTACTGTACATACATACATACACCCACATATCCATCCTTCCTTTTTTCCCTCTCTCCCTTCTTCCACCCACCCAGCTCCCCCTCCCTACCCTCTCTCATTTATAAGCTCTGTTCACCAACCACTCTATTTGCAGAGAGCCATCGCTATTCTACAGATAGAGAAAAACAGGATCTGGTCTTGTAAAAAAGCCCAGAGAGACAACCGTTTCATCCTCATCGAATTCAAGGACAAGAAAGAGAGGGAGTTTTTTCGGTAAGTTTAACCACGTGCCCAATTGGGGTACGAAACACGTCATTTCAGAAATGGACCCTCCCTGATTCTCTTGAGCATAAAAGGAGAAGGAAGGAAGGAAGGAAGGAAGGAAGGAAGGAAGGAAGGAAGGAAGGAAGGAAGGAAGGAAGGAAGGAAGGAAGGAAGGAAGGAAGGAAGGAAGGAAGGAAGGACAGACATTCGTGCTTGCAAAATATCTGTTGCTGTAATATTATAACAAAAAACTAGCATTAGCATTCCTAACTTTGGGCTCCTGGTCTGGAGTACCTCTAAGGGCTGGTGTGAATTGTCTACAGGTGTGCTTGAAAAGACTTTTTACTGGGTTTTAGTTTGGGTGGGTGGAGGGTGGGGGTTGCAGCCTAAAAAATTATTCTGTGTCTTTGAGACAAGAAAGCAGTACAATGGTTGTAAGTCACTTGACTTACAACCATTCCTTTAATGACCATTCAAAATTTCAATGGCCCTGAAAGAAGTGACCTTAGGACTGTTGCAGCATCCCCCCGGTCACGTGATCAAAATTTGGACACTTAGCCACAGGCATGTACTTATGACAGCTGCACGGGTCATGTGATCCCCTTTTGCAATCCTCTGACAAGCAAAGTCAATGGGGAAACCAGATTCGCTTAACGACTGCATGATTCACTTAACGATCGCTGTGATTCATTTAACATGACAACCAGGGCAAACAATACGTTTGTACAATGGGGTGCCACTCGCTTAACAGCTGTCTTGCTTAGCAATGGAAAGTTTGGGCTCGGAATAGAATAACAGAGTTGGAAGGGACCTTGGAGGTCTTCTAGTCTAAACCCCAACCAATTGTGGTCATAAGTTGAGGACTTAATGTGTCCTGCTGATAACTCTTGGAATCTTTTTCTAGAGTAGAAGAGGAGAATTGGGAAGATTGGACTGAAAAACTTGTCCTCAAAGAAGAACCATGTGTCTGGAAGAGTCATCAGGTAGAAGAAACCATGTTTCTGGACGAGTCGTCAGGTAAGAACGGTACCACAACGGTGTCAAGAATGGGCAGCACCCACATGTCATTGTGACTGTCTAAGCTGTGGGTTGGGTTTTATGGAGTGGCCTTGAAGTAAAGGTATAGAGCAGGTGGAACCTGGCTTAATGGTGGTAAGTGCAAGAGGGAAGTTACAGTCTTAGCTGGACTTCAGTAAGGCATTTGATAAAGTAGACCACAACCTACTACTTGATAAGATAGAAAACCGGGGCTTAGTAGACAGCATCACCACCAGACGGATTCGTAACCGGCTGACCAACCACACTCAACATGTAATCCTCAATGGAACTGCATCTACATGGAGGGAAGCATGCAGTAGGGTACCCCATGGCTCTGTCTTGGATCTTGGAATATTACTCGACAATCACTTAAATATGAGCCAGTCGTGTGCTGCAGCTGCCAAAAAACCCAACACAGTTCTAGGCTGCATTGGCAGAGGGATAAAATCAGGGGTAGGATTCAAATTTCTTAACAACCGATTCTGTGGGCATGGCCTAATTTGTGGGTGTGGCTTGGTGGTCATGTGACTGGCTGGGCATGGCTTGTACGTAAATATTGTAAATATTGATGTAAATATTGATTTTTTTTAAAAAAAGAGCAACTTTTACCCCAAATCAGGCAAAGCAGGCAGGGAGATTGAGTTGCTTGCAGAATCACAGATTCACTCACAGATCTACCATTCTGCAATCTGCTGCCTGAGTCTGCACTGAAAAATAGACGTTTCAGTCCTAAGGAAGGTTCAGCTCTGCCCTCGGGCCACTTCTCCCCCCCGCCCCAACCCCCTGAATACCACACCTGACTGGGCCTCAGGGAAAAGGCAAAGCAGTACAACAGCGATTTAGATTAGCTAGAAAGCAAGACATCCAACCATTTCCTGATTTTTAGCTAATCTAAATTGCCCGATGGTTGGGAGGGAAAAAAAGGAAAAATAGCAACTTACCAAAAATTAGACGAAGCCACAACACAGGCAAGTTGGATGGTGTGCACGCCAGGTAAGGAGTGACTGGGTGGGGAGGGGAGGGGTGGGGCCAGCCAGGAGCATGATTTGCCGGTTCTCCAAACTGCGCAGAATCTTAACAATCGGTTCTATAGAACCCGTCTATACCGGTAGAATTCCACTCCTGGATAGAATCAAGATCACAATCACGTGAAGCGTTAATGCCGCTTTATAAGGCCTTACTAAGACCACGCTTGGAATACAGCATCCAGTTTTGGTTGCCACGATGTAAAAACGAAGTTGAGACTCTGGAGAAGAGAGTGCAGAGAAGAGTGCAGGGAGACATGAGCAGATTGAGGAAATGAAACAGCCACTTCACCAACGTGTAGCACAACATAGGAGAACAAACCCATCAGGACAAGATTCAGCAGCCCACCTGCATTTGAAAGACAAAGGCTGCTCTTTTGAAGACAGCAAAAGTCCACCTTTTGGACAGAGAGGACCTCTAGTTTGAAAGAGGGGTCCAAGAGGCCATCTGTGTCCAAATTGAGCAGCCCTCCCTCAACAGAGGAGGAGGGATACCACATCCTCTATCTCCAGTCTACAACACAGTCCTTTCTGCAGTTCCAAGAAGCCCCATTTGCATCACTCAGGTGACCCTGAGGGCACAGGTAAACCTCCAAGTGGCCTCAGTGATCCTCTAAAAGGACGCAAGTGACCAGCTGTCTTTATGCAAGGAGTATAAATCCTTCCCTTCCCCACCATCCAGTCAGAACTGAAGAAGCTCCTTGGATGAGAAGCGAAAGGTCTTCAAAGAAAAGCCAGAAAGTCCAGTTGCCTCTTGAAAAAGCACCTTTGGAACAATGCAGAGAAGACCAACAAAGATGATTAGGGAGCTGCGGGCTACTTAAATACAGGTAGTTCTCGACTTACAAGTGACCATTCAAAGTTACATCATCACTGAAAAAAGTGATTTTTGACCATTTTTCACACTTATGACCATGGTAGCATCCCTATGGTCAAGTGAGCCAAATTCCAACACTTGGCAACTGACTCGTGTTTATGACCGTTGCAGCGTCCCGAGGTCACTTGATCCCCTTTTGTGGCCGTCTGATGAGCAAAGTCAATGGGGAAGCCAGATTCGCTGAACAGCCGTGCTACTAACTGAATTGATTCACTCAGCAACGGTGGCTAGAAAGGTTGTAAAATGGAGCAAAATTCACTGAGCAATGGCCTTGCTGAGCAACAAGAATTTTGGACTCAATTTTGGTCATAAAACGAGGCCTACCTCTATATGAAGAACAGCTTCTATCTCAGGGCAGTAACTCTATTGGATTTTAGTATATAGTGCAATATGAATGCAATACCAGGGGTTTTCAATTCAATGTATAGAATGTGAAGGAGGTGTGTTTGTGTTTTATTTTCATAGTCATAATATACACTGAAGATAGTATTTAATATCGTTGTATGATAGTATTGTCATCGTTGCAATGACAATAAACTAAATTAAAATGAAGAACTGTTGCGGAATTGTCTCGGAGTAGGCTAACAAAGAGAAGGACATGATAGCAGTCTTCCAGTATTTGAAGGGCTACCACAAAGAAGAGGGAGGTCAACTTATTGTCCAAAGCACCTGAAGGCAGGACAAGAAGCAAGGGATGGAAACTGATCGAGGAGAGATGCAACCTGGGATTAAGGAGACACTTCCTAACAGTTAGGACAATTCAGCAGTGGAACAGCTTGCCACCGGAAGTTGTGAAACTCCATCCCTGGAGGCTTTCAAGAAGAGACTGGACAGCCATTTGTCTGAAATAGTTTACATCCGTAAGTATTAGCACCGCTTCATAAAGCCTTAGTAAGGTCACTCCTGGAATCCGGCATCCAGTTTTGGTCCCCACGTTACAAAAAAGATGCTGAGACTTTGGGAAAAGTGCAGAGAAGAGCAACTAAGAGGATTAAAGGCCTGGAGATTAAAACATACGAAGAACGGTTGCAGGAATTGGGTCTGGCCAGTCTAGAGAAAAGCAGGACTAGGGGGACACGATAGCAGTGTTCCAATATTTAAGAGCTGCCTCAAAGAAGTTGGGGGTCAACTTATTTTCCAAAGCACCAGCAAGCAGGAGAAGAAACCATGGATGGAAACTGATCAAAGAGAGAAGCAACTTGGAATTGAGGAGAAACTTCCTAACTGTGAGGATAATTAACCAGTGGAACAGCTTGCCAGTTGTTAAAAACAGGCAGTTTTTAAGAAGAGACTGGACAACCTTTTGTTTGAAATGATATAGGTTCTCCTGCTTGAGCAGCGGGTTGGACTAGAGGATCTCAAGATCTTTTCCAAGTCTGTTGTTGTTTTTGTTATGTTGTTGTTGTTGTTGTTGTTGTTATGTTATTATTATTATTATTATTATTATTATTATTATTATTATTATTATTATTATTATTATTATTATTATTATTATTATTATTATTATTACAGATGGCAGTGTAGCTCCATCGAACTCGAAACAGTTTGGCAGAATTCTAGGTTAACTCAGCAGCTCCTTTTCCAACTAGGTAGTCCTCGATTTATGACCAATCACTTAGTGGCCAAAATGACAACAGACTGACCTTGGGGCTGACGGTTCTGATGGTCGCTTCCCTCTAACTTTGGGTGCATGACCATTGGCAGTTTCCAGCTGTCACATGGCCGTGATTTACGACGGTCTTACCCAAATTTGGAACCCCTGGTTTGCTTAATGACCACGGCATTCTCTTAACAATGGCCACAGAAACGGTCCTAAAATCAACAGATCCATTTTTCAACCGTCATGGAGAGAATCCAAAAACCGTCATTATGGTCAGAAGGCGAGGATTACCTGCAAATGTTTTCGGGAGATCTGGATTGGGAGCTCCCCAAAATACTGCAGTTCCCGAAAACTTTGTACCGGTAGCCCTCAACTTACGACCACAATGGAGCCCCAAGTTTCTGTTGCTAAATGAGACAGTCGTAGAGTGAATTTTGCCCCATTTTCTAACCTTCCTTCCCACAGTTGTTAAGGGAATCACTGCAGTTGCTAAGTTAGTAACACGGCTGTTGAGTGGATCCGGTTTTCCAGTTGACTTTGCTTGTCTAACGGTCGGCAAAGTGGGGTCATGTGATGCCCCAGGGGACACTGCAATACCGTCATAAATGCGAGTCACTTACAAAGGGTCCGAATTTCGATCACTTGACCATGGGAATGCTGCAATGGTTGCAAATTGTGAAAACTGGCGATAAGTTGGTTTTTTTTTTCACTGCCGTTATAACTTCGAACGGTCCCTAAAGGAACGGTCGTAAGTCGAGGACTACTTGCAAAGCGCTGCTTAGTGTGGTAACTTGCGCTAATCGCTCGTTTCTTGACTTCCCCTGTTACTCCAGTGTCGAAAATACGGAGCTGGGTGTCCCAAGCCATGTCCCGCTTGTCTCCTTCGAGGGAGCAGGAGGGTGAAAACAAAGAGCAGATGACGATGGTCTTAGGACCTCTTAGGACCATAGGAGGAGAGGAGTCACCAGCTGGAAGGAGGAATGAACAGACTTCACTTTAAGGAGGAAGAATATCGTGTGCGTCTCAGTTAAAGCAGCACAGAAATTCCCTGGGAATGAAACCCAGCACCTTCGGAGAGCTTAGCCCACTCATATTCTTCTTCCTTCTTCCTCATCCTCCTTCTTCTCCTTTACTCCTCCTCCTATTTCCTCTCCCACTCCTTCCCCTCCTCCTTCTCCTGCCCAGTCAGGTTGTTCTTCTTCATTTTCCTTCCTCCTCCCTCTTCTTCCTTCCTTTTTTCCCTCCTTCTCTTCCCCTCCTCTTCCTCCTTCTCAATGAGTGTGTTTCTTGGCGGATTGCTTTCTTTGCGATAGAGATGGGCTAAGAATTTTGTTTTGAGAAAATAATAACATTCCATCTGACGTGTTGGTTTCGATCCTCGGTGTGCTTCCCAGAGTCATTGCTGTAAATGGAGCAGCACTTTAAATTTAAAATAATACAGGCAGGACAAGAACTCATGGATGGAAACTAATCGAGAGAAGCAATCCAGAACTCAGGGAGAAATTTCCTGACAGAGGACAATTACTCAGTGGAACAACTTGCCTCCAAAAGTTGTGGTTGGTGCAACACTGGAATTTTGAAGAAGAGATTGGACAACAGTAAGTCTGGAATAGTATAATAATGAAGATATAACGAAGGCATTTAGAATTTTTCTTATATGTATCCATGTATTCATAACTATGTTTTTACTTATACCTATTATCTTGTAAGCAACTGACAAAAATAAATATATAAATAAAATAACAAAAGGAGTCCGACAGGGATGCCCATTGTCACCTCTGCTCTTTATTTTGACACTAGAGACACTATTAATAAAAATTAGGAATAATTCAGAAATACAGGGAACAAAAATTAAGAGTATAAACTACAAGCATTCGCAGATGATTTGGTTTTCTTTTGAGGAGCCACTAGAATCAGGCCCAATTTTTATAGAATTAGAAAAAAACTTCCAACCTATTCTATTCTGTTCTATTCTATTCTCCATTCCATTCCCTTATTTAAATCTTATTCCGTTCTATTATTCTCTTCTCTTTAATTCCTCTTCTCTTCTCAGATTTGGAATGAACCTATTTGCTGCTCTGGGCAGTTGACTCTCCAGCCGCTGGAACCTTTTGGGATTTTGGTGTGTGATTCTGTTCTGGCTTTGCAATACTGCAATGCACTTCACACCTCTGATAAAACTATATCATTCTCAACAAATGGAGCCAAGGATAATTTTTATTTAGAGGTTTAAGCAGCGGCAGGTTTGACAGTTGTTGATTTGATTCTCTAATTCTAAGGATTATTTTTTCCACTCTTCTTCTAGAATGCCCCTTCCATTATTTTGCCTCCTACAACATAATTTAAAAAAATGCAAATCTTGGCTGACCAATCTTTTGGAATTGGTCCTTTGAATCTGGTGTTTCTCAACCGTGGCAGTTTTAAGGTCCACGGATTTCAATTATGGGACTTGAAGTCCACATGTCTTAAAGCTTGCGGGCTGGAGACTTCTGGGAATGGAAGTTCACCCATCTTGAAGTATGCTGGGCAGGGAACTCTGGGAATTGAGGTGCTCATAGCGTAAATCACCCTGGCTGGAGAATTCTGGGAGTAGAAGTCCTCCCCTCTTAAAGCATGCTGGCTAGGGAATTCTGGGAGTGGAAGTTCATCTATCTTAAAGCATGCTGGCTGGGGAATTCTGGGAGTAGAAGCCCACCTCTCTTAAAGCATGCTGGCTGGGGAATTCTGGGAGTCGAAGTTCACCTATCTTAAAGCTGCTAAAGTTGAAAACCACTGCATTACACAATTCTACTGTTTTAGAAAAACATGTAGAGCAAAAAGGGTGAACCCTTCAAAATGGTTTCTTTAAAACACATCACTGAAGAGAATCAAAACAAAGGCGTTTCAAAATATTATCAGTAAAAAGAAGCAACGAAATCAGCAAAACCAAGCAATTGTCTGTCAAAGTACTCCTTTGCCCCTTGCAGGAGCCCCAAATTTCCATGGTTAGCAAGAAAGCGGTTATGAGTTTTGCATCACTTTATCTTTCTTGCCAGAGTTATTGAATCACTGTATAGGTCATCCTCAACCTATGACTACAAGGGAGTCCAAAATTTCTATGGTTAACCAAGATAGTAGTTTTCCCCATTTTACAACTTTTCCTGCCACGGTTGCTAAAGCGAATCACTAAGTTGTTGAGTTACTAATCCGATTGTTAAGTAATCTGGCTTCCCCACTGACTTAGTCAGAGGCTCGCAAAAATATGAGTCAGTCACCAAGAACTGATCATAGCAGAGGGGATGCTGCAATGGTTGTTAAGCGTGAAAAATGGTCGTAAGTCACTTTTTTCAGTGCCATTCTAACTCTGAACAGTCACTAAATGAACTGCTGTACATCAAGGACTCTAGCCGATCCCCAGCACAGCAGCATCTTCGTTGCAATGTTGTTTTTCCAATGCTATGTGTTTCCTTTCCTCTCGCTGCTAAGTAAATTGGCCCCGGTGAGAATTCAGAAGCATTTAGCAAGGCTGAAAGGTTTGTTTACCCCATGATGTGCACTTAAGGTTTAATTACCGCAAACGTTGTCACACTGGGGGAAAACAAGAGGAATGTTCCTTAGGGAAGAAGCAAAAATCCAGGATGGGCGAAGCATCAAGGAGAGAAGCAACCTAGATCTAAGGAGAAATTTTATGATAGTTAAACAATTGATCAGTGGAACAATGTGCTTCCAGAAGTTATGAATGCTCTCCCAACACGGGACATTTTTAAGAAATTGGGACAGCCATTTGTCTGAAATATTACAGAGTTTTCTGCCTAAGCAGGGGGTTGGACTAGAACCGTGATGGCGAACCTATGGCACACGTGTCACAGGTGGCACGCAGAGCCACTTGTGCCGGCACACGAGCTGCAGGCAAACTTACCGCACTGCACATGCATGCGCCTCACAGCTGATTTTCGACCAGTTTGAGGCCTTTTTCAGCCTCCCAAAGGCTTAAGGAAGGCTTCTGCAGGGTTCTACAAGCTTTGTAGGCTGAAATCTAGCCCCGTTTCATTTTCGGAAAAACAGGAAGTGACGAAACGGGGCTAGATTTCAGCCTACAAAGCTTGTAGAAGCCTTCCTCAAGCCTTTGGGAGGCCGAACAAGGCCTCAAACTGGCCAAAAATCAGCTGTGAGGCACAGGGCAAGTAAGAGGAGGGGTGGGCAGGGGGGGGATTGCGCACATGCGTAGGGGATGTGGGGGGGGCGTATTGCCTTCTGGGTGCTGGAACACCCGAGAACAAGCATGCAAGCACGCGCACAATTTTTGGCACAGGAGCCCAAAAAGGTTAGTCACCACTGGACTAATTCTAATCTTCAGGATTGCCAAACTAGGTTATCTTGCCCTGCTGGTAAGCCTCACTTAATGGGAAATCTTGGCTCATCTGAATCAGCTTTAACCTGGGGAGATTAGGAAAAAGAGCAGGGGGAAATTGCAACAGAAATTTTGGATTCAATTGTGGTCATAAGTCAAGGACTACTCATAAGCACCTGTAGATAAGATCGATAGGGAAATGGCACAGCATAGAGGTTTACCATATTATTAAATTTTATTTTCAACCATAATCCCAGGACAATATAAAAACAACTTTTTTTGTAGCTGAGCCGAATCCTTGGTGACATTATCAATGCATCCAAGTAGTTTTCATGCAGAATTGGCTTGCCAATGTCTTTTTTTCTACAAAGCTTTTTTTTTTTTTTCCAATTTCCTGGTCTAGTTTACAGGGTAGTCCTCGACTTGCAACAATTAAGCCCCAAATTTCTGTTGCTAAATGAGACAGTTGATTTTGCCTCATTTTACCACCTTTCTTGCCACAGTTGCTAAGTGAATCACTGCCTCTGTCAAGTTAATAACTTGAGGTTATTAAGTGAATCTGGCTTCCCCATCGATTTTGCTTGTCAGAAGGTCACAAAAGGGGACATAGCAACGGTCATAAATACGGGTCAATTGCCAAGGGTCTGGATTTGAATCACATGGCCATGCGGATGATGGAGTGTGTCTGCTGCTGTTTTGGCCCACCCGCCTGCCTAGGCTCTTACCTGACCCTTATTTCCTGCTTTTTCAACCGCAGCTGCTTTGCGTGACACAGTTGCGGTTGAAAAAGCAGGAAAAAAGGGCTTTTCCAACCTCTGCACACATGCACGCAACGCTGCTCAGCTGTCCAGGCAGCTCAGCAGGTTGTAAATTGCACTCGTGTGACGCAGAGCAACAGTAACCGGTAGTTATGCCGGTCAGATCCCATCCCTGGCCCTAAGTCACTTTTTTTCAGTGTCATTGTAACTTCAAACAATGACTAAACAAATGGTTGTAAGTCAAGGACTAGCTCCATAGCCCTGGGAGTACAGCCCTTACTTAGACAGGCCACATAACTACTAACCAGGTCCAACCAAGCTTAGCAGCTGTTTCTGAGATCAAACTGGGTTGCTGCACGCAGTTAAATTATCATATTTTGCAGTCAATTAAAAAAAAGGATGGAGGTTGGGCAACATAGAAATGTTTATTAATATAAAAAGCGCTCATCAGATTTAATACTGCAAAAGTAAAGCTGGCATAATTTTCTGAGGTTTTGTTACAAAAAGATTGTGCTTTTATTTTAAAACAAGCCACAATAATTAAGAAAATATGAAGGGGCTTTATAATGGGGGAAAATTTAAAATTAATTAAAAAGTTTTGGAGTAAAAATGATGGGTTTTTTTTGGGGGGGAAGGAATGGGGTTCCCCTCTAATTAAACATAATGCAAAGCAACACAGCCGAGCAATTCTGACAATAACATGGTTTTAAAAATCGGGGGACCGTGTGTGAAATTTCTTTTCTAAAGCGTCTGAGAAGGCTTAAAAACTCTTCCTCGGTCCTCTGAGCTCAGGTTTATTCACTGGAAGAAAGTCCCTAGCTTAAGCAGCTCAGTGGCGGACTTGAAATTGAGAACATTTGCAGAGAACATCCTGAGTTGTTTCTGTACATGCTTCAGGGAGGAAGAGGTGGGCTTTTTTTTGTAAGTCACCTCTTTTAAAAGTTTGTCTGCTAAATAGTGAAGCCACAGAATGTTGCTGTGGGGGAAATAATCGGCCCAGTTGTTTGCGTTCTCTTCTCTCATCTGTCTATAAATATCAAATTGGTAATCCCCTCCCCCTTGGAATACTTCTTCGTCGGTGGAAAGGTCACAAAACACTGTTAAACCGTCCCTCTCCAGCCTGGAAAAAGTATAATCGATAATGTTCACCAAAATGCCTTGAGTGGGAAGGACATGGACTTCTCCGTTCAAGGTAACAGCCACTTCTTTTAAGCTGGTTTTCCTCACCAGCACATTGCCCCAATGTAAGTCTCTGTGTTCAAAGCGGAGGGCTTCCTCGGCGACGGCCAGCGAAGCCGTGACCTGGCGCAGGATGCTTTTTGCCGAAGTCACCGAACTCAGATGCCGGTTCCTCATGTTCTCCAGATCCATGCCTCCAAATTCAAACTCCAGGACCATGAAGAGCTGCTGGTCGCTGAAGAAATCTGGCCTGTTGTTTTCGGACTGCCTCAGCCGGTGGTATTCGTCCCACGCGTTCAAGAGATGCTCAGGGTAAGTGCCTTGGACACAATGAACGGAATATAACCGGATAAAACCCGAAGTTCGGTTAACTGCCTCATTGGCGAGGAGGCTCAGTTCTTTGGAAATGATGATTTCGGGCAAGATTTCAGTAAACGTCTTCTGCGGTTCGCCGTTGACTCGCTCGCTCCCTTCGATCGGGATTATTTTTAAAGCCACGGTTCCCCTTTCAGTCTCGGTTTTGAAAACCTCCCCAAATACCCCTTCCCCGATTTTCTCACACTTCGGCATCTTCTCTTGAGAAATGCACTCCTCAAACGAGGCAGGCCCCTCCTGCTGGCATTCCCTGTAGACTTTTTCAGCATCCGTCAAGGTCGTCTCCAAGATGGAGAGAGAGGTCATGGACGACAGCAGCACCATGGAGGAAGACGGACAGATGGAATAGCCCAGCTTTTGGGTGAAAGGGGTATTGCAAGCCTTGGAAAGAGGAGTCTGGACCGAATAATAGGTGGCGGAACTACCGTTCAGGCTTTCGGCCTCAGAGAGGATTTTCTTCTTTTTATGGAGGGAAAAAGAAGCCCGGATTCTACGCCACAAGCTGGAATTCTTGAGGGAGGAGTCCAAAGGTAGGAAAGAGACGGAAACTTGGTCTTCGATCTCATGCCACTTCAGCCGTTCCTGCAGGAGGAGAGAATCAGCTTGCTGTTTCCAGCCCGTGTTTTGCCCATGTGCCATTCGATTGACTTTATGGCGCCCCCAACGGTTCAAACTGAAGCCGCTAATGCAAGCTTTCCGGCCAGTCCCTCCAGGATTACAACGGGGGGACACTTGGTGGTTGTTCCTGGAATAGGTGGTTTTAGGCAGGACATGGGGAGACTGGGCCAGAAAGAGCTTTTTCTTCTTCAAGGAACGGGAAGCCTTTTGCTTTCTGGCAGATCGATTCGCCAACCAGTTCAAAACCACCTGATTATCCAGAACCACAACCGGCTGGAACGGGAGGCTGTTTGGAACGATACTGTGGTCGCTCACTCCTTCCGAAATCCTACAGCCAACTATCTCCTCGGGAGGACTAACGTCCGGAGCGAAGCTCACTTCTTGCTCTCCAGCAAGAAAAACGGCCTCTTTCGGGGGAAAGAGTGCAACTTTGCCATCCTGCATTCTGGCTTGAAGTTGGAAAACGCCGCAAATAGAGCTTCGGGCTGCAGGGCTCACTTCCATCGACGATGACGGCACCGGAGCACAATCTCTATCAGACCCTTGGTCTGGCCTCTGCTCTTGCATGACCGGGGAGGCTTTCATCCCACTTTGAGACTCACTACACTGCAAAGGTCTTTGGATGGGAGAGCTAGTCGTCCCTCTGAAACACTCCGGATGCGCAAGGTCCATCAGGGAACCGTCCTGCAGCGACTTCTGGGGATGCGGCCTGGCCTCCTCTGGGTTGAAGAGCTGCAGAGAGTCCCCCATTTCCTGCCCCTCCGTATCCATCTTCAGCATGCTCAGCTCCAGGAGGACCCCATGGTGGGACTCCCGGCTGCCTTCTTGGAACACTTCCCAAGTGTGGTGGCAATCTGGAGGGTGGGAGACCGGGCTGTGGGGGTCTTTCTCCTCTTCCTCCTCCTCGGGGGTCCACCTCTTTGTGGCCCCCAATGGGGTCAGGAGGGGCCACTCGGGAGTGCTGCACTGCCGAGCCCCCCACAGACGAGCGGGATCCTTGAGGCCAAGCGAGGGGCCCTTCTCGGGCCGTCGACAGGTGACGTTCCTGCGGAGGGGGGTGGGGGGCACGAAAGAGCGGCTGCTGCTCTGGCTCCCTTTGGGGGGAGGCTTGTTCTCCTTGGGGGCCCCCCGGTTTTTCTTCTTCTTGCCCCCTTTGTTGGCGGGGGGCGGGCGGGCCTTGGCGGGCGGGCGGGTCTTGTGGGCCTTGGCGGGCGGGCGGAAATCCGGGTCGTGGTCGTCGTCGTCGAGGGAGGCGGCCGAGGAGTAGGAGGTCCCCCCGGAGGAGCTGGTGCTGAAGAGGTGCTTGGGGTCGGCGGGGGGGGAGATCCAGGGGGCCGCCCGCGGCAGGAGCCTCAGCCCGGCCTTGCCTCCCGCTCGTCCTCCGCGGCTCGCTCGCCCCCTCACCCCCGAGTAGGTCCTCAGCAGCCGCGGCCGCAGTTGCTCCATGCGAGCGGAGCCTCCCAGCCTTCCGCGGAGACACCGAAAAGGGGCCGGGAGGGAGGAGGACCCGATTCCCCCACCCCAACCTGGCCCAGTGAAAGGCCTTCCCGGCCCTCAGCGAGACCAAGCGGGGCCTCCAAAGGCCGCGCCCGCCGCCATTTCAAATTCCAAATTCTCGCGAGAGAATGCCCCGGCTCTCGCGAGAATCGGGCGGGGGCCGCATTGCGCCCGCGCGTCCGCGACGTCTCGCGGGAGGCTCGAGGCCGCGCGGCGCAAACGCCCCTCTCAGATCTCGCGAGATCTGCGGCTGGAGGAACTGAAGAAACTGAAACTGACATAGAGGAAAGGGAGTTTCTCGATGCGAGACGTCTGGTTTGGGTTTGACAGTGTATGTATGTGTGGGGGGGAGGTCGGTGAGGTCCTCCATTTGAGGGGTCCAAAGGAGGGGAGTTTCCTTCAAGGCCGGCAGCGTTCAAACGTACTGCAATATTCTTTTTTCACGTGTTTGCTCTGGTTTTTTTTTTTGGCCTCCTGCCCCTCCGGAGGAAGAACAGCGGGGATAACAGGCGCAAATGATGTGGGGAACTGAGCTACTCATAGAGGAAGCAGGAAAGGGGGAAAAACGTCCTCCATTTGAGTGGTCCAAGGAAGAACTGCGGGGAAAACTCGCCCCAGGACTATACAGGGTTTTATGCTTGCAGGAAGTTGGACGTTTATTCTAGTTATTCAACCCTGGCAATTTTAAAATAGGTGGACTTCAATTCCCAAAATTCCCCAACCAGCTTTATCACACTTGGTTGGAAACGTTTTGCACAATGGTGCACAATTTCATCCAGCTAAAAGTAGCATGAATGAATTAATGAGTGAGTGAGCTAGAAGGTACCTTGGAGGTCTTCTAGTCCAACCCCTGCTTAGACAGGAAACCTTATACCATTTCAGACAAGCAGCTGTCCAGTCTCTTCTTCAAAACCTCCAGTGATAAAAGCACCCACAACTTCTGGTGGCAAGCAGTTCCACTGAATAATTGTCCTCGGTGTTAGGAAGTTTCTTTTTAATTCCAGGTTGCTTCTCTCTTTCATTAGTTTCCAACCATTGTTCCTTGTCCTGCCCTCTGGTGGAGAATAATTCGATAGACTGATAGTTTTAGCACTATGGAGATCCAGTTTCACCTAGTGATTAAGGCACTAGGTTAGAAACCAGGAGATAATGAGTTCTAGTCCCTTCTTAGCCATGAAAGCCAGATGGATGACTTTGGCCAATCACCAGGAGATGGTGAGTTCTAGTCACGCCTTAGCCATGAAAGCCAGATGGATGACTTTGGCCAATCACCAGGAGATGGTGAGTTCTAGTCCCTTCTTAGCCATGAAAGCCAGATGGATGACTTTGGCCAATCACCAGGAGATGGTGAGTTCTAGTCCCTTCTTAGCCATGAAAGCCAGATGGATGACTTTGAGCCAATCACCAGGAGATGGTGAGTTCTAGTCCCTTCTTAGCCATGAAAGCCAGATGGATGACTTTGGCCAATCACCAGGAGATGGTGAGTTCTAGTCCCTTCTTAGCCATGAAAGCCAGATGGATGACTTTGAGCCAATCACCAGGAGATGGTGAGTTCTAGTCCCTCCTTAGCCATGAAAGGCAGATGGATGATTTTGGCCAATCACCAGGAGATGGTGAGTTCTAGTCCCTCCTTAGCCATGAAAGGCAGATGGATGATTTTGGCCAATCACCAGGAGATGGTGAGTTCTAGTCCCTCCTTAGCCATGAAAGCCAGATGGATGACTTTGAGCCAATCACCAGGAGATGGTGAGTTCTAGTCCCTCCTTAGCCATGAAAGCCAGATGGATGACTTTGGCCAATCACCAGGAGATGGTGAGTTCTAGTCCCGCCTTAGTCATGAAAGTCAGATGGATGACTTTGAGCCAATCACCAGGAGACGGTGAGTTCTAGTCCCTCCTTAGCCATGAAAGCCAGATGGATGACTTTGAGCCAATCACCAGGAGATGGTGAGTTCTAGTCCCTCCTTAGCCATGAAAGCCAGATGGATGACTTTGGCCAATCACCAGGAGATGGTGAGTTCTAGTCCCGCCTTAGTCATGAAAGTCAGATGGATGACTTTGAGCCAATCACCAGGAGATGGTGAGTTCTAGTCCCGCCTTAGCCATGAAAGCCAGATGGATGACTTTATATATTTGTATTTATTTTATTTATTTATTTTGACAAGCCATTATAAGATAACAGGTATAAGTAAAAACATAGTTATGAATACATGGATATGAATAAGAAAAAAAAGAAAGAATACGACAGGGACGGTAGGCACATTGGTGCGCTTATGCCCGCCCCCTACAGGCCTCTTAGGAAAGGGGTGAGGTCAATAGTCGACAGTGTAAGGTTAAAGTTTTTGGAATTTGGGGAACAAACCACAGAGTCAGGTAGAGTATTCCAGACATTGACCACTCTGTTGACTTTGAGCCAATCAACAGGAGATGGTGAGTTCTAGTTCTGCCTTAGGTATGAAAGTCAGATGGGTGACTTTGGCCAATCACTAGGAGGCAGTGAATTCTACCGTGTTTCCCCAAAAATAGGACCCAGTCTTATATATATATATATATATATATATATATATATATATAGTCACCAAGAAAAGCACTTATTTTTGGGGGGGGGGGCGGGTGTCTTAATTATTGACTCACCTCACAGCAGTGGCATCAACAGCTCTGCCCAGCAGGAGCCCGCTGCTGGCCCACTTCTTCTGCAGCTACTTGCCACCAGCCACGCGCATTGTCCCTGGCCTCCATTTCTCCATCAGAGGCCTTGTGGAAAGCCCTCTGCAACCAAGAAACGAGGCCCAGATTGAGATGCATAGCATCTCCCCAGCCTCATTTTGCCATCAGAGGCCTTCCGGAAAGCCCTCTGCAGCCGATAAGAGAGCTCTAGATCAAACCAGTCATTAAGTGAGGCAGCCCCCCAAATAAACTTCAACCGCGTTTTATTCCCGCTGCCTGAAGCGCAAGCCCCTCCCATGTCATCCCACAATTCACAATCTTTCCGGAGCGCCTAGTATCGCCCCCTATTTGAAATGTCCTTACCTTTTGAATAGTCCTCCCCACCCCTTACCTAGTTTCCCCCCTTTCTGACATCACCTTTGCCCTGTAAGCTGGTTTTTCTATTAGCAATAGCTGCAATTTTGCTTAACCCAGAGTTGCTGCTGACAGGGTAGTGATTGAAGAGCTGACCAGCTGATGCGATGATGGGAATGAGTCAGCAAGGTTTTTGGCTGTTATCCCTTTAAGAGCCTGTATAATAAGAATCGCTCTCTCTCTCTCTCTCCCTCCCTCTCCCTTCTTCCCTCCCTCCCTCTCTTTCCGTCTCCTCCCTCCCCCTCCCTCCCTCCCTTTCCCCCTCTCCCTCCCTCCCACTCTCTCCCTCCCTCCCTTTCCCTCTCTCTCCCTCTCCCCCCTTCTCTCCAACCCTCCCCCTCTTTCTCCCTCCCCCTCTCTCTATCTGCCTCGCTTTCCCTCTCTCTCCCCCTCTCCCTTCTTCCCTCCCTCTCTCTCTTTCCCTCTCTCCCTCCCTCCCACTCTCTCTCCCTCTCCCTCCCTCTCTCCAACCCTCCCCCTTTCTCCCTCCCCCTCTCTCTATCTGCCTCCCTTTCCCTCTCTCTCCCTCCCTCTCCCTCTCCCTTCCCTCCCTCTCTCTCTTTCCCCCTCTCCCTCCCTCCCCCTCTCTCTCCAACCCTCCCCCTCTTTCTCCCTCCCCTCTCCCTCCCTCTATCTGCCTCCCTTTCCCTCTTTCTCCCTCCCCCTTTCCCACCCTTTCCCCCTCTCCCTCCCTCCCCCTCTTTCTCCCTCCCCCTCCTTCCCTCTCCCTCCCTCTATCTGCCTCCCTTTCCCTCTCTCTCCCTCTCTCTCTCTACCTCCCTTTCTGCCTCTTCCTCCCTCCCCCCCTCCCTCCCTCCCTCCCTTTCCCTCTCTCCCACTCCCTCCCACTCTCCAACCCTCCCCCTTTCTCTCCCTCCCTCCTCCCTCTTCCTCCCTTTCCCTCTCTCTCCCTCTCCCTTTCTTCCTCTTCCTCCCTCCCCCCTCTCCCTCCCTTCCTTTCCCTCTCTCCCTCTCCCTCCTGCTCTCTCTCGCTCCCTCCCTCTTTCTCTGTCTTTATTCTTCCCTGCTGTAATTTGCTGCTTGTTTGACCTCCGCTGATAGTACGTATATGTTTAGTATATATTCTTTTGTAGGTAAAACCACTATTTATTACATCCTCTGTTTGCTGTGAATTGCTCCTGGGTTACGTCACGTAGTAAAGCTGGGTGCACTCTTGACACCTGCTCTTTCTTGGAACCTATAAGCGTAAACCGAAACAAGCAGCTGTGTTTCTAGATTATGCGCGTGCTCTTGTGGTTAACAAGCTAGCCAGCTAGCCTGACTTTGGGGCTGCAAACATTTCCTGGCTTTTCTTCTTCTTATACTTCTAAGCCCTGCTACATCTCTTCGCACTGGTCCCTTCGGATGTGGGATGCCTGCGAAAGCAACATGTCGCTGTTATTGCATTTCTTACAGGGCTGACATAATAGCAATCTTCCAGTACAGTATTTGAGGGGCTGCCCCCCCAAAAAGAGGGGGTCAGTCTATTCTCCAAACGACCTGAAGGCAGGACAAGAAACAATGGATGGAAACTGATCAAGGAGAGAAGCAGGGCTGGGCTGCTGGGGATTCGCAGGGGTTCGGAAGTGTTGAAAGAAATATCCTTCTGGGTTCAGTTCCAAGTGGGGAAAAAGACACTGGAAACATGGAGGCTGCTTGGAAGGTTTAATGGTGGACAGGACCACAGGGCCTGGAGCTCCAGAGTGAAAGGGAAGAGATCAAGGAAAAAAAAGAGGGCTGAGGTACTGAGAGTGCTGGGTTTTATACCCTCTGTTGGGATTTGAATTGGAGCTTGTATTCTAATTGGTTGTCAGACTCCCAGGGGCAACTCTGCGGGCTGTCCTGAGTTCCAGGCTTGGTCTAGCCTTGCTGGGTGATTATGCCCTTAAAAGGGCTTTTGGCAATTTCTATAGCTTTTACCTGGAGTTCCTTGTTATGTAAAGTATTCTGGCCCAGGCCTTAATGGCCCACCCATTAACAAAAGTGGGGGTGAGTTTCTGCTTCTTGAGTGAGTTTCTACTCTTTTTAGGGGAAATATTCTGCCTTTTTAATATTTCCTAGGCTATTTCAAATTTCTAGGAGAGCTAACTTCCTACAGAAGAACCCCCAGTTAAGATTCTGTGCAGTTCAGAGAACCCCCGAATCCCACACCTGGCTGGCCCTGCCGACCCTACCCCTCCCCTCCCAGGAGTCCCAACGTAGCACGTTTTGGATGCAGGTTCAGTGCAGGGCGTGCAGGAAGTCTCCAGGAAGATGAATAACGGGCCTCCCGGAAGTTCGGGAAGGCTAGAAATGGGCCCGTTTCCGGCTTCCAGAGAGCCTCCGTAGCCCAGAATGGGCAATAACACACACACATACACACACACGCCATGGTACAGGAGGCTGACTAGGCCACGCCCACCATGGCCACGCCCACCCGGCAACCAGGCAGAGAACCCCTTGCTAAACATTTTGAAGCCCACCCCTGGAGGGAAGCAACCTGGAACTAAGGAGAAAACGTCTTGACCGTGAGGACAATTAATTAGTAGAACTGCTTGCCTCCAGAAACGGGGAGGGATCCATCACTGGAGGCTTTTAAGAAAAGACTGGACAGCCATTTGCCTGAAATGGTGTGGGGTTTCCTGTCTCAGGAGGGGGTTGGACTAGAAGACCTCCAAGGTCCCTTTCAGCTCCGTTATTCTGTATAGCAGGGGTCACCAACCTTTTGGACCTCAGGGACCACCAAACTCATAATTTTATATCCCAAGGACCACTAACCGGTTCTGTGGGCGTGGCCTAATTTGTGGGTGTGGCTTGGTGGTCATGTGACTGGCTGGGCATGGCTGGTACGTAAACATTATAAATATGTATATAAATATTGAATTTTTTATTTAAAAAAAGAGCAACTTTTACCCAAAATGAGGCAAAGCAGGCAGGCTGACCTTTTGAACTTCCGGCGCACGTTGAAAACTTACCTATTTCATCAAGCCGGTCTGGCCTAGGGTTTTTATAAGGTTTTAAATTGGTTTTTAATTGGTTTTAGTTTTATATTCTCGATCGAGTTTTACCTTTTAGCCACCCTATTTAATCTTTTTAAATTGTTTTTAAATATTGCATTTGCATTGTGTTTTTAATTTCGGCTGTACACCGCCCCGAGTCCCTGCAGGGAGAGGGGCGGTATGTAAAACTAATAAATAAATAAATTTTGGGGGTTGAAGTCCACGAGTCTTAAAGTTGCTAAGTTTGGGGACCCCTGGTCTAGTTTGATGAAAAGAAGGACTACGGGCGACATGATAGCAGTCTTCCAATATTTGAGGGGCTTCCACAAAGATGAAGGGGGTCAAGCTATTCTTCAAAGCACCTGAAGGTAGGTAAGCAACAGGTGGAAACTAATCAAGGAGAGAAGCAACCTGGAACTGAGGAGAAACTTGGTAAGGCCACCCTTAGTCCTGACAGTGAGAATAATTAACCAATGGAACTACTTGCCTCCAGAAATTGTGATTGCCCCATCACTGGAGGTTTTTAAGAAGAGACTGGAAAGCCCTTTGTTTGGAATAATATAGGGTCTCCTGTTTGAGCAGGGGGTTGGACTAGATGACCTCCGAGGTTCCTTCCAACTCTGATATTCTATGTTTTACAACTTCCAAGGCCTTGCACACCTCTAACATGGGTGTTTCGAAAGTATGCAGCCAAGCTGGTGAATGGAGAGGTTGAGAACATAAGATCGTCTTGTGGGTGACATGATAGCAGTCTTCCAATATCTGAGGGGCTTCTATTCTCCAAAGCCCCTGAAGGCAGGACAAGAAGCAGCAGATGGAAATGAATCAAGGATAGCAGCAACCTGGAACTAAGGAGAAATTTTCTGACAGAACAAGCAACCAATGGAACAGAAGTTGCCCTCAGAGGTTGTGGGAACTTCATCACTGGAGGTTTTCAAGAAGAGATTACTGCAAATATGATTATAAATATATAAGTGGTAGTAAAAGGAGTGAGGTTAGGATTATAGAAATTGACATAAAAATAACATAGTGTAATACTGAATAATTAAGATTGATAATTTAACAATTATATGTATTAATATCAAATTTGAAAAACTGTCAACTATATTAAGTAAGAGGAATATTGTCATATTTGTATCAACATGTAAGACACTACGGAACCACACTGTTCAGACGTTGATTTTTGTTGTAACCAGAAATAAAAAATGTATTGCAGAAGAAGGAGGAAGAGGAGGAGGAAGAAGAAGGAAGAAGGAGGAGGAAAGAGGAAGAAGAAGAAAGAAGGAGGAAGAAGAAGAGGAGGAGGAGGAAGGGAGAAAGGAACAAGAAGGAACAAGGAGGAGGAAGAAGAAGGGAGGAGGAGGAGGAGGAAGAAGGAAGAAGAAAGAAGGAGGAAGAAGAAGAAGGAAGAAGAGGAGAAAGAAGAAGGAGGAACAAGAAGGAAGAACGAACAAGAAGAAAGAAGAAGAAAGGAGGAGGAAGAAGGAAGAAGAAAGGAGGAGGAGGAAGAGGAAGAAGGAGAAGAAAGAAGAGGAGGAAGGAGGAAGAAGAAAGAAGAGGAAGGAAGAAGGAGGAAGAAGAAGGAAGAAGGAACAAGAAAGAAGAAAAAGGAGGAAGAAGAAGGAAGGAGGAGGAGGAAGAAGAAGAAAGAAGAGGAGGAGGAAGAAAGAAGGAGGAAGAAGAAGAAGGAACAAGAAAGAAGAAGAAAGGAGGAGGAAGAAGGAAGGAAGGAGGAGGAGGAGGAAGAAGAAGAAGACATCCAGTCCCTGTTTTTCCAGCAGGCTGGCCTGGCTCAGTAAACGGTTTTTGGGGTTTTAAATTAATTAGGTTTTAAATTGTTAAATTTTTAATATAATCCTTGAATTTTAAATTTTGGTAATATTTTGTACTTGATGGGATTTTGGCCGGATCAATTCTATTTAATTTGTTTTTAATTGTACATATTGTTCGTTTTTTAGTAGGCGAGTCCCTTTTTGGGAGAGGGGACGGTATAAAAAATTAAATAAATAAATAAATAAATAAAAATAAGAAGAGGGGGAGGAGGAAGGAAGGAGGAAGAAGAAAGAGGAAGAAAAGGAGGGGAAAAAAAGAAGAAGAAGAAGAAAAGAGATTGGACAGCCACTTGTCTGAAATGGTATAGGGTTTTGCTGCCCGAGCAGGGGGTTGGACTAGAAGACCTCCAAGGCCCCTTCCAGCTCTCATTTGAATTTGAAGAGCCAGCATTTATACCCAGCCCCCATCCCCACCCCCACCCCGGATCTGCAGCAGCGAGGAGGTTTTCGATGAGGCTGGCACTTCTGCTGTGCTCTCGGGGGCAGGCTGCGATCCTGAGCCTTTCTTCCCTGCCGCCTGCATCCCTGCGCGCCTCCGATGCGCCCCTCGGTGCTCTGAGCCCCCTTTTCCCCCGACCATGGGTCAGATCGCCTGGAAAGAATTGTGCTTCTCGCTCTTCGATTATAAGACCGAGAAGTATGTCATCGCCAAGAACAAGAAAGTGGGCGTTCTCTACCGGGTGGTCCAGCTCTCCATCCTCGTCTACATCGTGGGGTGAGGATATCTTGGTGTTTTATCTTGGGGCGTCGGGGTGGGTGGAGAATAACTCGGCTTCTTCTGCAGGAAGGGGGGGAGGGATTTGCAGCACCGACCGGGTGCAAACCCTGGGAGTCTGCCCAGGTGGGAAGGGAAGGCGGTGGAAATTGGGGACGGGGCGGGGGGGGTCTTCCTTTACGCGAAGTCCGAAGAAGGGGACGAGTTTTCTCCAGGTCTCCCATCTCGACCTGCCTGGATTGGTCTGGGTGCAAAACGCTGCTTGGGAAGGAGGAGGCTGCGTTCAACTGCCATGCGGAGTAGCTACTCGCTCGAGATTTCTGGAGGCAGGTTTTTCCTGTTCGTTCAGGGGGGAGAACCTCAGCCCATCCGCATTTTGCGGCTGTGCGAATTCAGTGGAGCTTCTCTCTTTCTTTTTCCCCTTCTCTCTCTTTCTCCTCTCTTAGCATTCCTCTGGGGATTGTCTTTCCTTCTTTATGACTTTCCTTCCTACCTTCCACTCTCCCTCCCTCTTTATCTCCCTACTACTTCTTTTTCTTCCTTTTCTTCCTCCCTCACCTTCTTTCCTTCCTTCCGCCCTCCGTCCTTTCCTCTCCTTCCTCCCTCCCTTCCTCTCTCCTTTCTTTCCTCCTTCTCTTCCTCTTCTTTCTTTCTTTCTTTCTTTCTTTCTTTCTTTCTTTCTTTCTTTCTTTCTTTCTTTCTTTCTTTCTTTCTTTCTTTCTTCCTTCCTTCTTCCTTCCTTCTTCCTTTCTTCCTTCCTTTCTTTCTTTCTTTCTTTCTTTCTTTCTTTCTTTCTTTCTTTCTTTCTTTCTTTCTTTCTTTCTTCTTTCTTCCTCTATCGCCTCCCTCCCTCCTTCCCTTCCACGCTCCCTCCCTCATTCCCTACTCCTTTTTCTTCCCTCCCTCCCTCCCTCTTCTTTCAACCTTCATCCTTTCCTTCCTTCCTCTCTCTCTCTCCCCACTCCTTCCTTTCTCCTTCCTTTCTTCCTTCCTCCCTCCCTCCCTCCTCCTCCTCTTCTTTATTTCTTTCTTTCTTTTTCCCTCTTTCTCCTCCCCTTCCTTCCTACCACTCTCCCCTTCCTTCTTTCTTTCCCTCCTACCTTCCACCCTCCTTCCTCTCTCTCTCTCCCTACTCTTTTTTTTCTTTCCTTCCTTCCTTCTTCCCTCTTCTTCCAGCCTCCATCCAGGTGCTTCGGAGAATAGCTTGACCCTTTCTTCTATGTGGTAGCAGCCCCTCAAATACTGGAAAGCTGGCTCTCCTGTCTCCCCTGGTCCTTCTCTTCCCTAGACTAGCCAGGCCCAGTTCCTGCAATCATCCATCATATGTTTTGGTCTCCAGTCCCCTCATCATCCTGGTTGCTCTTCTCTGCACTCTTTCTACAGTCTCAACATCTTGTTTATAGTGTGGTGACCCAAACTGGATGTAGTACTCTAGGTGTGGTCTTACTAAGGCTTTATAGAGTGGTATATGCAGAGAAGAGCAACTAAAGATGATTAGGGGATTGGAGGCTAAAACATACAATGAATAGTTGCAGGAACTGGGCCTGGCTAGTCTAGGGAAGAGAAGGACCAGCTGAGACAGGAGAGCATCTTCCAATATTTGAGGGGCTGCCCCAGAGAGGAGGAAGGGGTCAAGCTATTTTCCAAGGCACCCGAAGGCCAGACAAGGAATAATGGATGGAAACTGATCAAGGAGAGATTCAACCTGAAAATAAGGAGAAACTTTCTGACAGGGAGAGCAATCAACCGATGGAACAGAAGTTGCCCTCAGAAGTTGTGGGAGCTTCATCCCTGGAGGCTTTCAAGAAGAGATTGGACTGTCATTGGTCAGAAATGGTGTAGGGTCTCCCGCTTGGGTGGAGGGTTGGACTAGATGATCTACAAGGTCACTTCCAACTCTGTTATTCTATATTAGTACCTCACTTGATCTTGACCGAATCCCCCTGTTCATACAATTTAGGATTGCATTAGCTTTTTTGGCTGCTGCTAAACACCATTGGCTCATATTTAAGTCGACTTACGACCCCATTTGTCATTTATAAAAATGAAATTGTTCTTGTCTGTAAAGAAAATGCTTAACAGACGGAAAAAATTCTAAACCGTTCTGAGATTAAATAAGCAACTAGCAGGTAAAAATGTCCAACCACAAGTAGAGGAAGTACTAGGATAAAAGTTTGCTTCGCTTATGCTAGCAAAAAGTAGGTTAGGGTTAAACTGTGAAAGTGACACAGGCGAAGGGGGCTTTTTGGGGGGATGAGGGAAGTAGGTACCATAGACGGTAGATGTTTTTGATAGGATGCCAAAATGGGGACTGGGTTGAGCAAACTTGTGTAAGGGGATAAAAATGGGATAAATATATAGACTGGGTGAAACCAGGCTTAATAGCAGGAACTGTGAGAGGGATCTTGGAGTCTTAGTGGACAACCAGCTAAATAGGAGCCAGCAGTGTGCAGCAGCAGCCAAAAAAAATAATGCAATCCTAAGTTGCATTAACAAAGGGATACAATCGAGATCAAGGGAGGTACTAAGACCACTCTATAAAGCCTTAATAACACCACACCTAGAGTACTGCATCCAGTTTTGGTCACCACACTATAAAAAAGATGTTGAGGCTCTAGAAAAAGTGCAGAGAAGAGCAACCAGGAGGATTAGGGGACTGGAGGCTAAAAGATACAATGAACAATTGCAGGAACTGGGCGTGGCTAGTCTAGTGAAGAGAAGGACCAGGGGGGACATGATAGCAGTCTTCTAATACTTGAGGGGCTGCCACAGAAAGGAGAAAGGGGTCAAGCTATTCTCCAAAGCACCCGAAGGCCAGACAAAGAATAATGGATGGAAACTGAACAAGGAGAGATTCAACCTGGAAATAAGGAGAAATTTTCTGATGGTGAGAAACAATCCACCCATGGAACAGAAGTTGCCTTTGGAAGTTGTGGGAGCTTCATCCCTGGAGGCTTTCAAGAAGAGACTGGATTGCCCTCTGTCAGAAATGGTGTAGGGTCTCCTGCTTGGGTTGGGGGGTTGGACTAGATGACCTCCAAGGTCCCTTCTAGCTCTGTTCATCTGTAAGCTTAAAAGAAGGCTCCTGAAGGCCAGCCAACATTTGCTGTCTCTTGAGATGCAAAAAACCTGGTTATTTTTAATCGTTCAACTTTTGGTCTCTGGACTCCCCAGGTGGGTCTTCATGGTCAAGAAAGGGTACCAGGAAGTGGACACCTCCATCCAGAGTTCGGTCATCACCAAGGTGAAGGGCGTGGCCTTCACCAACACCTCGGAGATGGGCAAGAGGATTTGGGACGTGGTGGACTACGTCATGCCTCCTCAGGTACAGGTAGACCTCTGCTTACCACCACAACTGTAGCCACGGTTCCTGTGGCTGTCTCCTCCAAATCCTTCCAAACAGGTTGGCCTTCAAAGGGCTTGGATTTCAGGGTCCATCATTCCCAGCCAGTAACTCAGGGCTGGAAATGGGGGTTAGTAGCCGGATCTCTTTGAAAAGCCCAGGATTGGGGGAAATATTGTGTGCTTTGAATGGCTGAGATTCTCTGATTGCTGAAAATAGAAGAGAAAAATTTTCCAGCCTTCCTACAAAATGCCACAGATTCCTTTCATTTCCTTCCTTCTTCCCTTCCTTCTCACTTCTACATTCTTCCTTCCTTCCTTCCTTCCTTCCTTCCTTCCTTCCTTCCTCCTTCCCTTCCCTTCCTTCTCACTTCTACATTCTTCCTTCCTTCTTTTCTTCCTTTGTTCCTTCCTTCCTTCCCTTCTCACTTCTACATTCTTCCTTCCTTCCTCCTTCCCTTCCCTTCCTTCTCACTTCCTCATCTTCCCCTCCTTCCTTCCTCCTTCCCTTCCCATCCCATCCCTTCTCACTTCCTCATCTACCCTTCCTTCCTCCTTCCCTTCCGTTCATTCTCACTTCCACATTATCGATCCTTTCCTTCCTTTCCATCTTCCTTCCTTTTCACTTTCTCTCCTTCTTTCTTTCCTTCCTTCCTTCTCACTTTCTCACCGTCCTTCCCTCCCTCCCTCCTTCCCTTTCCCTTCTTTCTTCCTCATCTTCCCTTCCTTCCTCCTTCCCTTCCCATCCCTTCTCACTTCCCTTCCTTCCTCCTTCCCTTCATTCTCACTTCCACATCATTTAGCCTTTCTTCCTTTCTATCTTCCTTCCATCTCTCTCCTTCTTTCTTTCCTTCCTTCCTTCTCACTTTCTCACCTTCCTTCCTTCCTTCTTCTCCTCTCTTCTTTTTCTCGCAAAATTCTCAAACTTTTTTTCCCCTATTTTCTTCCCTCTCTCTAGGGCGAAAGTGTTTTCTTCGTAATGACTAATCTGATCATCACCCCCAACCAGCGGCAAGATACCTGTGCTGAGGTAAAGATGAGATTAAAGTTGGACAGGGTGACATGTGTGCAAGGAAATGTGTGCAAACACATGAACTGAGTGTTGAAGCAGTGAGGAGCATAGATCTAAGGAGAGACGGATATTTGGCTAACACAGGTTCAAACAAGAAAGGAATAAACGATGGATATATATTACCAGAATAACAGAAGTGGAAGGGACCTTGGAGGACTTCTAATCCAACCCCCTGATCAAGAAGGAAACCTTATATAATTTAAGACAAGTGACTATCCAATCTCTTCTTAAAAACCTCCAGTGATGGAGCACCCACAACTTCCGGTGGCAAGCTGTTCCACTGGTTAATTGTCCTCACTGTTAGGGAGTTTCTCCTTAATTCCAGGTTGCTTCTCTCCTTGATTGGTTTCCACCTATTGCTTCTTGTCCTGCCTTTCAGGGGCTTTGGAGAATAGCTTGACTCCCTCTTCTTTGGGGCAGCCCCTCAAATACTGGAAGACTACTATCCTGTCCCCCGTAGTCCTTCTTAGTCAGCATGCTTTTAAGAAGGGTGGACTTCAACTCCCAGAATTCCCCAGTCAGCACGCAAAATGACTGGAGATTCCAACTTTGGAACATAATGTGAAATATAATGTGCGGATTAGAGATGACATCTAAATAACAAAGATGATTAGGAAGCTGGAGGCTAAAGGATATGAAGAATGGTTGCAGGAATTGGGTATGTCTAGTCCAAGGGTCTTCAAACTTGGCAAGTTTAAGACTTGTGGACTTCAACTCCCAGAATTCCTGAGTTAATGACTAGAGGAGGAATTCTGGGAGTTGAAGTCCACAAGTCTTAAAGCTGTCAAATTTGAAGACTCCTGCTCTATTCTATTCTATTCTATTAAAATTCTTATTCTAATTCTTAATCTATTCTTATTCTCTATTCCAAGGGTCTTCAAACTTGGCAAGTTTAAGACTTGTGGACTTCAATTCCCAGAATTCCTGAGCTAACAAACCTGGAGGAGGAATTCTGGAAGTTGAAGCCCACAAGTCTTAAAGCTGTGAAGTTTGAAGACCCCTGCTCTATTCTTCTATTCTACGCTACGCTATGCTATTCTATTCTATTAAAATTCTTATTCTAATTCTTATTCTATTCTTATTCTCTATTCCAAGGGTCTTCAAACTTGGCAAGTTTAAGACTTGTGGACTTCCAATTCCCAGAATTCCTGAGCTAACAAACCTGGAGGAGGAATTCTGGAAGTTGAAGCCCACAAGTCTTAAAGCTGTGAAGTTTGAAGATCCCTGCTCTATTCTCCTATTCTATTCAAATTCTTATTCTTATTCTATTCAAATTCTTACTCTATTCTTATTCTATTCTCTATTCCAAGGGTCTTCAAACTTGGCAAGTTTAAGACTTGTGGACTTCAACTCCCAGAATTCCTGAGCTCACCTGACCGGAGGAGGAATTCTGGGAGTTGAAGTCCACAAGTCTTAAACTTGCCAAGTTTGAAGACCCCTGGCCTAGTTTAATGAAAAGAAGGACCAGGAATGACATGATAGCAGCGTTCCAATATTTGAAGGGCTGCCCCAATTGGAGGGGCAGTTTTCCGAGCCATTTTCTGAGCTGTTTTCAGGCAGTTTTTTCGGGCTGTTTTCCAGTGGTCCGATGCCTGAAACCAGAAGAATAGCTGGTGATGGCACACGTGCCCACTGAGAGGGTTTTGGCTGCCACCCCTGGCACATGTGCCATAGGTTCGCCATCACAGACCTCAAACTATGGAGAAATTTCCTGACAGAACAATTAACCAGGGGAACTACTTGCCTCCAGAAGTTGTGGATGTTTTATCACTGGAGGTTTTTAGGAAGAGATTGGACAGCCATTTGTCTGAAATGGTTTAGAACAATGCTTGCCAACTGGTGGACTGGGGACCACGAGAAAATTTTGGTGGTCCGCAGAGAAATGTCCCCCCCCCCCCAAGCAATTAATCCAGGCCACGCGGGAACACAAGGCTGCACCGCCCACATGGCCTGCAGGAACACAAGACTTGTGTCGCTTGCTTTGTGAACAACACGAGGTAATGAGGGGAGGGGGAGAAAGGGTGGAGGGGGGAAACTTGCCCCAGTTGCCCCATGCGCCTCCCTGGCCATTGGGCTGCTTCTTTCTGCTTCTTTCCACTTCTGCTTTTGGCTGCACGCAAGGAAAGCAGCCAAAGTCTTTCTTTCTCTCCCCCAAATTCTGCCAGAAATGAGTCTTTGGGACCCTGCAAGGCCTCCTGCTCCAAGAGGCTGTGCTGGCAAAGACTCATTTCTGGCAGAGTTTGGAGGAGAGAAAGAAAGACTTCTGCTGCTTCTGCTGCTTTCCTTGCATGAAGCCAAAAGTCTCTCTCCCCCGCGAGAACAGAGCTGGAGACGGTATCCTGCAATCCCAAATAAAGAACGATCGATCGGTAGGAAAATGGGGTGAGGGGATTTTCCTGCAGACTTTTTTGGGGATTTTCCCAGGGTCTCTGGTCCGCGGGATTTAAAACGATGAGTTTGGTGGTCCCTGAGGTCCAAAAGATTGGCAATCCCTGGCGGGACTAGAAGACCTCCAAGGCCCCTTCCAACTCTGTAATTCTGTCACAAAATGTTCCAGCATGATATGAATGGGTCATGCTAAGGCTTCTTTTAACATTATTTCAGGAAAGAAAAGGAAGTTATTTCGTTCAAGGTGTCTTTTGAGTTTGATGCAGGGGGAAAAAGAAAATAACATGATATGATTGCATTGCTCTTGGCTGCTTGGTAGAAATATTTATTGGTGTTTTGCCTTTGGTCAAGGCCATTTAGAAGGTCTGATCAATTCAATGTGATGCCAGGAAGTTATAAATAACATATTGTTCATCTCTGGGAGATTTCGATCGGAGAATTGCTCTTTACCCTAAATAATCACCAGAGGAAAAACTAAGGATGATAAACGGATGCTTAAAATATTTCAGGATCATTTTTTTACTCCTCCTTTGGAATTTATTTCTATTTCACTAAACTGCTCGTCTCTCTCTCTCGGAATCAGAACTGCAAATACTGTACGGGGATTCCTCAACTTACGACCACGATGGAGCCCCAAATTTCTGTTGCTAAGCGTCTCTTAAATACCAGATTCCACCTCCTGCTCTGCTCATCCTACTTCCACCCCTTGCATCTTTTAGCTATTATATTTTGTATTTTATAGTTTTATAGTTTTGTAGCATTTTGCTGCATGTAGTTTTATTTTTTTTAATACTGTAAGTCATCAAGAGTTACCCTGGGGTAAGATGGGCAGCCAGTAAATGAACTTATTTATTTATTTATTGAATTTATGTTGCCATAAATGAATAAAGTACAATAGAACAAAATCTGAAAAAAAAAATAAAAAAAAAATCACCCCCCAACTCCTACCCCAATTTGATAGATGAGGTAGATGAGAGAGAGAGAGAGTGATAGAGTAGGGGGAAAAACCCAGAGACACAGATAGATAGTGGATGGATGGATGGATGGTAGATAGATAGATGGATGGATGGATGGATGGATGGATGGATGGATGGATGGATGGATGGATGGATGGATGATGGATGGATGATTGATAGATAACATAGGTGGATGGATGGATGGATGATGGATGGATGGATAGATGATAGATAGATACCATAGATGGATGGATGGTAGATGATAGATAGATAGATAGATAGATAGATAGATAGATAGATAGATAGATAGATAGATGGATAGATAGATAGATACCATAGATAGATACCATAGATAGATACCATAGATAGATGGATGGATGGATGGATAGATGATAGATAGATACCATAGAAGGATGGATGGATGGATGGATGGATGGATGATGGATGGATGGATGATTGATAGATAACATAGATTGATTGATTGATTGATTGATAGATAGATAGATAGATAGATAGATAGATAGATAGATAGATAGATAGATAGATAGATAGATAGATAGATAGATAACAGAGACAGATAGACAGACAGACAGAGGCTTAAGGAAAGCATCGGGAGCCCAGGAGGCGAAAACACCTGCCCTCCCCAACAGTGGTGCAGGAGGCCAGCTAGGCCACGCCCACCATGGCCACGCCCACCTAGCAACCTGGCAGAGAACCAGTTGCTGAAATGTTTGAAGCCCATTCCTGGATAATACCGCAGGTAGTCAGATAAATAGATGATAGATGGATGGATACATAACAGAGGCAGATAGACAGACAGACTGATAGATATAGATCAGTGGTATCAAACTCGATTTCATTGAGGGTCACATCAGGATTGTGTTTAACCTTGGGGATGGGTGTGGCCGGGATGGGTGTGGCCAACATGACGTCACTTGTGTCAGGGGGGGTGCTTGTGGGGGGGCATGTGTGGCCCTCGTGAGCTCCGTTTTCGGCTGGGATGGCCTCCTGCATCCCTCTGCCAGCGAAAACAGTGTCAGAGGCACCGTGGGCCGGCCCTTCATTCCTCAGGGTCACCAGCCATACAGCCAGCGGCACCCCGAGGAGACCCACTCTATGGGAGCGCACTGGCTGACGGGAGATCGATGGTAGCAGTAGCCGGTCCCGTAAATAGCCAGGTCCTAAGCCATGGAGTGCTTTAAAGATGGTAACTAACACCTTGAAATGCACCCAGGGCAACCCCACATGAGCCAGATCTAAGCACCCCGCGGGCCTGATCCGCGCCCTGGGCCTTGAGTTTGACACCCCCTGATATAGATAGATAGATAGATATGGCATTGCCAGCAGAGGAATTCTGGGAGTGGAAGCCCACTCATCTTAAAGCAGGTTGCCTGGGGATTTCTGGGAATTGGAGTCCACCCATCTTAAAAGTGGCCAAACTTTAAAAACCTTGAGCCAAACAAACCGAGTTTCTGTAGTGGTTCTTCAGGAGAAGAAGGCAACATCAGGGTCACGTTTCTATCCATCCTCCTGTTGGAGTCTGACTCCGAAGGAGAGGTGGAACAGCTAACAGGGAGTGGGAGTGTGGCTCCAGTGGCTGTGGAGGAAACTGGGGAAGGGCACAGTCCGGCTGGGCCTTCAGAGGAAGACCCAGGCCCATCCCCTCTTCATCCTAGGGCATGCAGGAAGGAATGGATAAGGGATAAACTTGAGTGGCGTGGTCTACGGGAGAGGAAGAGGCCCTGATCCCCTTCATGGGCTGCAGCTGAGAGGACTGTTTAAAAGGATAAACTGTGCATGGCAAAGTTGCTGGAAGCAATGTGTAAATCATTCTTGTAGAAGCTTATCTGGGTTTTGACTTCCTCCCAACTGTGGTTGCTGCGTTATCTGGGGGAAGTCTGCAATTTATCATCCTGGCCTGCCGTTTTAATTTAATTATCTTTACTTTGGGTTCAGACTGCATTTACTGTCTCCATAGACTGTTTTTTTAAAGAGTTTAATATCCAGCAGAAGATAATTGGACATTGGAGCCAAGTTGGAGGCATTAAAGCGAATTTATTCTATTTTTGTGACTTTATTATTGTTGTGTCATGCCAGGGGTGGGATTCTATCAGTTCGCACCTATTTGCTAGAACCGGTTGTTAACATTCTAAGCAGTTCGGAGAACCGGCTGTTAGAAGAAATTCCTGGCCTAATCCTGTAAGGAAGGCAGGAAGGAAACATTCTGGTGTTGCTTACAGAAACTGCCTCTCCGTTAACCCTTATTACATTCTTGGCAGGATTAGACTTCCTGTCTCAGGAATTTCTCTGGAGTTTTTTTTCCCCTCCTTTGCTGGTACTTTGCTTGTGTGGAGGGACCTTTCAAAGTTACAATGGCACTGAAAAAAGTGACTTATGACCGTTTTTCACACTTAATCGACCGTTGCAGCATCCATGAGAGGCCAGGCGAGGAGATGCATGCCTCGATGTGAGTGATATTGAGTTGGCCATGCCCAGCCAATAACATGACCACCAAGCCATGTCCACCCAGTCACATGACCACCAAGCCACGCCCACCATCTAAGCCACGCCTACAGAACCGGTTGTTCAAAAATTTTGAATCCCACCTCTGTGTCGTGTCCCGGGTCATCACACACCTCCTGTCAACCCGTAAAGCATTCCTGGCTTGCTCTCGAGTTGCCATAAGAAGGAGAGTGCAGGGGAGATCTGAGGAAGCAGTTTGATTGCTAGGACCAGAAGCACATTCCATGCATACCTTTCTGCAGATTATATCCCAGGTTACCAGAGCCAGCCGGCCTGAGAAAGTGCTCTGTTGGAGAATGCGATTTATGACACACCCTGGGAGAAGGGGGGGGGAAAACAGGGTCATAGATGGGCAGTAAATTACGTAGGACAGAGCCGACTGCACTTGGGAAAAATGCAGACATGTTGCTCCTAATAAATAATTGGATGTCTTTTGAAACTTGGCTTGAGGCTCATTGAATTAATTAGGGCGTCCGTGGGAACCCTGACACCTCTCCTGTATCTTGATCAGTTTTAGTATGATCCTGGGAGAATTCCAGTTGACTTCCAGCCTTGAGTTCTTTAAGCGTTTAAAAAGAAGATTTTCTCCGTTCTTTCTCTTCCAGAACCCCGGTATTCCAGATGCCTTATGTTACCGCGACAAAGACTGTCCCCGCGGAGAAGCCGTGATAGCTGGCAACGGTATAATTGCTATTAATATTATTTCAGTTAAATTAGAGTTGGCATTTTTATCTACTTACTGAGTCCTTCCCAAGGACACATGTTCTTGTTTAATAATATCATAGTTCATGCTCCAGAATTATTCCAAGTCAGTCTGCCTTTTGCAATTGAACTGATGATAATTTATTATAATGAGGATGTTTCATTACATAGTCAGCCAGATTTAATTTGGCATTTTTATCCATCTGGTTAGTCCTTCCCAGGGACCTGGGGATGTTTAATAATATTACAGGTCTCTCTGCAGAATTTAATCAAACCCAGGACAAGCTGCCTTTTACAATGGACTGACTTTATTATGATGATTGGTTGTTCATTACAGAGTTAGCTAGATGTTCAGACTGGATTTGGCATTTTTGTCCACCTATCCACTCCTTCCCAAGCATTTGGGATAGCCAGATGTTGATGTTTAATAATATGAAAAATTTCAGGGGAGGATGTCAGCTGTTCCAAGCAAAGCTGCCTTCTGCAATTGACTGATGGTGAATTGGTCAATGCCAATGGGGTTCAAGTGGTGCTCCCCCAGCCAGCCAAATATTTAGACTGGATTTGGCATTTTTGTCCACCTATCCAGTTCTTCCCAAGCACCTAGAATAACCAGATGTTGATGTTTAATATTATGAAAGATTTCAGGGCAGGATGTAAGCCGTTGCAAGCAAAGCTGCCTTCTGCAATTGACCGATGAATTTGTCACTGCCGATGGTATTCCAGTGGTGCTCCAGATATTTTGGAATTGAACCCAAGACACCTATCGCCATTGGTACTGCAGGCAGTCCTTGACTTACAACAGTTCGCTTAGTGACCATTCAAAGTTACAACGGCACTGGAAAAAAGGGACTTATGACTGTTTTCCAGACTTACAACCAGGGGTGGGATTCTACTAGCTTGCACCTGTTCGCTAGAACCGGTTGTTAACATTCTAAGCAGTTCGGAGAACCGGTTGTTAGAAGAAATGACTGGTCTAATCCTGTAAGGAAGGCAGGAAGGAAACATTCTGGTGTTGCTTACAGAAACTGCCCCTCCGTTAACCTTTATTACATTCTTGGCAGGACTAGACTTCCTGTCTCTGGAACATCTCTGGAGTTTTTTTCCCCTCCTTTGCTGGTACTTTGCTTGTGTGGAGGGACCATTCAAAGTTACAATGGCACTGAAAAAAGTGACTTATGACCATTTTTCACACTTACGACTGTTGCAGCATCCCCACAGTCATGAGAGGCCAGGCGAGAAGATGCGTGCCTCGATGTGAGTGATATTGAGTTGGCCACGCCCAGCCAATAACATGACCACCAAGCCATGCCCACCAACTAAGCCACGCCCACAGAACCGGTTGTTAAAAAAAATTGAATCCCACTCCTGCTTACAACTGTTGCAGCATCGCCATGGACACGTGATCAAAATTCAGACGCTTGGCTACAGACTCACATTTATGACAGTGGCAGCGTCCTGCGGTCATTTGGCAAACTTCTGATCAGCAAAATCAATGTAAAAGTAGAATAATTTCCCTTGAATGCCTCCAACTTGGGCCTCAATGCCCAATTATCCTCAGCTGGATATCAGACTCTTTCAAATACTGTCTTACAAATGGAGTAAATGCAGTCCGAACCCAAAGTAAAGATAATTAGAAATTTTTAAAAAACCAACGCAAACCACAGTGAAGTCATTAACACGGCAGGACAGGATGATAAATTGCAGACTTCCACCAGATAACGCAGCAACCACAGTTGGGAGGATGCCAAAACCCAGATAAGCCTCGACCAAGATAATGCACGCTTTGCTTCCAGCAAGGTGCTGTGTGCAGATAATCCTCTTATATCCTGTTCTACCAGCTGCAACTAAGGGATCAGGGCCCTTTTCTCCCCGTAACTCATGTTGCTCCCTTCTCCATTTCTCCCTGCGTGCCCTAAGATGAAGAGGTGGGGGCTGGGTCTTCCTCTGAAGGCCCAGCCGGACTGTGCCCTTCCCCAGTTTCCTCCCCAGCCACAGGAGCCCCACTCCCATTCCCTGTCAGCTGCTCCCTCTCCCCCTCAGAATCAGACTCCCAACAGGGGCACGACAGGAAGCCAGATTCACTTAACAACTGGGTGACTAACTTATCGACTGCAGTGATTCACTGAACAACGGTGGCAAGAAAGGTCCTAAAAAGGAGGAAAATTCACTCAACAAATGTCTCACTTAACAGGCATTTTGGGCTCAATTGTGGTCATAACTTGAGGACTACCTGTACCTTTGCTTTCCAGTGCCTCAGTTTTAGTCCTGTTTGTCAGTCTTTGCATTTTTGTAATGCATTTTTCACACAGCCGTTGCAGCATGATCAAAGTGCAGAGGCTTGGCAACTGACTCGTATTTACGACGGCTGCAGTGCCCCCTGGGTCACGTTTTCTCTCACCGTCCGGTGCGCTCCCACGGGGAGGGTCTCCTGCGGGTCCCGTCGGCATCTATGTGCCGGCTGGTGACCCCGAGGAATAGGGCCTTCTCTGTGGGGGTGTCTGCCCTCTGGAATGGGTTGCCCCCGGAGTTACGGACAGCCACAGACCTGGGGACCTTCAGGCGTGCCTTGAAAACCTGGCTCTTTGACCAGGCCGGCTTGGGCTGATTTTAGATTTGGGTATTTTAATTTTTATATTAAACTTTAGGGTTTTAGGGAGGGGTTTTAATTGTTTTACAGCCAGGGCCTTTAGTTTAATTTAGTTTTAACTTCTCACATATTTATTGTTTTAATTGTATGGCTGTGCACCGCTCTGAGTCCTTCGGGAGAGGAGCGGTATATAAATAAATATTATTATTTTTTATTATTATTATTATTATTATCCCGTTTTGCAACCTTCTGACAAGCAAAGATCAATGGGGAAGCCAGATTCACTTAACGACCATATTTGTAACTTGACAACGGTGGTGATTCACTTAACAACTGCATCAAGAAAGATCATAAAATGGAGCAACACTCACTTAACAAATGTTCGCTTGGCGACAAATTTGGGGCTGAGTTGTTTTTTTAAAAAATAATTTTATATTTATGATTTTTTTTAACATAGTAGACAGTGTATTATCTGGGTCAATATATTTTGCATACAGTTCTGATAGTGATATTACCATTTAAATATACATAGTTATACTTTTTCAACTTCTAACATTTGTGTATAGATAATAATCATAATATATTTTATTACTAGCTCGATACCTGTGCTTCCCTACAAAACTCTATGGTCGGGCTTAGTTTTTGGGGAAGAAAATAAGGTGGGAAAAAAATTCTGCCTCTGCCTCCCAGCATCCATCGGTATTCATCTGGCTAGCATCCTGTCAGGGTGTGAGAGAGCTGAAGGCTGTTTGGAAACTGAAATAATATTTGTTGTGTGAGCAAGGAGACAGCAAGGAGTCTGAGTGTGGCTTAGCTCAACTGTTCTGTACTAAAGCTGCTTTCTGCACTGAAACTGAAACTTGTCAGAGTATATTCATGAACTGGAATAGAATTTAGTAACAAAGTCAGCCAATGAACAGGCATGGCAACAGACCGGACAATGGGAACAGAATGGGAAAGGGAAATTAGAAGTGGCCTGGGTGTGGCTCTCGTCTTGTTTGCCTGCTGAACTAAAGTGAAACTTGCTTGCTTGCTAAAACTGGTATCTGCTCTGAGCTGCTGCTGCTGGTGGTGCTTTTGCTTATGTTATGTTGAAAGAATCTACAAATGGTATTGTAAACTTTACTCATGTTATTATGTTCATAAAGAAGTTAATGATCCTGCTGAATCAGTCATCTGTGTGCTTTCTGGACTTGAATTTATGCTGCAAACTCTAACAAAACTCCTGTCCTCTGCTGGTGTTTTGCATTTGGAAGAGATTTCTTTTCAGGTGGGGAAGGGGAATAGAACTCCTTAGCATCAGAGTGTGTTAATAATAATAATAATATAGCAAATACTAATACCTCTGATGGTCATTTCACAAAATCCTTTCTCAGTGAGTCCCTAGAAGCCAAGAGGAACTTACGTGCCAAATTTCAAGTTTGTAGGCTTCACAGTTCTGGATATTTTGTGATGATATTTTGTGGTATTTCACTTTTATATATATAGATTTTTCGGTTTCCATAATATTGTTTTCTCACTTTCTGCTGGGGGGGCTGAATTGTTGGATCGTAAGTCAAGGAGTGCCTATAAAATCTCACCAACTGCATTCAGTCACAGCAGCTTAGATACGAAGGATTAAAACATCGAAGTTCATGGCAAGTAGAGAGGATAAATAAAACCTTTTGTAACAAGATTAAAAACTCCAGAGACATCTCTACTAAAAAAAAATATCAAACAGAGCCTCTCAATAGTGTAATTAATTAAAAGCAATCACTGAGAAAAGCAAGGACAAAGTGTTGGAAATCCCTCTGTGCAGGAGAGCTCTTAATTCCCTAAGGAGAATTAGTCACCCCCATTTTGCTAATTATAGGCTTAAGGGGGCTAATTGTTCTCTTTGGCATTTTTTCAGATTACATTAAAAAAAAAAAAAACAAATAGGAAAATTAAGCTGACTTTGCAAAAGTGGGAAGAAGAGAGAAGAGTGCCAGATGATAAACAAAAGACGTAAATAACATAGAAAAAAATAACATTTTTCCCTGAAGGGGAATGGGTGTGGAGCCTTCCTGGAATAGCTGAGAGGACTGTTGTATGGCTCCACATCTATTTGCACCACTCAGGTGACCCCCAAGGATACAGATAAACCTCCAAGTGGCCTCAACAAACTCTCTAAAAGGATGCAAATGACCAGCAGTCTGCAAGGAGTGGAAAGCCTTCCATTCTCCACCATCCAGTCAGAGCCGAAGAAGCTTCTTGGATGAGAAGTGAAACATCTTCAAAAAAAACCCCAGAAAGTCCAGTTGCCTCTTTAAAAAAAAAAAGCACCTTTAGGATAAGCACAACTTGGATGATGGAGAATCTCCATAGATATTTTCCCTGGATGGATTTGGAGGGGCTTTAAAATTATTTTTCAAAAGCATATTTTTAGTTTTTACTTATTTCCTGACACGTTTTTCCAAGCTGCAAAGAGAGATTATGTTCCTGTTTTTTCCCCCCAATTTTTCCCGTTCCCTCTTCCAAATGCAACTAAAACTCTCGTGTCTGTCTGTTTGTAATCTTTAACGGGGCGAAACGGTGCATCGTAAGGCAACAATTTTTGTACTGAGGTACCATTAAAAGGAATTAACTTACACGGTGCATCCAAAATGCAGAACCTAAGACTCCCACAGAATTAAATTTGGCCAATTTAATGACATGCTTGATGACATAGAAATGATCATTAAACATTTTATGACATAATAACATCATAAAAATTCAAAATGAAAAAGAACAGACCATTTTTTCTGCAGGAGAATGTATGAGATTTTATTTATTTTTATTTATTTATAAAATTTTTATACCGCCCTTCTCCCTAGGGACTCAGGGCGGTGTACAGCCAATCGAAAACCCCAACAATAATACAAAAATTAAAAAGAGATTAAATTGAATATTTGGCCGAATATAAAAGCCCACCCCACCCCCTTAAAACCCCCAAATTAAAATTACTAAAAAGCAATGGAGACAAATTAAAACCCTCTCTCAGCCCAGGCCGGCCTGCTCGAAAAGCCAGGTCTTCAGCGCGCGCCTGAAGGACCTCAGGTCCATGCCGGTACGCAGTTCCGGTGGCAGAGTATTCCAGAGGGCAGGGGCCGCCACAGAGAAGGCCCTACCCCTCGGGACCACCAGGCGACACATGGCAGCCGACGGAACCCGGAGAAGGCCCTCCCTGTGTGCACGCACTGGCCTGCTGGAGATCACCGGTAGGATGCGGTCCTGTAGGTAACCTGGTCCAATGCCATGGATCGCCCTAAAGGTCAGAACCAGAACCTTAAAGCGAACCCGGAGAGCCACCGGCAGCCAATGCAGCTCGCGCAGGAGAGGCGTCACGTGGGCGCTACGTGACGCCCCCATGATCACCCGCGCGGCCGCATTCTGCACCAGTTGGAGTCTCCGGGTGCTCCCCGCAGGGAGCCCCATGTAGAGGGCATTACAATAGTCCAGGCGAGAGGTGACAAGGGCCTGAGTGACCGTGCGCAGGGTGTCCCGATCCAGAAAGGGCCGCAACCGGTAGATCCGGCGGATCTGATGAAATGCCCCCCTGGAGACGGCCGCGACATGGTGTTCAAGCGACAGCCGCACATCCAGGAGGACTCCCAGATTGCGAGCCCTCTCTGTGGGGGGCAAAATTTCCCCCCCAATAGCCAGCGACGGAGTCAACTGGCTATATCGGGGCGCCGGGAACCACAGCCACTCGGTCTTGGATGGGTTGAGCCGGAGCCTGTTCCCGCCCATCCAATCCCGCACGGCCTCCAGGCACCTGGACATAGCCCCCACAGCATCGTTGGGGTGGTCCGGGGTGGAGATGTATAACTGAGTGTCATCTGCATAGAGATGACACTTCACCCCAAGACCACGGATGATCTCGCCCAGCGGTTTCATATAGATGTTGAACAAAAGAGGGGAGAGAACCGACCCCTGAGGTACCCCACAAACCAGGGGCCTAGAGGTGGACCTCTCCCCTCCTGCCAACACAAATTGCGAACGGTCGGAGAGGAAGGAGGAGAACCATCGAAAGACGGTTCCCCCAATTCCCAACCCCTCCAACCGTCGCAACAGGATACTATGGTCGATAGTATCGAAAGCCGCCGAGAGATCTAATAGGACCAGGACAGAGGAGAACCCTCTGTCACGAGCCCTCCAGAGATCATCAACCAACGCGACCAATGCCGTCTCAGTGCTATGCCCAGGCCTGAAGCCCGATTGGAACGGATCGAGGTAAGTTGTTTCCTCCAGGTACTGAGGAAGCTGACGTGCCACCACACTCTCAACAACCTTCGCCACAAAGGGAAGGTTGGAGACTGGATGGAAGTTATTTAAAACAGCTGGATCCAGGGAAGGCTTCTTGAGGAGGGGCCGCACCACCGCCATCTTCAGGGCGGTTGGGAGCGACCCCTCTCTCAGAGAAGCGTTGATAATCCCCTGGAGCCAGCCTCGTGTCGTCTCCCTGGCGGCCGAAACCAGCCAGGAAGGGCACGGGTCCAATAAACAGGTGGTGGCATTCAGACTCCCCAGCAACCTGTCCACACCCTCGGCGGTCACAGGATCGAACTCCCCCCAGATAACATTCACAAGACCTGCCCCGGACACCTCCCCCGGGACCATCCAATTGGAGTTAAGCCCCTCCCGGATCTGAGCGATTTTGTCATGCAGGAATCGAGAAAACTCCTCTGCTCTACCCTGCAAGAGGTCATCCCGCGCTCTCGGTTCAAGTAGAGAGCGGGTCACTCTAAACAGGGCGGCAGGCCGATTTCCTGCCGACGCAATAAGGGCGGAGAAATACGAGGATTTCGCCGCCCCTATCGCCACAAGGTAAGTCTTAATATGAGATCTCACCTGTGTTCGGTCAGATTCAGAACGAGTCGCCCTCCAAATGCCCTCTAGACGTCTTTTCCGGCACTTCATCTCCCGTAGCTCCTCCGTAAACCACGGAGCCAAATGGGATCTGTGCCGGGTCAGAGGTCGCAGAGGCACAACTCGGTCTAGAGCCCCGGCGGCCAGCCCATCCCAGGTGGCCACCAGGTCTCCAGGCGAGCTGAGAGCCAGAGACTCAGGAAATGGCCCAAGCTCCCTCTGGAACCGCTCCGGGTCCATTAGGCGCCTGGGGCGGAACCATCTAAGTGGCTCCGCCTTCCTGCGGTGGGGGGTGGCGGAGCAGAAGTCCAGTCTAAGGAGGGAATGATCTGTCCATGACAAGGGAGTGATGACTAAATCCCCGCAATTACAGTCATTCAACCACTGCCCAGAGACAAAAATCAGGTCCAGCATGTGTCCTCCTATGTGAGTGGGAGCAGAAACTAACTGGGTCAGGTCCATGGCCGTCATGGAAGCCAAGAACTCCCGGACCAACCCAGAGGTTTCACCGAGCGATGGCAGGTTGAAATCCCCCATGACCAAAAGCCTGGGGGTCTCAACCGCCAGCCCGGCTATTACCTCTAGGAGTCCGGGCAGGGCTGATGAGACGTGGCAGGGAGCCAGGTACGTCAACAAAAGACCCATCTGAACCCCTTGCCCCCACTTCACAAATAGAGATTCACAGCCAGCCGTCTGAGGGACAGTGGCCTCCCTAGGACAGAGGACTTCCTTTATAAGCACCGCCACCCCGCCACCCCTTCCCTGAGCCCTAGGCTGGTGAAATGCAAGGAAACCTGGTGGGCACATCTCAACCAGAGGGACACCTCCCTCTGGGCCCAGATGGGCGGCAAATACATTTTATAAACAAGTAAATACATGAAATTTTAAATTACTTTTTTTTCACACTAGCATCCACCATTATATAGTGGCATTTAAATGGGGGATGGGGGGAGTTAAAAAAAACCCCTCAAAACGGAATTTGCAACCGTGAGATTGCAACTCTACTCATTTGTTGTGTGTACAGGTAATCCTCAACTTAACGACCACAGTTGAGCGCAAAATTTGTTGCTAAGCGAGACATACAGTATGCGAACAGTGAGTTTCCTTCCGTTTTCTTGCTATGGTTGTTAAAAGAATCAGTGTAGTTATTATCTTAGTCACACTGTTGTTAAGTGAATCGGACTCCCCCATTGATTTTGCTGGTCAGAAGGTCGCAAAAGGGGATCACGTGTGACCCCAGGATTGCTGCGACCATCATAAAAGTGAATCAGCTGCCAAGCGCCTGAATTTTGATCATGTGACTATGGGGATCCTGCAACGGTTATGTGGAAAACGGTCACAAGTTACTTATTTTCAGTGTCGTTGTAACTTTGGATGGTCACTAAACGAATTGCTGTACGCCGAGGACTGATGGCATATGAACGGGAGGTCAAAAAAATTCAAAATGGAGTTTGCAAAGGTGAGTTTACAACTCCCCCCATTTGTCGCGTGTAAAGTGTTCGGTTTGGACCGCCATCTTGACTCTTTGAACCCACCCGCCATTTTCCCTCATCCTGAGCCCACCTGGAAATTATTTCAGTGATTCACCAAATTATAACCTGGCTGACATTTCTCTAATCTGTTTCTTTGCTCCGACAGGGATCAAGACCGGCCTGTGCATAAAAATGGGGGACAATATCAGTGGGACATGTGAAATCCTCGCTTGGTGTCCAGTGGAGAAGACAGACAAAACAAAGTTAGTTCTAAAACAAAACAACACAACACACCCCACCCCACACAACAACATCTCATAGAATAGAATAGAATAGAATAGAATAAGAGGAAGAGAAAAAAACAGAATAGAATGGACTAGAATAGAATAGAATAGACTAGAATAGAATTAGAATAGAGAAAGGAAAAAACCTAATAGAATAGAATAGAATAGAATAGAATAGGAATAGAATAGAATAGAATGAATAGAGAAAGGAAAAACAGAATAGAAATGGAATAGAATAGAATAGCATAGCGAAGGAAAAAACCGAATAGAATGGAATAGAATAGAATAGAATAGCATAGAATAGAATAGAATAGAATAGAATAGAAAGGAAACAAAACAGCATAGAATGGACTAGAATCGAATAGATCGAATAGAGAAAGGAAAAACAGAATAGAATGAATAGAATATGAATAGAATAGAATAAGAGAAGGAAAAAACAGAATAGAATAGAATTAGAACTAGGAATAGAATAGAATAGAATCTAGAATAGAGAAAGGAAAAATGGAATGAATGAAGAATAGAATAGAATAGAATAGAATAGAATAGAGAAAGGACAAAAAAACAGAATAGAATGGAATAGAATAGAATAGAATAGAATAGAATAGAATAGAGAAAGGAAAAAACAGAATAGAATGGAATAGAATAGAATAGAATAGAATAGAGAAAGGAAAAAACAGAATAGAATAGAATAGAATAGAATAGAATAGAATAGAATAGAGAAAGGAAAAAACAGAATAGAATGGAATAGAATAGAATAGAATAGAATAGAATAGAGAAAGGAAAAAAAAGAATAGAATGGAATAGAATAGAATAAAATAGAATAGAATAGAGAAAGGAAAAAACAGAATAGAATGGAATAGAATAGAATAGAATAGAATAGAATAGAATAAAGGAAAAAACAGAATAGAATAGAATAGAATAGAATAGAATAGAATAGAATAGAATAGAATAGAATAGAGAAAGGAAAAAACAGAATAGAATGGAATAGAATAGAATAGAATAGAATAGAATAGAGAAAGGAAAAAACAGAATAGAATGGAATAGAATAGAATAGAGAAAGGAAAAAAACAGAATAGAATAGAATAGAATAGAATAGAATAGAATAGAATAGAATAGAATAGAATAGAGAAAGGAAAAAACAGAATAGAATGGAATAGAATAGAATAGAAAAAGGAAAAAACAGAATAGAATAGAATAGAATAGAATAGAATAGAATAGAGAAAGGAAAAAACAGAATAGAATGGAATAGAATAGAATAGAATAGAATAGAGAAAGGAAAAAACAGAATAGAATGGAATAGAATAGAATAGAATAGAATAGAATAGAATAGAATAGAATAGAGAAAGAAAAAACAGAATAGAATGGAATAGAATAGAATAGAATAGAATAGAATAGAGAAAGGAAAAAACAGAATAGAATAGAATAGAATAGAATAGAATAGAATAGAATAGAATAGAATAGAGAAAGGAAAAAACAGAATAGAATGGAATAGAATAGAATAGAATAGAATAGAATAGAGAAAGGAAAAAACAGAATAGAATGGAATAGAATAGAATAGAATAGAATAGAATAGAATAGAGAAAGGAAAAAACAGAATAGAATGGAATAGAATAGAATAGAATAGAATAGAGAAAGGAAAAAAACAGAATAGAATAGAATAGAATAGAATAGAATAGAATAGAATAGAATAGAATACTTTATTGGCCAAGTGTGATTGGACACACAAGGAATTTGTCTTGGTGTAAATACTCTCAGTATACATACAGAAAAGGAACATTCGTTAAGAATTTATTTATTTATTTATTTTATTATTATTTATTATTCAAACTTCTATACCGCTCCCTCTCCCAAAAAGGGACTCGGGGCGGTGTACAACCTACTAAAAACACATAACATACATCTAGAATAAATATAATTTAAATACAATTTAAAAATATATTAAATAAACAAGTCCAGCTGTATCCCATCCAATTAAGAAATTTAGAGATTTAAAATCAGGGATTAATTAAAAATTAAAAATATAAAATTTAGCAATTAAAACCTAATTTAGATCTAAAACCCAAAAACCCATTACTGGGCCAGTCCGGCCTATTTGAAAAATAGGGTTTTAACTGCGCGCCGGAAGGTCAGGATATTCGTCATGGCCCGTATCTCCGGGGGGAGATCGTTCCACAGGGACGATCAAAAATCATAATGTACAACACTTAATGATAGTCATAGGGTACAATCAACATCAAATCATACTAGGAAACAGAGGATACAAGCAACAAAGTTACAGTCACAAGTGGGAGGGGATGGGTGATAAGGAGTGATGGGAAGATTAACAGTAGTAGTAGTGTACACTTTGTAAATAGTTGAACAGTGTTGAGGGAATTATTTGTTTAGCAGAGGGATGGCTTTTGGGGAAAAACTCCTTGTGTCTAGTTGTTCTGGTGTGCAGTGCTCTATAGTGTCGTTTTAAGGGAAGGAGTTGAAACAGTTTATGTCCGGGATGTGAGGGGTCTGTAAATATTTTCACAGCTCTCTTTTTGACTTTTTGACACACAATACAACACACAACACCAAACAACACCAAACAACAAAACACACATCACAACACACAACACAAAACACACACACCACATCACAAAACACAAAAACAAAACTTTTCCATAGAAGCTGAAGCCTTGAAGGCTAGAATTGGGAAAGTCCCTTGAGGTCATCTACTCAACCCCTTACTTCATGTAGAATTCAAGTTTAAGCATCCATGAGAAATGGCACGCCAACCCTCCGTTTGAACCTAAAAGGGGGAGCCCACCATCTAACTTCAGGTAGTCCTCGATTTACGACCACAAATAGTTTCAGAACTTGTGTTGCTGAGCGAGATAGTTGTTAAGAGAGAAGCGTGCCTGATTTTACGGCCAGTGTTAATCACTGCAGTTGTTAAGCAAATCCAGCTTCCCCAATGTCTTTGCTTGTCTGAAGCCAGCAGGGAAGGTTGCAGATGGTGATCACATGATCCCAGGATTCTGTAACTTCGAACAATTGTTAAATTAATCATTGTAAGTCAAGGACTGCTCATATGGTGGATTTGACCTCTTTGTGACGTAACTATAATTCTACTGGAAAAGAATCAAGGGATGGAAACTAGGAGAGAAGCAACCAGGAACTAAGGAGAAATTTCCTAACAGGACAATTAACCAGTGGAACTACTTGCCACCAGAGGTTCTGGGTGCTTCATCACTGGAATTTTTAAAGAAGAGATTGGACAGCCATTTGTCTGAAGTGGTATAGGGTTTCCTGCCTAAGAAGGGGTTCGGACTAGAAGACCTCCAAGGTCCCTTCCAATTCCGTTATTCCATTCCATTCTAATTCTTCATTCCACTATTATTCTATACTATTCTATTTTCTATTCTATTTTCTATTTCTATCCTATCCAAAATCTATTCCATTCCATTCCACTCTCTATTCTATTTCTATTCCAAATTCTACTTTATTCTTAATTCTATTGTATTCTTAATTCTATTCTAATTCTATTCCAAATTTTACTTTATTCTCAATTCAATTCAGTTGTATTCTCTATTCTATTCTTAATTCTATTCTATTCCATTCTCTATTTTCTATTCTATTCTTAATTCTATTCCATTCTCTATTTTCTATTCTATTCTTAATTCTATTCTGAAAGAATTCACTTAACCAACCTATTTATTTATGTTTAAGATCAGCTCTTCTGGCCGATGCGGAGAATTTCACGGTTTACATCAAGAACACCATCCGTTTCCCCAAGTTTAATTTTTCCAAGTAAGTTTTTCCTCCTCTTTTTTTTTCTTTTAATCACTTTTGACACTATTCTAGGAAATGTTCTGCCTGCAGAAACAAGTTGCCAAGTTTTTGGAGAAATCACTTTGGGAGGAAAAAAAAGAGAAAAGGGTTCTTTGGATATGTAGATCAAAATTTATGAGAGAGGGGAATAAGGAAAAGAAAGGAACAATAAACAGATTTATTTGATTGCTTATTAGTAACCTATGACTATCACTAAGTGTTGTATCTTATGATTCTTGATGAACGTATTTTATTTTTCTTATGTACACTGAGAGCTTATGCACCATAGACAAATTCCTTGTGTATCTGTTCTGTCTGTTCTATTCTATTCTATTCTATTCTATTCTATTCTATTCTATTCTATTCTATTCTATTCTATTCTTCATTCCAATATCTTCTATTCTATTCCTCTATTCTATTCTATTTCTATTTTTATTTCTATTCTATTCTTCATTCCAATATCCTATTCTATTCTATATCTTTTTCTTTTTTTCTTTTTCTTTTTCTGTTCTATTCTTAATTCCAATATCTATTCTGTTCTGTTCTGTTCTATTCTGTGCTGAGGCAAGACTGAAATTCTAAATGATAGTGTCCCATGTTTAACTTACATTTTAAAATTAAATTTAGAAAGCCATCGGCTCCCTAAGACTCTGGGTAGCATACAGCATTAAAATTATAAAATCAATATATATGTATATATGAAAAAACAACTAGGTGGCCACCAAAACAAACATTCCTATTTAATAAAGTCTGTGCAGTTCTCGACTTACCACAATTGGGCCCTAAAATTCCGTTGCTAAGCAAGACAGTTGTTAAATGAGTTCCCCCCCCCCTTCACAATATTTCTTGCCACCGTTAAGGGAATCATTGCCGTTGTTAAATCAGTAACATGTTGTGAAGTGAATCTGGCAACCCTGTTGATTCTGCTTGTCCAAAGGTCGTAAAAGGGGATCACGTAACTCTGGGACACTGCAACTGTCCTAAGTACATGCCAGTTTCCAAGCGTCCTAATTTTGATCAAGTGACCACAGGGCTAATGCAACGGTCTTAGGTGTGAAAAACGGTCATAAGGCAGAGAACTGTGGAGTTCTTAGTGCTCCATGTGCTTGGTTGTTTCCTTACAGACATTTCTTGACCCAACTATTAGGTAATTGTTCCGACCCAGCTCCTCGAACACGACAAACCCTCTGAAGTGAACTCAAAGATTCCTTCATTAGGAACGCCAATAGCCCTGCCCAAAATGTTTCTCTCTCACCGCAGGCTAACAAGTATATCAGGCAGGGAAGTGAACAATTGTGTGCCACACCTCTTCATCTCCACCCCCTGCCTTTTATCCCCAGAGTTAGGGTGGGGCCTTGCTAGCAGCAGTGGATCTTCTGACCCAGGGCCCGGCCCATAGATTTCCACTGCTCTCCTCTCCTCTGCCTTCTGCGTATCTGTGAGTCAGGCACTGGGCCCAGCTGTTCTTCCTCTTCCTCATCATCCACCTCTAGACCTGGGGGCTGTTGGCTCTCCATCTGAGGGCTGATGGACAGCCCAGGCTTCACCTCTCTCTCTCTGCCAACTCCATTCCCTCTTCCCCCTCGGAGATCTCAGGTTGCCCTGATGCTGACCCTGACTCTCACGCCTCCTCCTCCTTAACTTCATTATGTATATAATAAAGGGGCCGTTGGCCTACAGGCCACAACAGTAATATCCTCAGTGCTAGAAGAGAATAGGTTTTGTGGGGGGGGGGGGAGGAGGAAGAGGAGGAGGAGGACTGTGGGGTACTTGATCCTTCCTGAGCTTGTTTCTTTGCAGGCATTTCTTGACCCAACTAGGTGACATCATCAGTGCCAGAAGAGAGGGGATTTTGCTCCATGTTTATATGTACAGGTAGTCCTTTGAGTTAGGACCACAATTGAGCCCAATAACGAGACAGCCCGTGTTGCTGATTTTTGAATGCGCTTCTCACTTCCCTCTTTTTCTGACGTAGAACCAATGTCCTCGACACCAAAAATGATGCCTATTTGAAAAATTGTCGCTACGGAGCAGACCAGCCGTACTGCCCCATCTTCTCACTGGGGAAACTGGTCAGCTGGGCCGGGAGCAACTTTCATGAGATGGCATCCGAGGTATGAAAAAAATAGGGTCTCCTCCTTCCTTTCAGCTAGTGGTCTGTCATAAAGGGATCTCCCCCTGGTGATTGGCCCAAAGTCACCCAGATGGCTTTCATGTCTAAGGTGGGACTAGAACTCACCGTCTCCAGGCGATTGTCTCAAAGTTGGCTTTCATGCCTAAATTGGAACTAGATTTCAACATCTCTTGGTGATTGGCCCAAAGTCACCCAGCTGGCTTTTGTGCCTAAGTTGGAACTAGAACTCACTGCCCCCTGGTAACTGGTCGAAAATCACCCTGCTGGATTTCATTCCTAAGTTGGAACTAGAACTCACTGTCTCCTGGTGACTGGTCGAAAATCACCCTGCTGGATTTCATTCCTAAGTTGGAACTAGAACTCACTGTCTCCTGGTGATTGGCCCAAACTCACCCATCCAGCTTTCATGCCTAAGGTGGGACTAGAACTCACCATCTCCAGGTGATTGGCTCCAAATCACCCAGTTGGCTTTCATGCCTAAATTGAAACTAGAATTCAGAGTCTCCTGGTGATTGGTTGAAAATCACCCTGCTGGATTTCATTTCTAAGGTTTCAATTCCTAAAACTCTCCGTCTCCTGGTGATTGGCCCAAAGTCCCCCAGCTGTCTTTCATGCCAAAGTTTCAACTAGAATTCACCTAGTGATTGACCCAAACTCACCCTGCTGGCTTTCATGCCTAAATTGGAACTAGAACTCTCCGTCTCCTGGTGATTCTTCCAAAGCCACCCAACCATCTTTCATGCTTAAATACGATATCAGAGTCAGATGTCCACAGAATGCTGCAAACAGCCATAAGCGCGCTCCAGATGTGGCCACGTGGCCATGAGGGGATGAATGGCCATCAGAACTTCAGAACCAGGTGGTGAATACCTATTGTGGGGGAGGGGTTCATTGTAACTTTGAATGGTCATTATGCAACCAGTTGTAAGTCGAGGATAACCTGCATGTAGGACAAGCCGTGGACCCAGCATGCCAACTCTGGTGGATCTCCCAAGGTTTTTGAGGGAAAACAGCTTCCTTGATCTTCTGCCAAAACTGAAGACAACCTTTCTCTGTTTTGTTTTTATTTTAAATCCAGGGTGGCGTGATTGGCATCCAGATTGAATGGGACTGCAACCTGGATAAAAAACCGTCAGAATGCAACCCTCACTATTCTTTCAGTCGCCTAGATAACAAATTTGCGGAGAAGTCCGTCTCCTCTGGATACAACTTCAGGTGAGGGAGAAGGAGGTGATTGACCGAAGCATCCTCAGTCCGCAACTTCAGCGGTTCGGTTTTTCTAAAATGGCTTCGGTGGCCAAATCCGGATGGGATTTAATTGATCAGGTTAGCCAGGCTGGAAGGAGGAGTCAAGGGAAGACCTAGCTTGGAATCCTTGTATGGCTGCAAGAGGCATAAGCTTGAACTACCTGTTCTGACCCAGTTCCCTACACACAACAAACCCTCAGTAGTTAAATCAAAGATTCCTTTATTAGGAGCGCTGGCAGCCCTGGCAAAATGTCTCTCTCTCACCGCAGGCTAACCAGTCTGTCCGGCAGAGAGATGAATAGTTGTCTGCCACATTTATTTATTTTATTTATTTATTTATTAAACTTATATACCGCCCTCTTTCCCTGACAGGACTCAGGGCGGTGTACAGCCGATAAAAATGCAACAACAATATAAAATTAAAATCAATTAAAAATCAAATATAATGGCTGAAAGGTAAAAACATATAAAAAGGAATTAAAAAGACTAAAAACCAGATAAAACCAGATTAAAAACCCTAAGAGAACCCTAGGCCAGACCGGCTTGGTGAAATAGATGAGTTTTCACCGCCCGCCGGAAGGCCAGGAGATCAGGGATGGTCCTCATCTCCGGGGGTAATTCGTTCCAGAGGGAGGGTGCCCCCAATGAGAAGGCTCGCACCTTCGGGGTCACCAGCTATCCAGCCGGCAGCACCCCGAGGAGACCCACTCTATGGGAGCGTATTGGCCGGCGGGAGGCCGATGAGGGCAGGAGGCGGTCCCGTAGATACCCCTTAATACATTAATACATCTATTCATCTCTGCCCCCTGCCTTTTATCCCCAGATCTAGAATGGGGGCTTCACTAGCAGCGGTGGCTCTTCTGTCCCAAGGACCGTCCCATAGATTTCCACTGCTCTCCTCTCCTCTGCTTTCTGTGCATCTGAGTGTCAGGCACTGGACCCAGCTGTTCCTCCTCTTCGTCATCAGCCACCTCCAGACCTGGAGGCTGTTGACTCTCTATCTGAGGGCTGATGGATGGCCCAGGCTCTTTCTCTCTCTCTCTGCCAATTCCATTCCTCCTTCCTCCTCAGAGCTCCCAAGTTGCCTTGATGCTGATGCTGACTCTCGCACCTCCTCCTCCTGATTCGGCTGCTGGAGTGGCTGCCAGCCGACGGGTCACAACACTACGTCACACATCCATGAAACCTAATCTGGTCATTCCCATGGGATGACAGAGAGTCTCAGGACATAACGGAGGAGATACCGGTAGATAATAAAATTATAATAATAAAGTTACGTGTAGGGTTTTAAATTTGATTTTAAATGGTTTTAGCTTTCTTAATCTCCTAATTTTTTAATCTTTTGATAATGGCCAACCTATTTAATTCTTTTAATTCATTTTAATTATTGTATGTGTATTTATATGTATATTTTATCTGGCTGTACACCGCCCCGAGTCCCTCTGGGAGAGGGGTAGTATATAAATTTAAATAAAGTAAAGTAAAGATAATAAAATTAATGACATTTGTTAGAGGTAATCCTCAACGTATGACCCCAATTGAGCTCAAACTTCCCGTTGTTAAGTGAATGAGTTTTGCCCCAATTTACGCCTTTCTTGCCACAATTGTTAAGCAAATCATTGCAGTTGTGAAGTTAGTAACTGTCATGCCCTTGTTGGAATCTGATTCTGAGAGGGAGATGCAGCACCTGACAGGGAGTGGGGGTATGGCTCAGTGGCTGTGGAGGAAACTGGGGAAGGGCACAGGCCGGCTGGGTCTTAACTGTGAAGGCCCACCCACTCTTCATCCTAGTGCACGCAGGGAGGAATGGATAAGGGAGCAACATGGCTTATGGGAGAGAAAAGGGCCCTGATCCCTTTCATTAGTTGCAGCTGGGAGAACAGAATATAAATGAGGTGTTTTACACAGCTTCTTGCTGGAAGCAAAGTGTGCATTATCTTGGTCGAGGCTTATCTGGGTTTTGGCATCCTCCCAACTGTGGTTGCTGCGTTATCTTGTGAAAGTCTGCAATTTATCATCCTGGCCTGCCATGTTAATGACTTCAGTGTGGTTTGTGTTGGGTTTTTTTAATTTCTAATTATCTTTAATTTTGGTTCGGACTGCATTTACTCTCTTCTTAGACTGTTTTGGGAAGAGTCTGATATCCAGCCGAGGATAATTAGACATTGGGGCCCAAGTTGGAGGCATTAAAGGGAATTTATTGTACTTTTGTGACACTGTTATTTTTGCGTCATGCCCGTTTGGGTCATCACAGTAACACAGCCGTTAAGTGAATCTAGCTTCCCCATTGACTTTGCTCGCCAGAAGGTCGCAAAAGAGGGATCACATGATCTCGGGACATTACAACTGTCATAAATCCATGCCAGTTTCCAAGCATCAGCATTTTTAATCACGTGATCATGGAGATATACCGCAACGGTCGTAAGTGTGAAAAACTATCACGTCCCCTTTTTTCAGTGCCGTTGTAATTGCGGTCACTAAACGAATGATTGTAAGTCGAGGACTGCCAGTAATCAGGCAGTAAAGTCTGTCGTGATCCAACCAGCAATGAAAGCCGAAAGGGAAAAAAAAGAGACTTTTCCTTTTGCTCGGAAAAATTAATCGTATAACATTTGATGATGATTTTCTTTTTCAGATTTGCCAAGTATTACCGGAGCGCGGCTGATGTTGATTTCCGAATGCTGATCAAAGCTTATGGGATTCGTTTCGATATCATGGTGAACGGCAAGGTGAGGTCAGGCACAACTGGATAAAAAACACCACAGATTTGCGACGGTGGCGAATATCCGTAGCTCGGGTATAGCATGAAGGTAGAAGTTCGTTCCCCGAGTTTGTGGGTTTGGTTTTCCAAACGTTTCGCTACCAGACTACGTAACATCTTCAGTGTGGCTGAGGGGATGTTGGGGTCTGTGTTCTTCTTATTGTCAACTAAAAAAAATACTCCTTTGGTCTTTTTAGTTGCCAGCAGAAAGGGAGTGGGGGAAAGCAATGCATTCCTTAAATGCTTCAGATTATTGGCTTGGGACCTGGGTATTTACGGGACCGCCTGCTGCCACCGTCAGTCTCTCGCCAACCAGTGCGCTCTCATAGAGCGGGCCTCCTTGGGGTACCACCGGCTGGACGGGTGGGACCCCAAGGATTCGGGCCTTCTCTTTGGGAGCTCCCTTCCTCTGGAACGAACTACCCCCGGAGATGAGGACCGTCCCCGACCTATTGACCTTCCGGCGCGCACTAAAAACCCACTTATTCCATCTAGCCAGTCTGGCTTAGAGTTATGTGTAATGGTTTAAAATTCGGTTTTTAAATGGTTTTAATTTTCTTAATTCCCTATTTTTTAACTCTTAATGCCAATTTATTTAATCCTTTTAATGTATTTTAAATTATTGTATTTGTATTTATATGTTTTTATTTGGCTGTGCACCGCCCCGAGTCCTCAGGGAGAGGGGGCGGTATACAAATTTGAATGAATGAATGAATAAATAAATAATTGCTAGGCAGCCGAAGCTGTTGGCACGCAAGATTATTACTGGAGAGTATGATTGATGACTCTTGTCTATGGATGTGTCTATACATCCAGGGAGTGGGGAGGAGAAGACCGGGGTCAAGGGGGAAAATGAATGATGTATCTTAGCGTCGGCTGCACCCAGGTCATGCTGACATGGTCACTCCTAATAAATCAATTTTTTTTTTTACTCTGAGAGATGCAGCTAGAGACTTAACGATTTGAATGGGGGTGGATTTGTCGGAGCCCTTATGACACTTATAAGGGCTTCGTGTGGTCAGTAGGTCTTGTATTAAGGAGGTCAAGTCAGATGAAGATCACATTAGGTGAGGGTCTTCTGCAGGGATGGGATTCAAAATGCCCAGCAACTGGTTCTCTGCCCTGTTGCTGGGTGGGTGTGGCCATGATGGGCGTGGCCTACCGGAACTTCTGGGAGGGTCATTTTTTGCCTTCCCCAGCGTCCCAAGGCTTCTCTCGGGTCTCTGGGAGGGCGAAAACGGACTTTCCCGGGCCCCAGAGGGCCTTCGGAAGCTGGAAATAGGCTGTTTTCCGGACTTCTGGAACTTCCGATTTGGCTATTTTTTGCCTTTCCCAGAGTCGGGAGGCTTCCCTCGGGCCTCTGGGAAGGCAACAGTCTCCCCCAGGCTCCGGAAGCCGGAAATAGCCTGTTTCCGGACTTCCTGAACTTCTGGTACTTCTGGTTTGGCCTGTTTTTCGCCCTCCCAGAACCTCCGCGTGGACCCTGCACTTACCTGCATCAAAAATGGGCCGTGTGGAGACTCCTGGGAGGGGAAGGGCAGGCAGGGCCAGCAAGTTAGTTCAACCACCAGTTTGGCGAACCGGATGTAAATTTAACATCCGGTTCACTTGAACCGGGCCGAACCGGCTGAATCCCACTCCTGGTTTTGTGATGGTTTCCTGCTTCAGCAGGGGATTAATGTCAACTCATAAAACATTTTGTGTATAGGTTTTATAGTTGACAACAGAAAGAAAAGGGGGGGGGGGAGTTTCAAAGAGCAGGCGGCAGTGTGGAATTGAAAGTACATTCCATTCATATTTTCTTCAAAGGCTGATTAGATGGCTAAAGCTTCTGCCTCGAAAACATCTGATTGGAGAGCATGATTGATGACTCTTGGCTATGGATGTTTTTTGTTGGCTAATACACCTATAAATCCTCTTGTTTTGTGGCTCAAGGCTCATGGTTTAATCGGAGTAACTGCTGGAACCCTGACAGATGGACTAGAAGACCTCCAAGGTCCCTTCCAACTCTTCTTATTCTCTGTTCTAAATAATAGAATTAATTAATTAATTAATTTATTTATTTATTTATTTATTTATTTATGTATTTATATTTAACTTTTATACCGCCCCCTCTCCCAAATAGGGACTCGGGGCGGTGAACAGCCATAATAAAACAATACAGTCCATAAAATTTAAAATAGAATTAAAAATTATTAAATAAGTGGCTGAATTTGAAAATAAAAACCAATAAAAAACCCGATAAAAGTTTAAAATTTGAAAAATTAAAACCCTTCTAATGACACTAGGCCAGACCGGCCTGCTGGAAAAGGTGGGTCTTCAGCGCGCGCCGGAAGGCCCGTAGGTCAGTGATGGTTCGTATCTCTGTAGGTAGCTCATTCCAGAGGGAGGGTGGCCCTGCAGAGAAGGCCCGCACCCTCGGAGCCGCCAGCCGGCATCGCCCAGCCGGCGGCACCCCGAGGAGGCCCACCCTGTGGGAGCGCACTGGCCGGCGGGAGGCCGATGGTGGCAGCAGGCGGTCCCGCAAGTCCCATTGGATGAACTGTCTAAGGCTCAAAGCCAGGGATATCAAACATGTGGCCCGGCAGCCGGATGCATCCTGTGTAGGCCATGCCCATCCCAGCTCTGCAAATGGGAAAAACATTGTGATATATCATGTGACGGCAACGTGACACAAGTTTGATACCCATTGTCAACTCGTAAAGCATTCCTGGTCTGCTCTTGAGTTGCCATAGACAGGAGGAGGGGGGAGAACTGATGGAGCAGCTCGGTTGCTATGACCAGAAGCACAGTCCACGCATACCTTTCTACGGATTGTATCCCAGGTTACCAGAGCCAACCCAGAGAGGCGTGTTTTCTACAGCCTGGGAAAATTCTCTGTTGGAGAATGTGATTTATGACACACTCTGGGAGGAAGGGAGAAACAGGGTCATAGGTGGGCAATAAATTACATGGGGCAGAGCCTACTGCACTAGAGAAAGTGCCGACATGTTGCTCCTAATAAATAATTCGATTTCTTTTGAAACTTGGCTCGAGGCTCATGAATTAATTAGGGCGTCCGTTGGAACCCTGACACTTGTGCTCTAAGCCATTGTTTCTCAACCTTGGCCCCTTTAAGTTGTGTGGACTTCAACTCCCAGAATTCTCCATTCAGTGATCCTGCTGGGGAATTCTGGGAGCTGAGGTCCACACGGCTTAAAGTGGCCCCATTTAAGAAACACTGGTCTAATCAGTACAGGAAGTCCTCGACTTACAACAGTTTAGTGACGATTCGAAGTTCCAACGGCACTGAAAACAAGGACTCGTGACCATTTTTCACACTTACAACCGTTGCAGTTTTGCCATGATCATATGATCAAAATGCAGATGCTTGACCGCTGACTCATATTTATGACGTTTGCAGCGTCCCGGGGTCACGCGATTCCCTTTTGTGACCTTCCGGCGAGCAGAATCAATGGGGAGGTCCTGTTGTTTATACTAAAGAACTGCATTGATTCACTTTAACAACCGGTGCAAGAAAGGTTGTAAGATGGGGCAAAACACACTTAGCGACTTTCTCCCTTAGCAACAGAAATTTGGGGGCTCCATTGTGGTTGCGAGTCAAGGATTACCTGCACAAACTTTAAAATCTGTGCACATCGCACAAATTCACTCTTTTTCGTTTTTTTTTCTCTTTTCTTTTCCAGGCAGGGAAATTTAACATCATCCCAACGGTAATCAACGTGGGATCCAGTCTTGCGCTAATGGGAGTGGTAGGTCAATCATTCGGGGTGGAAGCGATCTATTGCTGGATTACAGGCCGTCCTTAGGAGTGGTGCGGTGGCCTAAGGGTGGAGCTGTTGCTTCACAATCCGGAGGCTGTGAGTTTGATCCTAACACGGAGGTAGATATTTCTATCTCTGGGCACAATGAGAATATATCTGCCGAACAAAACTCCTCATTGGCAACAGGAAGGGCATCTGGCCAGTAAAACACTCGACTAGCTCCCTTCAGTTGCCCAGACTCCACCCCGTAAGGAATTATGAGTTTGTTGGAAGATGATGATTAAAAAATTGCAGGCAGGCCTTGATGTACAACCGTTCATTTAGCGACGATTCAAAGTTACAACAGCACTGGAAAAAAGTGGCTTACAACCAGACCACTGCAGCATTCCCACGGTCACGGGATCATAATTTAAGGTGCTTGTTAACTGGCATGTATTTATGACTCTGGAATCATAAATTTATGGTTCTGGAATCACGCGATCATTATTTGTGACCTTCTCAGCTGACTTTCAATCAGCAAAGTCAATGGGGGAAATCCGGAATCATTTAATGACCGCACAATTGACTTAACGACTGCAGTGAATCACTTAACAACCATGGCAAAAAAGGTGTTAAAAATTAGGTGTGGTTCACTTAACAACGGCCTTGTTTAGCAACAGAAATTCTGCTCCTAATTGTGGTCGTAGACCAAGGACTATAGTCTTACGTTATTATCTAATTACAGGGAGTCGAATTACAACCACAATTGAGCCCAAGACTTCTGTCACTAAGTGAAACATTTGTGAAGTGAGTTTTGCCCCATATTACAACCTTTCTTGCTACCGTTAAGTGAACCACTTCAGAGGTTAAGTTACTAACATGGTTGTTAAGTGAATCTGGCTCCTCCCTTGATTTTGCTTGTCAGGTGGTCACAAAAGGAGATCACGTGTCCTTGGGACACAGCAACGGTCATAAGTATGAGTCAGTTACCAAGCATCCAAATTCTGATCATGTGACCACGGGGATGCTGCAATGGTCATATGTGTGGAAAAACGGCCATAAGTCACTTTTTCAGTGCTACCGTAACTCTGAACTGTCACTAAACGAACTGCTTTATGTTGAGGGCTATCTGTATTATCTTATTGTATCCTAGGTTATTAAGATGTTATATATCTTACTAGCTCGATACCCGTGCTTCACTACAAAAGTATGGGATTGGGCTTAGTTTTGGGGGAGGAAAATAAGGGGGGAAATGTGCCTCTGCCTACCAGCTTATTCATCTAGCTAGCGTCCTGTCAGTATGTGAGAGTTGAGGGCTGTTTGGAAACTGAAACAGTATTTGGAGTCTGAGCAAGGAGGCAGCAAGGAGCCTGGGCGTGGCTTAGCTCAACTGTTCTGTACTAAAGCTGCTTGGTGCTGTGAAACTGAAACTTGACAGAATATATTCATGAGCTGGAATAGAACTTAGTAACAAAGTCAGCCAATGAATAGGCATGGCAACAGACCGGACAATGGAAGCAGAATGGGAAAATGAAATTAGAAGTGGCCTGGGTGTGGCTCTCGTCTTGTTTGCCTGCTGAACTAAAGTGAAGCTTGCTTGCTTGCTAAAACTGGTATCTGCTCTGAGCTGCTGCTGCTGCTGGTGCTTTTGCTTATGTTATGTTGAAAGAATCTACAAATGGTATTGTAAACTTTGCTCATATTATTATGTTTATAAAGAAGTTAATGATCCTGCTGAATCAGTCATCTGGGTGCTTTCTGGACTTGAATTTAAGCTGCAAACTCTTAACAAAACTGTCCTCTGCTGGTGTTTTGCATTTGGAAGAGATTTCTTTTCAGGTGGGGAAGGGGAGTAGAACTCCTTAGCATCAGAGCGTGTTAATAATAATAATATAGAAAATACTAATGCTCTGATGATCATTTGGAAAAATCCTTTCTTAGTGAGCCCCTAGAAGCCAAGAGGAACATAGGTGCCAAATTTCAAGTTTGTAAGCTTTACGGTTCTGGAGATTTTGTGATGATAGGTGAGTGGTCTTTTCGCTTTTTTATATAGTATATAGATCAGTGGTGGCTAACCTTTTTGGGCTCTTGTGCCAAAAATTGTGCATGCGCTCCCAGCACCCAGAAGGCAATGTGTGCCCCCCCCTTGTCCCCTATGCATGCACGTGCAATCCCCACCACCCACCCCTGCCGCCCCCTTACCTGCACTATACCTCACAGCTGATTTTCGGACGGTTTGAGGCCTTTTTCAGCCTCCCTGCAGGCTTTGCAGGCCGAAAACTAGCCCCGTTTCATGACTTCCGGTATTTTTGGAAAAGAGCAGGAAGTGACAAAACCGGGCTAGTTTTCGTCCTGCAAAGCCTGCAGGAGCCTTCCTCAAGCCTTTGGGAGGCCGAAAAAGGCCTCAAAGCAGCCGAAAATCAGTTGTGAGGCGCCCACATGCGCAGTGAGGTAAGTTTGCCTGCAGCTCGCGTGCCGGCACAGATGGCTCTGCGGTGCCACAGGTTCGCCATCACGGATATAGATTATCTGATCATTTAATGCTGCGCTTTTGGCTTTAGAAATGAAACAACATAATAAAATATAATTGGAAAACCCTCATTATTTGCGTGCAACTGCAAACAAGGAACCTTTTTAAAAAGTGATAGTTAGCGTTGTGGATTTCCACTCTGTTTATATGGAATTGTTTCTGCCCTCCAACCCACCCAGGGGGCGTTTCTCTGCGACTTGGTGCTGCTGTATCTTCTTCGAAAGAGCCAGTTTTACAGAGGGAAAAAATACGAGGAAGTGAGGTAGGTGGCCTGCAGCTGCAAAGCACTCTCGGTTCATAGAGATTTCTTCTTTCCTGACAGTGAGAAGAATTAATCAGCGGGATGACTTGCTTCCAGAAGCTGTGGGTGATTAATCACTGGCGACTTTTAAGAAAAGACTGGATAGCCATTTGTCTATAATGTCTTATTGAGCAGGGGGCTGGACTAGAAGACCTTCAAGGTCCCTTCCAACTCTTGTTATTCTGTTCTGGGTAAAATAAGTGTGTAAAAAAAAAAAAAACAACCCTCACCAAGCAAAGCAAAGTGTAAACCTTCCAGATGCTGCAACGGGGGACAAGGAAGGGAGAGAAAGTCCTCAGATTGCATCAGATCTTTCATCCTCGTGGAGGGTCTGAAGATGGAGGTGTCGCTCTCCAAATGATGGGATCTAGGTCACAGGAGCCTTAAGTAATCTAAAAAAAAAAAAAATCCCTTGGAAGGTTGCAAAAAAACTTTAGGGAATTCCTGGAAGGTTGACATTCAGATACATCAGCCATCTACAGACACAGAGAGGTAAACCACATTTACACACCGTTTCAAAAAAGACATTAAAAAGCTAACAAGGAAACAATAGCAAAATAAATCCGGAAGAAATCCTTTCTAGCAATGCAGATAAGCGGGGATTAACACCAGACAAAACATCAAGCAGAGAATAATAATCAAGAAAGTACCAAGAAAACGATGCATACATCAACACCGGCAGGGTAAAACTAGTGTATATATTCTAGTCCAGTGGTCGGCAAGCCGCAGCTCGTGAGCCACACGCGGCTCTTTACACACTTTAATGCGGCTCTTCTGTGTGCCGGGCGCCCGCTCCCCTCCCTCCTCTCGGGCGGCCGCCCCAGGAGTCAGGACTCTGCAGCTAGCCTCTGTCAGTGCGCGCCCTGTGTGCAGCCCCGGCGGCCGGCTCCACACAGCTCCAGTCGGGTCATGTGGTATAAAGGGGGGTGACTTTCTGTGTAGCGCCGCGGCAGCGAGGCAGCATCCTCTCTCTGTCTGCCGCCCTCAGAAGAAGACTGCGCCTCCCAAATCAGCAGCGTGTCATCAAAAACAGTGTACCATCCTATGTATTTTCGGTTTTAAAAATGTGGCTCTCAAAATAAATTTCAATCGTGGTTTTGGCGAGATTTGGCTCAGTTGAAAAAAAAGGTTGCCCACCACTGTTCTAGTCTGTTTCCTTCTTAGCTTTTTATCCTCTCTTTTGGATGGCTGATAGTCTGTTAGTGTATTGACAGATTCCACCCCAGGATAAGCTACTACCGATAGTCCTCGACTTACAACAGTTCGTTTAGTGACTATTCCCAGTTATAACAGGCCTGAAAAAAGTGACATGACCATTTCTCACACTTACGGCCATTACAGCATCCTCACAGCCACGTGATTTACATTCAGATGATTGACAGCTGGTTCATATTTGTGACGGTCGCAGTGTCCCGCGGTCAGGTGATCCACTTTTGCGATCTTCTGACAGGGAAGCCAGATTTGCTTAACAACCACGTTCCCAACTTCACAAGTGCAGTGATTCGCTTCACAAATGTTGGCAGAAAAGGTTGTGAAATGGGGCAAAACTCAACGAATTTCTCACTGAGCAACGTCAATTCTGGGTTCAATTGTGGTTGTTAAGTCGAGGATTAGCTGTGTATATACAGATAAACAGATAGTCAGAGTTGGAAGGGACCTTGTAGGTCATCTAGTCCACCACCCCCCCGCCCAAGTGGGAGACCCTACACCATTTCTGACAAATGGCAGTCCAATCTCTTCTTGAAAGCCTGAAATGATGAAGCTCCCACAACTTCCGAGGGCAGCTTCTGTTCCATTGGTTGATTGTTCTCCCCACACTCAACAGCCCTGATGATGTTACCTAGTTGGGTGATGAAACGTCTGCTAGAAAACAACCAAATTTACAGAAACTCCACAATTTTGCTAATTTCCCCAACTTTTCCTTTTCCTCGTGTAGGTCAAACGCCCAAAAAACTTTGCCGGCAAGCACCGTCAACGGGAACCAGGCGGGAAACCAGAGTGAAGATTCTTTATCTCGGTTGGATCAACTCGAACAGCTACAGACAGTTGAGACCTAAAGCTGTGTTTTTCTCTGGAAACCACGCATCGCAACGCCGTCAGTTGTTAAAGAGAAACCACGGACCACCGAAAGCTGCAGGAAGGGATTCGTTTAAGCTCTTTTAACGGCCTTCGTTTTCGGCATCCTGAGTCTAGGATACTCCACATGGCAGGATTTTAACGGTTTAAAACCAAAACCAAATGCCAGGAAATCTTGAGTAAGGATCGTAGCGGCGCGGTGGATATACATTCTCTTTTGTGTGGCTTCTGGATAACCTAACACAAGCAGCTGCCAAATGTACGTCAAAACGGCAATTGATGAGCGAAGAGGACAGTTGTCCACCTTGGGAATTATTACCATTGTTCACCGCGTAGTCGGCCAGATATTCAGACTGGATTTGGTATCGAGTCCTTCCCAAGAACGGTGCGATGGCCCAGAAGTGGAGCTCTTGCCTCACAATCAGGAGGGCTGAGAGTTCAATATTAGGTAGCGGCTGATATTTCTCTTTCAGGGCACAATGAGAATGTATCTGTTGCAAAAAAAAAAAAAAACCTCCGCATTGGCAATAGGAAGGGCATCCGGCCAGTAAACGCTTAGCTTCATTCAGTTGTCCCCGGCTCCACCCCGGCAAGGGATTACAAGGTCATTAAATGACAAAACAAAAAAACAAAAAACTGAGTCCTTCCTGAGACCCCAGAAAAAGGTAGATGTGGATATTTGATGATGGTAAAGTTCTCGTTGCAGGATGTCAGCTAGTATGAGTAAATCCGCTTTTTGCAATTGACTGACGGCGAATTTGTCAATGCCAGTGGCCTTCAAGTGGTGCTCTGGATGTTTTGGGATTGCCCCCAAGGCACCTATTACTATGGATACTACCTTTGCTTCCTTTTGCTGCAGTCATGATTACAGGCAGTCCTCGACTTACTACCATTCATTTAGTAACAGTTTGAAGTTAAAACGGCACTGAAAAAAAGCGACTTATGACCGTTTTTCACCCTTAACGAGCTTTGTGGCAGCCCCCATGATCCTGGGATCAAAATCAAAACGGACTCATACTGGTGACCTGTTCCTGTGTCCCAAGATTAACTTTTGTCAGGATTCCAGCAGTTGCCCATATCAAATCATGAACCTCAAGCCAAACTTCAAAACCTATCGAACATGTCGACGGGACCTGGTTGAAGCCAATTCTGAGACACATAATTCACTGTCACTGATGACCCAAAGGGGCGTGGCACAAAAGCAACCAAATCACAAAAGTAGGTAAAATCCTTTTAATTCCTCCAATTTGGCCCCCGATGTCCAGTTATCATCGGCTGGAGAAAAAAAAACTCTCCCAAGAACAGTTTTTAAAGGGAAGAAATTCAGTCCGAACCCAAAGTACATCTAGATTATAAATAAAAACCAACACAAACCACAAGCTGCGGCAATTAACGAGACAGAGCAAGATAAGGAATTGCAGATTTCCAAAAGATAACGAAACACACACAGTTGGGGAGATGCCAGAACCCAGATAAGACTTGGCAAACGAAGATAATGCACGCTTTGCTTCCAGCAAGGAGCTGTGCATAAACACCCTTTTTATCCTGTTTTCCCAGCTGCAACTAATGAAGGGAATCAGGGCCCCTTTCTCCCCCGTAACCCATGTTGCTCCCTTATCTGTTCCTCCCTGCATGCCCTAGGATGAAGAGGGGATGGGCCTAGTCTTCCTCTGAATGCCGAGCCAGACTGTGTCCTTCCCCAGTTTCCTCCCCAGCCACCGGAGCAACACTCCCATTCCCTGTCAGCTTTTTGACCTACCCCTCAGAATCAGATTCCAACAGGGGCATGACAGTCATCCTTGACCCTGGTTTCTCCCCCACCCCTTTGGATGCATCATAATTCATATTCTCCAACGAAACATGTTCCTAGCCAAGAGTCATCAATCATGTTCTCCAACTAGAGATTTGCACGGCAGAAACTCCGGTCGCCGAGTTACAATCTCTGCAAGTTATGAATGGAACGCACTCTCGATTCCAAATTGCTGCACTGCACTGCACTTCCAAACTCCTTTCCCCCCCTCCCACTTTCCTGTTGGCAACTATAAAGCAGGCATAGAAATGTTTTACGAGTTGACAACGTGATCACCTTTTGCGCCCTTCCAAACAGCAAAGTCAATGGGGGAGCTGGATTCATTTAACAACTGTGTTACTAACTTACCAACCTGAGCGATTCACTGTGGCAAGAAATGTCATAAAATGGGGGCAAAACTTAACAAATGTCTCACCTAATGACAGAAATTTTGGGCTGAACTGTGGTCGTAAGTCAAGGACTACCTGTAATTATCAAATTTATTTGCCGTCCATCTCGCACTTCAAAGCGACTCTGAGAATAAAGATATTCTGGAGCATTCTTGTTGTCAATTCATAAAATATTTTTCTGGTCCTTTTAGAGTTGCCAACAGAAAAGGAGGGGAGGAGCAATGTGGCAGCTTGGAAACCGAAAGTGCATTCCATAAATGTTTTCAAAGATAGTAACTAGGTGACTGAAGTTTCTGCTGTGCAAATATCTAACTGGATTGATGATTCTGGACTATGGCTGTGTCTCATTGGAGAATATGAATTACGATACACCCAGGGGTGTGGGAAAACCAGGGTCAAGGGTGACAGTGAATTTTGTGACTCGGAGTCGGCTACACCCAGGCAGTGTCGGCATGTTAACTCCCAATAAATCCTTTTGAAGTTTTGGAAGTTTTGCTCGAGACTTAGGATTTAAATAGGGGTCACTGCCAGAATCCTGACACTTGTTTGAAATTATACGATAGCAAGACTTTAATCGTCTTGCTTCCCATTCTGCTATCTGCTCTGAATCTCTTCCTGCAAATTGTTGAGCCTGTGGGATTATTCAGGAATTTGAAATAAATTCTTGCAACATGCATAAACAATTCTCCAGCATCCAACCAAACTCATGAAACGTAACTCCACGATGAAGATGGGCTGGTCATTGGCATGCCTTAAACCTCCACTTCAGGGAAAAAGAGAGACTAATTTTTTTTTTCTGCAATTTATACACAGCCCAGTTCTTATTTTATGACCGATGGCAGAGTGGCAAATTGCAGGAATTAAATCAGAATATTATCTACGGAACTACAAGCCATACTCCTGATGGCTGCTTCACCAGGAATTTCTGTATGCTTAAAAGATAAAATGGGTTGAACTGAAAAAGAAGTTTTAAAAAAATGAACATGGTTTTGATGAGAAGAAATGGATCATTTAAAAAAAAAAACAACTATAAAGTAAGAGAGATTGTTGTGTTTCTTACTGTGTTTCTTTTTGCAGTTTGGGGTTGTTTTTTTCCTCGTTTCCTGTCTTTCCTTTTTACCAGAAGTCTTCAAACTTGACAACTTTTAAGACTTGTGGACTTCAATTCCCAGAACTGAAGTCCACAAGTCTTAAAGTGGCCAAGTTTGGGGACCTCTGCTTTATATCCTCACAGGGTGGTGGTTGCGAGGAAATTAGGAGGTAGAAGTATTAAGTATGTTCTCCACATTGAGTTATTTATAAAAATAAAGGAGGGGAAACACACACACACACACACACACACACACACGGTATTCAGCTTTGCTTGGGTATTTTCCCACGTTCCAAAAGATAACAAAACACACACAGTTGGGGGGATGCCAGAACCCAGATAAGACTTGGCAAACGAAGATAATGCACGCTTTGCTTCCAGCAAGGAGCTGTGCATAAACACCCTTTTTATCCTGTTTTCCCAGCTGCAACTAATGAAGGGAATCAGGGCCCCTTTCTCCCCCGTAACCCATGTTGCTCCCTTATCTGTTCCTCCCTGCATGCCCTAGGATGAAGAGGGGATGGGCCTAGTCTTCCTCTGAATGCCGAGCCAGACTGTGTCCTTCCCCAGTTTCCTCCCCAGCCACCGGAGCAACATTCCCATTCCCTGTCAGCTATTTGACCTACCCCTCGGAATCAGATTCCAACGGGGGCATGACAGTCATCCTTGACCCTGGTTTCTCCCCCACCCCTTTGGATGCATCATAATTCATATTCTCCAACGAAACATGTCCCTAGCCAAGAGTCATCAATCATGTTCTCCAACTAGAGATTTGCACGGCAGAAACTCCGGTCGCCGAGTTACAATCTCTGCAAGTTATGAATGGAATGCACTCTCGATTCCAAATTGCTGCACTGCACTGCACTTCCAAACTCCTTCCCCCCCTCCCACTTTCCTGTTGGCAACTATAAAGCAGGCAAAGAGATGTTTTACGAGTTGACAACGTGATCACCTTTTGCGACCTTCCAAACAGCAAAGTCAATGGGGGAGCCGGATTCATTTAACAACTGTGTTACTAACTTACCAATCTCAGCGATTCACTGTGGCAAGAAATGTCATAAAATGGGGGCAAAACTTAACAAATGTCTCACCTAATGACAGAAATTTTGGGCTGAACTGTGGTCGTAAGTCAAGGACTACCTGTAATTATCAAATTTATTTGCCGTCCATCTCGCACTTCAAAGCGACTCTGAGAATAAAGATATTCTGGAGCGTTCTTGTTGTCAATTTATAAAATATTTTTCTGGTCCTTTTAGAGTTGCCAACAGAAAAGGAGGGGAGGAGCAATGTGGCAGCTTGGAAACCGAAAGTGCATTCCATAAATGTTTTCAAAGATAGTAACTAGGTGACTGAAGTTTCTGCTGTGCAAATATCTAACTGGATTGATGATTCTGGACTATGGCTGTGTCTCATTGGAGAATATGAATTATGATACACCCAGGGGTATGGGAAAACCAGGGTCAAGGGTGACAGTGAATTATGTGACTCGGAGTCGGCTGTACACCCAGGCAGTGTCGGCATGTTAACTCCCAATAAATCCTTTTGAAGTTTTGGAAGTTTTGCTCGAGACTCAGGATTTAAATGGGGGTCACTGCCGGAATCCTGACACTTGTTTGAAATTATACGATAGCAAGACTTTAATCGTCTTGCTTCCCATTCTGCTATCTGCTCCGAATCTCTTCCTGCAAATTGTTGAGCCTGTGGGATTATTCAGGAATTTGAAATAAATTCTTGCAACATGTATAAACAATTCTCCAGCCTGCTGGCATTCTAAATAAAATTCCTGCAACATGCATAAAACAATTCTCCAGCATCCAACCAAACTCATGAAACGTAACTCCACGATGAAGATGGGCTGGTCATTGGCATGCCTTAAACCTCCACTTCAGGGAAAAAGAGAGACTAATTTTTTTTTTTCTGCAATTTACACACAGCCCAGTTCTTATTTTATGACCGATGGCAGAGTGGCAAACCGCAGGAATTAAATCAGAATATTATCTACGGAACTACAAGCCATACTCCTGATGGCTGCTTCACCAGGAATTTCTGTATGCTTAAAAGATAAAATGGATTGAACTGAAAAAGAAGTTTTAAAAAATGAACATGGTTTTGATGAGAAGAAATGGATCATTTAAAAAAAAACAACTATAAAGTTGTTCTTTTTGCAGTTTGGGTTTTTTTTTTGTCGTTTCCTGTCTTTCCTTTTTACCAGAAGTCTTCAAACTTGACAACTTTTAAGACTTGTGGAAGTCCACAAGTCTTAAAAGTTGTCAAGTTTGGGGACCTCTGCTTTATATCCTCACAGGGTGGTTGTTGCGAGGAAATTAGGAGGTAGAAGTATTAAGTATGTTCTCCACATTGAGTTATTTATAAAAATAAAGGAGGGGAAACACACACACATACACACACACGGTATTCAGCTTTGCTTGGGTATTTTCCCACGTCATTATAGTTGTGCTTTTAAAGTTGTAGCGATGTTTCAGCAGAATATAAATACCCGCGAAAACTTAAGAACATACACACACACATATATGTGTGTGTGTATAAATTTTCCTTTTATTATTTATATATAATTATATATATACTGGTATATGTTCCTGTTAGCTTTTAATCTTATTTTAAATTAAAAGTAAAACATATTTTAAAATGCTTAATAATATATTTAATTATTATTAAATAAATCTTAATAACATTAAAAATGGGTTTGGTTGACAAGAAAAGTTAACATTTATACGATTTGCGTTAGCAAGATAGCTTTAAACCTTAAGCTGCTAAGATAGTCCTTGAAGTTCTACCAGCCGAGGACAAAATTCCCGTCGCTAAGCGAGGCAGTTAAGGGAACTGTGCCAAATTTCACACCGGTTGAGCGAATCCCTGCAGTTGTTGAGTGAATCTGACTCCAACCCCACATTGACTTTGCTTATTAGAAGCTGGCTGGGAATGTCACAAAAGAGGATCACGGGATTAAATACATGCCAGTTGCCAAGCGTCCGAATGTTGATCACGTGACTTGTGGGGAATGTCGCAACGGTCGTAAGTGTGAGGACTGGTCACAAGTCGCTTTTTTCAATGCCGTTGTAACGTCAAACGGTCACTAAGCAAACGGTTGTAAGTCGAGGACTACCTACAATCCAGCAACTGCTTGCTTCCCAAAATGGCAGACCTGCCACCTCCGTCAGTGCAAGTCCTCGACTTATGACCGTTAAGGAGCCTGCCCATGAGTCGTAAGTTGTGGCGGTTGTAAAGGGGGACATCCACCCAATTTTATGACCTTATTTTTTGGTTGCCACCGTCGGGAACTGTTTGCTATGGGCCGTTTTTGCCCAAAACTGGAAATAAAATGGCCAGTACGTTGTAATTCACGGTCGTGTTAAACACATAATACTGAAAACCGCATTAAATGCAGGCTGGTTACTAATCAGCGAAAATGCAGTTGTGTCAGTAGGGCGAGAGGGTGTGTCAGAACTGGGTCGTAGATTTCACTGTGGAGGTGAGTGAATACAGGTCAAGATGAGTGAACACAGAATCAAGATCAGGTGAAGGGTTATTACTGCTTTATAAGGCCTTGGTAAGGCCATACTTGGAATATTTTCATCCAGTTTTGGTCACCACACACTATAAAAAAGAGGTTGAGGCTCTGGAAAAAGTGCAGAGAAGAGCAACCAGGATGATTAGAGGGCTGGAGGCTAAAATATATGAAGGACGGTTGCAGGAACTGGGCCTGGCTAGTCTAGTGAAGAGAAGGATTAGGGGAGACAGGATAGCAGTCTTCCAATATCTGAGGGGCGGCCACAAAGAAGGCTGGGGAATTCTGGGAGTTGAAATCCACGGGTTTTAAAGTGGCCAAGCTTGGACACCTCTTAACAGAGAATGAAATTTACAGTTTCTTTGCTGAGACACCGAGGCAATGAATGCAAAAAAATGCATTTGCGGGAACCGTGCGTTTCCCACTGAATTTTTATTTCACGAAAGTACCAGTGAAGAAGCATTGAGGTGCAGTCAGAAAAGGGAAATCCTTCGGTTCCCCCCCCCCCCCCCCCCCCAAGACCACAGACATTCTCTCCTGTGTCTCCAAAGTGGGCTTTGCAAAAAAAAAAAAAGTTATTTTGCTGTCTGTTTATAAAAGCTATGTGGGCTTTTACGAATGCAAAGAAAAGGAAGCGAGCGAAAAGTTTGTGGTCATTTCTTCAACCTTCCCTAAAAAGGAACCAGAACTGTCAAAAAAAAAAAATCCATTTTAATAGCCTATTTTTCAACACTGCCAGCCAGGATCCTCTGTTAAGCCTAGATTAAGAATGCAACATCTCGGTCTGTTTACTGGACAAAATAAGCCTTTTTTCACTCTTGTTACCAATAGCCACTGATTTAACTCAGATTCCAGAAATTCCTCCGTTTCTCCTTTTAAGGTAAAAAATCTGGAGCCTGGTAGCACCTTTTCCCACTAGTATTTTTTAAAATTAGAAAGCGTAGTTTTTTTGTTTAGGACTTTCAATAATATTTGTTAGAGAAAAAAAAAGCTAACAGCCCCCAAACCACCTCAAAATGACTCATTTCTCCACCTTGCTTCTGGTGCCCAGGACAATTTGCTTTCTGCTAGATTTTTCCTGAGTGTGACCTTTAAGTCTGAGAGTCTGAATTCAATGTACTTTCACTGTTTCAGCATCTCCATCCAGAAATCTCTGCACAGAGAATCCTAAACACACAGAAATGGTGAGGATTAATTTAGAAAAGCTAACCACTTTAGATCTCAAAAAAAGAACAATAGGTAAAATTGTGGCACATCAAGCATGACTAAAATATAAGTATAGCCAGAGGCCTGCTGAGAAACAGAAAATGGTAGAATAACTGGGATTTTTTTTTAAGTTATAAAGGAGAAAAAAAATTTTTTATTATTTATTTATTTATTTTATTTATTAATTGCATTTATATACCGCCCTTCTCCCAAGGGACTCAGGGCGGTGAACAGCTCATCTAAAAACCCCACAGAAAATACAAAAGTTAAAAAGTAATTAAATTTAAATCGGCTGCATACTAAAATTAGGAAAAAACCCCCCCCACCCTTAAAACCCAATTTAAAATTAAAAATGGAGATCAAATTTAAAATCATCATCTCAGCCCAGGCCGGCCTGCTCAAAGAGCCAGGTCTTTAACGCGCGCCTGAAGGCCCTCAGGTCCGTGCCGGTACGAAGTTCCGGTGGCAGAGTATTCCAGAGGGCGGGGGCACCCACAGAGAAGGCCCTACTCCTTGGCGCCGCCAGACGACACATAGCGGCCGACGGCACCCGGAGCAGACCCTCCCTGTGGGAACGCACCGGCCTGTTGGAGAACGTTGGCAGAATGCGGTCCTGAAGGTAACCTGGTCCCATGCCATGGGTCGCCCTAAAGGTCAAAACTAGAACCTTAAAGCGAACCCGGAGAGCCACCGGCAACCAATGCAGCTCGCGCAGGAGAGGCGTCACATGGGCGCTACGTGACGCCCCCATAATCACCCGCGCGGCTGCATTTTGCACCAACTGGAGTCTCCGGATGCTCCCCGCAGGGAGCCCCATGTAGAGGGCATTACAATAGTCCAGGCGAGAGGTGACAAGGGCCTGAGTGACCGTGCGCAAGGCGTCCCGATCCAGGAAGGGCCGCAACCGGTAGATCCGACGGATCTGATGAAATGCCCCCCTGGAGACGGCCGCAATGTGATGTTCAAATGACAGCCGTACATGCAGGAGGACTCCCAGGTTGCGAGCCCTCTCTGTGGGGGGCAAAGCTTCCCCCCCAATAGCCAGCGAAGGTGTCTGCTGGCTATATCGGGGCGCCGGAAACCACAGCCACTCGGTCTTGGATGGGTTGAGCCGAAGCCTGTTCCCGCCCATCCAGTCCCGCACGGCCTCCAGGCACCTAGACATAGCCCCCACAGCATCGTTGGGGTGGTCCGGAGTGGAGATGTACAGCTGGGTGTCATCTGCATACAGATGACACCTCACTCCAAGACCACGGATGATCTCGCCCAGCGGCTTCATGTAAATGTTGAACAGGAGGGGAGAAAGGACCGACCCCTGAGGCACCCCACAAACCAGGGGCCTAGAGGTGGACCCCTCCCCCCCCGCCAACACGAATTGCGAACGGTCAGAGAGGAAGGAGGAGAACCATCGAAGGACGGTTCCCCCAATCCCCAACCCCCCCAACCGTCGCAATAAGATACTATGGTCGATAGTATCAAAAGCCGCCGAGAGATCTAATAGGACCAGGACAGAGGAGAACCCTCTGTCACGAGCCCTCCAGAGATCATCGACCAACGCGACCAATGCCGTCTCAGTGCTATGTCCAGGCCTGAAGCCCGATTGGAACGGATCGAGGTAAGTAGCTTCCTCCAGGTACCGGGGGAGCTGACGTGCCACCACACTCTCAACAACCTTCGCCACGAAGGGAAGGTTGGAGACTGGACGATAGTTGTTTAAAATAGCTGGGTCCAGGGAAGGCTTCTTGAGGAGGGGGCGCACCACTGCCGCCTTCAAGGCGGTAGGGAGCACCCCCTCTCTCAAGGAAGCGTTGACAATCCCCTGGAGCCAGCCTCGTGTCGTCTCCCTGGCGGCCGAAACCAGCCAGGAAGGACACGGGTCCAATAAACAGGTGGTGGCATTCAGACCCCCCAGCAACCTGTCCACACCCTCGGCGGTCACAGGATCGAACTCCCCCCAGATAACACTCTCAAGACCTGCCCCGGACACCTCCCCCGGGACCATCCAATTGGAGTCGAGCCCCTCCCGAATCTGAGCGATTTTATCATGCAGAAATCGGGAAAACTCCTCTGCCCTACCCTGCAAGAGGTCATCCCGCGCTCTCGGTTCAAGTAGAGAGCGGGTCACTCTAAACAGGGTGGCAGGCCGATTTTCTGCTGATGCAATAAGGGCGGAGAAATACGAAGATTTCGCCGCCCCTATCGCCACAAGGTAAGTCTTAATATGAGATCTCACCTGTGTTCGGTCAGACTCAGAACGGCTCGCCCTCCAAATGCCCTCTAGACGTCTTTTCCGGCACTTCATCTCCCGTAGCTCCTCCGTATACCACGGAGCCAAATGGGATCTGTGCCGGGTCAGAGGTCGCAGGGGCACAACTCGCTCTAGAGCCCCGGCGGCCAACCCATCCCAGGTGGCCACCAGGTCTCCAGGCGAGCTGAGAGCCAGATATTCAGGAAATGGCCCAAGCTCCCTCTGGAACCGATCCGGGTCCATTAGGCGCCTGGGGCGGAACCATCTAAGTGGCTCCGCCTCCCTGCGGTGGGGGGTAGCGGAACAGAAATCCAGCCTAAGGAGGGAATGATCTGTCCATGACAAGGGTGTAATAACTAAATCCCCCCAATTACAGTCATTCAGCCACTGCCCAGAGACAAAAATCAGGTCCAGCATGTGTCCTCCTATGTGAGTGGGGGCAGAAACTAACTGGGTCAGGTCCATGGCCGTCATGGAAGCCAAGAACTCCCGGACCAACCCCGAGGTTTCACCGAGCGATGGCAGGTTGAAATCCCCCATGACCAAAAGCCTGGGGGTCTCAACCGCCAGCCCGGCTATTACCTCTAGGAGTCCGGGCAGGGCTGATGAGACGTGGCAGGGAGCCAGGTACGCCATCAAAAGACCCATCTGTACCCCTTGCCCCCACTTCACAAATAGAGATTCACAGCCAGCCGTCTGAGGGACAGTGGCCTCCCTAGGGCAAAGGACTTCCTTTATAAGCACCGCTACCCCACCACCCCTTCCCTGAGCCCTAGGCTGGTGAAATGCAAGGAAACCTGGTGGGCACATCTCAACCAGAGGGACACCGCCCTCTGGGCCCAACCAGGTTTCGGTGACACCTACCAGGTCCGCGGCCTCCTCCTGAACCAGATCATGGATCAGGGGAGCCTTATTAACCACGGACCTGGCATTGCACAACAGCCGGGTATTCAGGGCCTGAGATTCCGGACAACCAGGGCTGCAGGATGGGTAATGAGGGTCGGAGCGCGCTACCGCTTGCAGACATCGGGAGCGCGATCCCCTTACCGGATATGGCCCTCTACCCCCAGCATATCTACCTCTCCCAGTCACCGTGCTAAAAAAATGTATAAATAGCGGAAGAGGAACGCATTAGACAAATAAGAACATTTAACCGTGGATGTAGAAAAAAAAAAAAAGAAATGAGAATATTTGTAGTTTAGGACTGAACTGTGGGGCCCTTGGTGTTCTCCGAGCTTGGTGGTTTTCTTGTAGAGGTTTCATGACCCAAATAGGTAACATCATCAGTATGTGTGATGGTGGGATTTGCTGCCTATTTATATATAGTAGCTTGCCCTGGGGTGGAAATTTGTCAAGAGACAAATAGACTATCAGCTATCAATAGATACGTAGAGATGAAGCACAGTTACATACCATTCAAGAGAGACCATTAAAAGCTAAGAAAGAAAGGAAAAGACCAGAATATATTCTCTCTGTCGACACTCAGTTAAGAAGGAATTAACACCAAGCAAGCAAGCAGAGAACAAAACCTTAATCAAGGTGTGTGAGAAAGAGAGAGAGAGAGAAAGAGGGAGGGAGAGGGGGAAGGAGGGAGAGAATATGAGAATATATGACTATATCCTGGCAGGGGATATGCTACTATATATTAACAGGGAGTGATTCCCACACTTTCTAGCACTGATGATGTTACCTAGCTGGGCAATGAAATGTCTGTAAGAAAACACGCTCAGAGAGCACCTAACAGTCATCCTCCTTCTCCCTGCACACACCACTCCGTTCTAGCACTGAAGATGGTACCTAGTTGGGTAATGAGATGTCTGCAAGAAAACCACCAAGCTCAGAGAGCACCACAGAACTGGCATTATCCCTCTGGCTTCAGTTGCATTATATCTTCTTGATTTAACTTTGCCCCTTGTTCCCAACAGCATTTGAGAGGCTCACAAAATAAAGTCAGCAAAGGAACTCTCTCCCCCTGCTTAAATTCCAAAATGATGAGTTGATATTTACAGTTTCCTAGAACTTATCAAGACCCAGCAAATGGAAAGGCAATTCGAGTCTCGCTTAAGAAGTGAGATACTCAGCGCTGTCACTTTAGAACTATCATGGCAGAAAAGTTAAAAGAATGAGAAGTCCTAAATCATCTGATTATTTCATTCTTGAATCCAGGGAAGCTATAATCCTATATAAATATATACATATGTGTGTGTGTGCTATCTCATGGGTCTGGCTGAGGAATTCTGGGAGTTGAAGTCCACAAGTTGCCAGATTAGGAGACCCTTGCATTACCTTGAGTAGGTATGAGACAACTGGGTCCCTACCAAACTTGAGGTGATGGGTAACAAAGGTCAAAGATCCAGCACCCGTCATCTTTGCCCACCTAGCTGGGTTATGGACACGGAAAGGCCTATAAACCCCACCCACCTGCCCCGCTTCAAAATAAAACTCCCACCGAACTCCTTGCAAATGTTTACTTGGAAGTAGCTTCAAGCCAAACGTCCCTCAAGCCCCCCCCCCCCCCGCCCCCCAAACCTACCTACCCAGGGGTGGGGCTGCTGGGAATTCGCAGGGGTTTGGGAGAGCCCCTCGCTAAGATTCTGTGCAATTCGGAGAACCCCCAAATCCCACTCCTGGCTGACCCCTCCCCTCCCCTCCCCGGGGTCCCCATGCGGCCAGTTTTGGATGCTGGGCGTGCAGGGAGGCTCAGAGAGGGCGAAAAATGGGCCATCTGGAAGTTCGGGAAGGCTGGAAATGGGCCTGCTTCCGGCCTCTGGAGATTGTGGAGGGCAAAAATGCCCCCCCCCTCCCTCCGGTGCAGAAGGCCAACTAGGCCATGCCCACCATGGCCACACCCACTCAGCAACCGGGCAGCGGAACCCCTTGCTAAAAATTTTTTTTTGAAGCCCTAACCCCTTACAACCTGCTGTGTAACAAGGCCCGTTAACAACCGTGGTTTTCCTTCTGAAGCCTTTTCGATCAAGGTGCACACAAAACCACTCAAAGCGCCGAACTATTGATATAGATTTTCTTTTTTCTTTTTCCTCTCCAAAATAGTAGATCTGGTTACACAAGCCATGAAAGTCTCCATGAAAGAGTTGGGCTAAAGGGGGTTAAGGACAGAATTCTAGCGGCCTCGTGGCAAGAGGGATATTGGAACGTCGTCTGGACTGGGGAGGATGGGTTATCTACGTGTCATTTTTCAAAGCTGAAGGGGAGGGCGGGCGTTTCACATTCTGTTTCATTAGCAGGCCTTGCTACAGGCCTGCCTTTCTGACATAGGTTAGGGAGCGGGTGGGAAGAGTGCAAGCGATGGGCCAGGATCCCCAGCTCTAGGGCCTCCGTCTCTCTCTGTCTCTCCTCAGAGCTTGTTTTGGCTATGATGCCTTCCTCCACCTCCTCCTCCTCCTCCTAGTAAACGTGTACCATGCCATAGAGGAAAGTCCAGAAGAGAATATATGTGAATAACCCCCCGATCAGTCCTCCGGTAAAAAGAGGCCTTCGGGATTTAAAATATTTGCTCCATCGCCGTCCGGCTTTGAGCACCAGAAGCACCGAGAGTAAGACGGAGGCCAGGAAGTAGAAGATGAAGCCGTAAAGACCGTTGAGGCCCAGAATGCCGGCGGTGGCTCCCGAGAGAGCGGAGACGGACGTCCTGCAATAATCCAGGATGGCTGCGTTTCCCCGGACGGCCGCTTCGCTGATGAACTGGGGGCCTTCGCGTTTAGCCACCACTGCGGCCATGGCTTCTTCGGTAGGGGCAGCTCTTCTCCTTCAGGACGGTGCTTTCTGTGAGGGGAAAATGGAAAGCATTCAGCTATTTTTACAATACTAGACAACACAGTATCAACCATAGAGACCTTCAAATTTCTAGGCTCTATCGTATCACAAGACCTAAAATGGACACCTAACATCAAAAACGTCATCCAAAAAGCACAACGAAGAAGGTTCTTTCTGCGCCAACTCAGGAAGCTCAAACTGCCCAAGGAGCTGCTGATCCAGTTCTACAGAGGAATGATGGAGTCTGTCATCTGCACCTTTATAACTGTCTGGTTTCGCTCTGCAACCCAACAGGATAGACACAGACTTCAGAGGATAATTAGGACTGCAGAAAAAACAATTGCTACCAATCTGCTTTCCATGGAGGACCTGTCTACTGCACGAGTCAAAAAAGAGGGCTGTGAAAATATCTACAGGCCCCTCATATCCTGGACATAAACTGTTTCAACTCCTTCCCTCAAAACGACACTATAGAGCACTGCACATCAGAACAACTAGACACAAGGACAGTTTTTTCCCGAAAGCCATCACTCTGCTAAACAAATAATTCCCTCAACACTGTCCAACTATTTACAAAGTCTGCACTACTATTACTGTTAATCTTCTCATCACTCCTTTTCACCCATCTCCTCCCACTTGTGACTGTATGACTAACTTTGTTGTTTGTATCCTTACGAGGTATATTGACTGTCTCCTATGATTTGATTGCTTATTTATACCCTATCATTAAGTGTTGTACCTTATGATTCTTGACTCATGTATTTCTTTTTCTTTTATGTACACTGAGAGCATTTGCACCACGACAAATTCCTTGTGTGTCCAATCACACTTGGCCAATAAAGAATTCTATTCTATTCTATATGCAGATTTGTTTCCTGGAAACCCAAGAGACTGTCTTTCCAGAGAGCCAGGTTAACAAATGAGAAACAGATTTTACTGATCTATTAAAGAGATCAAGAAAACATATCTAACACACCATTTCTTTGTTTTCCCTGCAACTACAACCCTAGGTTGGTCTAACAGAGTGACTGGCCCAAGGTTACCTAGCTAGTTTTAATGCTTAAGGAGGGACTAGAACTCCCTGTCTCCTGGTGATTGGCCAAAAGTCACCCAGCTAGCTTTCATGCCTGAGACAGGACTAGAACTCATCATCTCCTATTTTGTAGCCTGATGTTTTAAGCACTAGACCAAAGTAGCTCTCAAATTAATAAGAAACACAGCCCTGCAATGAATAGACAGCCATTTAAAAGAACTCACCTGTAAAAATAACATGTGAATTTGTTTTTGAAGTAAAAAAAATGACCTCTTTTGAAGTAGAAGACACAGTTATAAATAAAACAGGAAGGAGAAGTAAGACACATTTGAGCTGCTTCAAGCTCGGTGAAAGACAAATTATATATTCGTTCAATTTTAAAAACCGCCCATCTCAGCCAAGTGACTCTGGGAAGTTTAACGATTCTAAAACCACAAAACAGTTAAAATGATGAAAACCATCCAGAGAATATGACGAATAACCAAATATTTAACAAAAAGATTTAAACCTTGATTTCTTTATCAGGAGAGAAACATTTTATGGGATTTCGAAGGAAACTGGATTTTTTTTTTTTAATTTCTATCTCATGGCACCCTGAATAATTATTTTGTGCTGTGTTTCTGCCTAAAAGTCAAGTTTTAGAAGTTCAGGGCTGAGCCATTCTTTACACAGTAGTGTTGTCTATGTTGTCTGTTATATCTACCAAATCCTTTTTGTCTGAAACAAGAACAAACAAACAAGGCTATAAGATACCAGGGTTTGTCCATACACTTTATGAACAGATTAGATTATGAACCAGGGAGAGAACGTCCTTCTGTGAACTCACGCAGACAAGTCTTCCCTCTTTTCCAAAGCAATATTCTATATGCCAGCAATATTCCTTCCTCTTACAACAGTGAAAAGACTACAGGTAATCCTTGACTTACCACAGTTCATTTACTGACCGTTCAAAGGTTACAATGGCACTGAAAAATTTGACTTATGACCATCTTGCACACTTACGACCGTTGTAGCATCCCCATGGTGTGATCAAAATTCAGATGCTTGGCAATTGGTTCATATTTATGACCACTGCTGTACCCTAAGATCATGTGATTCCCGTTCTGACAAGCAAAATCAATGGGGAAGCCAGATTCGCTTAACAACCGGGCTACTAACTTAAAAACTCTCAAATGATTCACTTAACAATCGTGTGGCAAGAACGGTTGTAAAATGGGGCAAAACTCAACAGAAATTTGGGGCTCAGTTGTAGTCGTAAGTCGAGGACTATCTGTGTACCCATTTTGAATAATTACTCAACTCTGGCACTTAAGACAACCATCCTGACATTAGGCAGTTAATGAAATCATCGTGTTTTCAATCCCAAAAGTGCTTTTTTTCAGAAGGCAACTGGACTTTCTGGTTTTCTTAGAAGACATTTCGCTTCTCATCCAAAAAGATTCTTCAGCTCTGATAGAATGATGGTGAATGTAAAGGATTTCATTCAGACAATCCCCACCATCCAGGTCAGAGTTGAAGAAGCTTCTTGGATGAGAAGTGAAACGTCTTCAAAGAAAAAACCAGAAAGTCCAGTTGCCCACTGAAAAAAAAGCATTTTTGGGACAACCAAGATCTGGATGACTGAGAATCTCCACAGATATCATGCTTTCAGCTGAAAAGCTACAGCTACAATTTAAAAGGATTGGTTCAATCGATGTCCTAATATTAAGGTTCCTGTTTGTTTTAATTTAGAAGAAGCTGCGATAACATAACTTGTTCTGAGTGGGACTTTATGTCAACCTTACAATTACAATAGAGAACAGATGAAGCAACCAATTCCCTTAAGCCACCCATGTGGTGCAATAAACAGGTAGACCTTGGCTTACAGCCATTCATTTAGTGAACGTTCAAAGTTACAACAGCACAAAGTGGCTTATGACTGCTTTTCACATTTACAACTGTTGCAGCAGCCCCGTGGCTCACATGATCAAAATTCAGATGCTTGACAACTGGCATGTATTTATGACAGTTGCACTGTCCCGGAGTCTTGCAATCCCCTTTTGGGACCTTGGGACAAGGAAAACCAGATGAAGCCAGTTACTAAGTGAATCAATTACGTTACTAACTTAACAGTACTGATTCACTTAACAACGGGAGCAAGAATAGATGAGATGACCCGGGGCATGGCAGGAAGGCAAAGGCAACACAGCCAGAGAACAGGTATGAGTCCCTTTATTTGCTCCAACTTTGCTCCCAACGTTCCGGTTACTCTCGGGCCAGGAGAAAAGCTCTCCCACGAACCTGCAACAGCCTCTGGCTGCAGATACTCCAGTTCAAACGCTGTAAGCAGAATGACTGCAATCAATCACTCCAGCAAGGCAAGATAATGAGTCCAAGAAGTGAAGAATCACAGCAATAATTCAAGCAAGGCCAGATAAGCACACAGAAGCAGGGCAATAATTCAAACAGCCAGGAGGAATGCCAGCAATGCAGGCCACAACTCTCAACACTAGATGAATTCAGCGTTTGTTCCCAACAAATGCGCCTCTCAACTGCCTCTCCTTGAAACTGCATCCCCAGGTGTGTCTTGTGAAGGGTTATCGGGGCCCTTTCCTTCCTCGTAAGCCACATAACCCATGTTGCTTTCTTCTGCGTTCTTCCTTGCGCGCGCTATAATGAGGAGGGGGTGGACCTTGGTCTTCATCTGAACCCCCTCTCCTGTTCTACCTCTCCCATGCTCTGCCCAGCCTGACTTTGCCCTTCCCCAGTTCCTACACAGCCAACGAAGCCACTCTCCAGCTCTTTGTCAGACTCTGATGGGGGCATGACAATAGAATAGAGTAAAAGAGTTGGAAGGGACCACCTTGGGCTCAAATTGTGGTCATAAGTTGAAGGATATCTGTAATGAGCCAAACCAAAGAGCCTTGGTGATGCAGGCTGTTAATCATCTAGCACTTAGTGCAAGCTGCCTGCAATTAGTGCAGGTTTGAATCCCACCAGGCTCAAGGTTGACTCAGCCTTCCATCCTCTCGGGGTAGGTAAATTGAGGACCCAAAGATTGTTGGGGGCAATAAGCTGACTTTGTAAAAATGCTGCTTGGGGGGGGCCAAAAGCCCTAGTAATAAGCAGGCATATACAATGGAATGAAGGCTATTGCCGAGCACTTAGCATGGTGCTCCATAGACTTTAAGCCGCCCTGAGTCTCCGGAGAAGGGCGGCATATAAATGTAATTAAAAAAAAAAATGGGGCTTAAAATCCAAGGGATAGGCAAACTTCTGTCTCATTGTATTTTTTTCAGGTAGTTGCCCTCTCTCTTTTGACTTAACTTCTAACTGGCCATTACTTTCAATAACAAATGAAAAAAATTCAATCAATACAGGTTACCCTCAACTTACAACCACTGTTTATAAGAGCCTATTCTTTCCTTGTGGTCCAGATATTTTATCTGGTTTTGTGTGGTCATATAGCACATAAACTACTTGGGGATGCTGACAAATTTATTTATTTGTCAGATCCCAACAGTGCTACTGACAGGCAGAAGTTCAATAGGGCTGCTTCATGCCAACTCAATGCAAACACTCAGGTCTTTCTTATACAGGTAGTCCATGATATACAGCAGTTCACTTAGCGACTGTTCAAAATTACAATGGCACTGAAAAAAGTGACATGACCATATGCTGCATTCCCATGGCTACGTGATTTATATTTGTGCTGCTTGGCAGCTGACTCATATTTACGGCGGTCGCAGTTTCCCAGGGTCATATGATCCCATTTTGCGACTTTCAGATAAGCAAAGTCAATAGGGAAGCCAAATTCACTTAACAACCGAGTTACTAATTTACTGTCAGCCTCCAAGTATCCTTCTTCTGCTTGTCTTTTCCGGCTGCCATAGATGGAATCCTAAGTTGCATTAACAGAGGGATACAATCGAAATCAAGTGAGGTACTAATACCACTTTATAAAGCCTTAGTAAGACCACACGTAGAATACTGCATCCAGTTTTGGTCACCACATTATAAAGAAGGTGTTGAAACTCTAGAAAGAGTGCACAGAAGAGCAACCAAGATGATTAGGCTAAAACATACAATGAACAGTTGCAGGAACTGTGCATGGCTAGCCTAGGAAAGAGAAGGACCAGGGGAAACATGATAGCCGTCTTCCAATATTTGAGGGGCTGCCCCAGAGAGGAGGAAGGGGTCAAGCTATTTTCCAAAGCACCCAAAGGTCAGACAAAGAATAATGGATGGAAACTGAACAAAGAGAGATTCAACCTGGAAATAAGCAGAAATATTCTGACAGGGAGAACAATCAACCCATGGAACAGAAGTTGCCTTCAGAAGTTGTGGGAGTTTCATTACTGGAGGCTTTCAAGAAGAGATTGGACTGCCCTTAGTCAGAAATGGTGTAGTCTCCTGCTTGGGCAGAGGGTTGGACTAGATGACTTATAAGGTCCCTTCCAACTCTGATTATCTGTAAACAGGGGAGGGAAGAATAATTGGGCCTCGTGGGGGGAAGGGTGCTGAAGAATGAAGTTGGAATACTTTCTTGATTATGCTTACTGTGCAGATGTAGCCTATCTATTTAGGCCAAGGTCAACCGTCTTTGCATACCAGATGTGTGAAACCCCACCTGAAGATGCACCCACATGACATTATACACAACTCAAATTGGATGGCCAGTTTGAACTATTGGGGGTGGGAATATGGGTTAACTTTCTATATGTGATTTTTGTGCTTATTGCCTCAGATCTTGTATTTCTTCAGATGCTACTGCTTCAATTTTCAATAAAAGTCCTGTTCTCTATAACAATGGAGTCTAAGGTTTTCTTTCTTGGATTTTGAATGGAGTTACACCTGACACTTACCATCTGCAGTGATTCACTTAACCACGGTGGCAGGAAAGTTCGTAAAATGGGACAAAACTCACTTAACAATGATCTCACCTCACAACAGAAGTTTTGGTTGTGGCTGTTAAGTTGAGGACTACCTATATTGCAAATAGCGATCACCTGACACTGCAGCTTTCGTAAATACATGCTGGTTGCCTACTGCCCAAGTTCTGAACATGTGACAGCAGGAATGCTGCAACGGTCATTAAGTGTGAGGACTGATTATAAGTCACTTTTTTCAGTGCCATCATAATATTAAGTGGTCATTGAACAAATGGTCGTATGTCGAGTCTCTCTTGCTCACCCAAAATCGTCTCTCCAAAGGCAGATTCACTTAACAATCGTGTGACTCACTTGGCAATTGCAGGGATTCGCTTAATAACAGTGGCAACGGTCGTAAAATGAAGCAAAACTCAGTTAAACTGCCTCACTTAGCGACATAAATTCTGGGCTCCATTGGGGACGTAAGTTGAGGAATACCCGTCCAGTAGCAGAAAATGCAAAAGGTACATTAAATATCTTAAAGGCAGAAAAGGCCCCCTTTGCCCAAGCCACGCCCCCTTTAAGGTCCCTGTAGTGACGTCACACACGTGAGAAAGTTCTCAGCAACGACCTCAAAACCGACCCTCTTCATAGAAATTTTAAAAATACCAGGCAAGTTTCTTAAGTCTCTTTTTCCCTACCGACTTAAACCCAAACCCCTCTTACCTCGCTAATGTATTTTCTCCCCTCAGCTGTCGCCCAACCACTTTCGCCTCCTCCGACCTCACCGCAAAGAGGAAGCTGCCGCCATCTTGGAACAGAAAAGGGTTCTGGGAGCGACGGCGTTCCCACGCATGCACACGACGTCGCGCAGGCCGCTCCTTCTCCGCGCGTCTTCCATAGAGCCTGGGCGGACCCTTCGGCTAAAAAGGCCTCTTGAGGCAGGGAGGCCATAGAGATGGAGAGGCCTAGAGCGCCCCTCCGCCCGGCCGGATTTTCCCCCCCTTGGTGAAATGTGGACAACGTTCCGACAGCAGAGGCTTCGGCCCCGCCCACTTGGTAGGCCCCGCCCACTTGGTAAGCACCTTCGCTGTCGGAGGGATCATGAGAAGGGGGAGTGGCCAGCGGAAAGCCACAGGAGTGGGCGGGGCCTGAGAGGGCGGTGGGCGTGACCGCGAGGAAAGGAGGGGGCGGAGCCTCGCCCGCCCGCCCGCTCCCTCAGCTTTTGTTCCGCCCTGAGGCGAAGCGACCGGAGCGGCTTCAGCGGTGACTCCCGGAGCCCTTGAATCCGGAGCCATGTCCTACATCCCGGGCCAGCCCGTCACGGCCGTGGTGGTAAGCCAGCTTCTTTTTTCCCCCGCCCTTTTCCTGGTCGGACTACAAAACCCATCCTCCGCGGCCGGCGTCCCCGGAGGGGATGTTGGGCATTGGAGTCCAAGGTGGTGCGGGGGTGGGTGGTTCGGGGCAGAGGTGGGGGAGGACGGGTCCCTGTTTTGGGCTCTTGTTTCCTTCCCTCCCGCCCCTTCAACCTTCCCGCGAGTCCATTCCCACGACCTGCAGACACGTGTCAGCCTTTCTGGCGCGCGGGCGGGGCCCAAGGCGTGTTGGCAGGCGAGGCGTCCGTGGTAGTGACCGGGAAGGGTAAGGAATTCCCCTCCCCCCACCCCCCACCCCTCGGGGATGGGGGTTCCCTTCCCCGCGACCCCCAGAGGACGCCGGTTCTCACGCTCGGGAAGTTTTCTGTTTTTGGGATTTAGTCCTCATCGCCTCCCAGCCTTGGTGGAGTTGGAAGGGCGGCTTTCGTCGGAAAGCGGCGCTTGGAAAAGTCCGCTCCGAGCACGGGAGGGGTCGGCTGGCGGGGCGTTTTCCCTCCCGCTTAGGGGGCTGCAACTTTCTCCCTTTCTTGGGGGAGGGGGCTTCCTTCCTTCTCTCCCCCCCTCTTTCTCCTTCCTTCCTTTCCTCCCGTTCTCCTTCCTTTTCTCCTTCCTCCCTCCCTCCCTTTCGCCTCCTCCCCCTTCCTTTCTCCTGTTCCTCCTTCCTCCCTTTCTCCTTCCTTCTCCTTTTAGTCCCTCCTTTTCTCCTGCTTTCCTCCTATTCCCATTCCTTTCTCCTCCCTCTCTCCCTTCCATTCTTCTTCCTCCCTCCTTAACGCCTTCTATTCTCCTTTTCTCCTCCCTTTCTTGCTCCCTCCCTTCCTCCTTTTCTCCTTCCTTCCTTCCCTTCTCTTTCCATTCCTCCCTCCTTTTCTCATTCCCTCCCTTTATCTTTCCCTCCCTCTCCCTTCCATTCTCCTGTTCTTCTTCCCTCCCTCCCTTCTTTCCTCCTTTCTTTGTCCTCCTTCTTTCCTTTTGTTTTCATTCCTCCCTCCTTTTCTCCTTCCCTCTCTCTCTCTCTCCCCCTTCCATTCCCTTCTAATCTCCTTCCTTCCTTGCTCTCTCTCTTCCTCCTTTCCTCCCTTCTTCCTTCCCTCCCTCTCTCCTTTCTTTCTCCTGTTCTTTCTTCCTCCTTTCCTCCTGTTCTCCTTCCTTCTGTTTTCATTCTTCCCTCCTTTTTTCCTCCTTCCTTCCCTCCCTCTTTCCTTTCTCCTTCCTCACTTTCTCCTTTCTCCCTCCCTCCCTTTCTTTCCTTCTCTTTACCCCACAATACAACAACTCTCAGCTGGGTGGGGCTGCCTTAGAGTGACTGACCCAAAGTCACCCATCCAGCTTTCATGCCTAAGGCAGGGCTAGAACTCCCATCTCCTGGTTTCTGCACCCAAAGGGCTCTCAATTGCCTCCCTTTCATCCTCTCTTCTCCCCACTGAATCCCCTTCGGCCTCTTGTCCCAAAAGTGCTTTTTTTTTTCAAGAGGCAACTGGACTTTCATATTTTTTTCTTTGAAGACATTTCGCTTCTCATCTGAGAAGCTTCTTCAGCTCTGATTGGATGCTGGGAAGGACTTAATATAAATGACCAGCTGTCTGCAAAAAAGTATAAATCCTTCTCTTCCCCACCATCCAGTAGAGCTGAAGAAGCTTCCTGGGTGAGAATTGAAATGTCTTCAAAAGAAAAAAAAAAAAACCAGAAAAACCAGTTGCTTCTTGGAAAACAAACACCTTTGGGAAAACCGTGGCCTGGACTGGAGGATGGAGAACCTCCATCTGTAGACCTTTAGCCTGTTCTTCCAGGGCACACCCTGTAGACCAAGGGCCTTCAAACTTGGCAAGTTTAAGACTGGTGGACTTCAACTCCCAGAATTCCTGAGCTAACATGACTGGAGGAATTCTGGGAGTTGAAGTCCACACGTCTTAAAGCTGTCAAGTTTGAAGACCCCTGCTCTATTCTATTCTATTCAAGTGTTAAAGCTGTCAAGTTTGAAGACCCCTGCTCTATTCTATTCTATTCAAGTGTTAAAGGTGTCAAGTTTGAAGACCCCTGCTCTATTCTCCTATTCTATTCAAATTCTTATTCTATTCTCTATTCCAAGGGTCTTCAAACTTGGCAAGTTTAAGACTTCCAGAATTCCTGAGCTAACATGACTGGAGGAGGAATTTTGGGAGTTGAAGTCCACAAGTCTTAAAGCTGTCAAGTTTGAAGACCTCTGCTCTATTCTCCTATTCTATTCTAATTCTTATTCTATTCTTATTCTATTCTTATTCTCTATTCCAAGGGTCTTCAAACTTGGCAAGTTTAAGACTTGTGGATTTCAACTCTCAGAATTCCTGAGCTAACATGACTGGAAGAGGAATTCTGGGAGTTGAAGTCCACAAGTCTTAAAGCTGTCAAGTTTGAAAACTCCTGCTGTAGACCCTGCCTCATCTTTGCCACCACCCGCCTTGGGATGATTTGCATTGGCGTCTTACACGCTTTAAATTCCCAGCATGATGGCCTTAAAAGCAACTGGGATCCAGTACTCCACTCTGCAGGAAAACCAGCTCAAACTATAGTTTTGTGGGAGCTTCATCACTGAAGGCTTTCGGGAAGAGAGATTGGACTGCCGTGTTTTTGGAAGTGGTGTAGGATCTTCTGCTTGGGCGGAGGGGGGTTGGACTAGATGACCTACAAGATCCCTTCCAACTCTGTTTAATCTGATACTCCAGAGGCAGTTGACCAGCTATTCTTAAAACCCTCCAATTTCTGCAATCTCTCCATTTCCCAGTTGAAATTGCTTGGAAAGCAAATCCCTTCTGCAACATCTCCATGGACATTCTCCATCCTTCATGGTCATGGTTGTCCCAAAGGCATTTTCCAAAAGACAAATGGACTTTTTTGGGTTTTTTTTTTTCCCCTTGGGAAATGTTTCGCTCCTCCCCCTAGAAGCTTCTTCGGTTCCTTTTGAAAACACCTTTGTTTTCTCCAAAATCTTGCATTTTAATCTGCAAGTTTGCCTGCCCCACAACCCAACCCTTAAATCTCCTTTCTCTTCATCTCTGGAGAATTAGATCAGTCTGAACTCAATTCCTCTTTTTAAACTCCCTCTGGGGACGTCTGGTTTGTTTCCCGCAATAGCTCGGAGGAATGAGAGGTGTCGCAATCATGGGACGGAGAGAGTTTATCATGTGTGAGTTATGTGTAACCCAGGCAGAGTTCATTGTGGTTGGCATTTCTGCAGGCAGCATATTAACAAATGTTCTAAATGGGAATGAATCATGCTTTTTTTTTGGGGGGGGGGGGGTGTTTAACTCACCTGGCCTAATATTGCCGCTCGCTGCAAAATCTTGTGTGTTCACAAGCACTGATTTCTTCCACTGGGTTTAAAACGATCAGAAATGTTTTGCTAGGTGTGACGGATATTAAAAAGAAAAAAAGAAAAATTCCAGGTTGTAAAAACCAGCTTGGCTGCAAAATTCAAGGGAAGAACTCTTAGGGAGAGAGGGTGTCCAAATTGGTTGTTTTGGTAGGTGATTTTCATTAATTTATTTATTAAGAGCCGTTAGGAAGAGGCTCCGCCCAAAGTGGTTATTTTAGCAAATGGGCGGTTTTTATTAATAAGAGCAATTAGGGAAGAGTCAGCCCTAAATTGTTATTTTGGTAAATGGATGGGTTATTTATTTTATTTGTTCATTTTATTTTATTTATTTATAACTATTAGGGAGAGACTGAGCCCAAACTGGTTATTTTGATAGGTAGTTTTATTTATTTATTTATTTATTTATTTATTTATTTATTTATTTATTTATTTATTTATTAAGAGCTATTAGGGAGAAAGAGTCAGCTCAAAATGGTTATTTTGCTAGATGGGTGGTTTTGATTAATTTATTTATTAAGAGCTATTAGGGAGAGATGCAATCCAAATTGTTTATTTTGGTAGGTGGTTTTATTAAGTTACTTAGTAGGGAGCAGTTCAGTTCAAATCTGTTATTTCGGTAACTGGGTGGTTTTATTAGTTTACTAGCAGGGTACCCGTGCTTTGCTGCAAAACTATGTGATCGGGCAAGTTTTTGGGGAGGAAAATAAGGGGGGAAAATGCTGCCTCTTCCTACCAGCATTCATTGATATTCCTCTGGCTAGCGTCCTGTCAGTGTGTTAGGGAGTTGAGGGCCGTTTGGAAACCGAAACAGTATTTGCTGTGTGAGCAAGAAGGAGACAGCAAGGAGCCTGGGCGTGGCGTAGCTCAACTGTTCTGTACTAAAGCTGCTTGGTGCTGTGAAAGTAAAACTGAAACTCCTCTGCTTGTGTTTTGCATTTGGAAGAGATTTATTTTCAGGTTGGGAGGGGGAGTAGAACACCTTAGCATCAGAGTGCGTTAATAATAATGATAATAATATAGGAAATACTCTAAATGCTCTGGTGGTCATTTGGAAAAATCCTTTCTTAGTGAGCCCCTAGAAGCCAAGAGGAACCTACGGGCCAAATTTCCAAGTTTGTAGGCTTTACGGTTCTGGAGATTTTGTGATGATGCAAGAGGGGTATTATTTCGCTTTTATATATATAGATTAAAAACTTATTAGGGAGAGACTGAGCCCAAATTGGTTATTTTGATAAGTGTTATTTATTTATTTATTAAGAGCTATTAGGGAGACAGACCAAATTGGTTATTTTGGTAGGTGGGTAGTTTTTATTTAAACAGCTCTTGGGGGAGAGTCAGCCCAAAATGGTTATTTTGCTAGATGGATGATTTTAATTTCTTTATTAAGAGCTATTAGGGAGAGACACAATCCCAGTTGGTTATTCTGTTAGGAGGGAGGTTTCATATCTTAACATTAGTTTAATAAATACACACAGTGTACAAGGAGAGAAGAACTCCTGCCAGCTGCTCGAAACTGTAAAAATCAACATCCATGGAAAAGTAAAAAAATTCCCCTGCAGGGAATTGAAACTTTAAAATGATCCGGTTAAACATTTCCTCCGCGATTACATTTATAATCTGTTTTTCAGCTGAGTTTGCCAGTTTCTTTCTTCTCTCTCCAGTTCCCTCTCTCCCAAATTTGACAATGAAACAAATAAAACTTTGTACCTGTAGATTTTCAAAATGTGTTGGTACTTTACTCTTAAGAGTATCGGGTGTGTGTGTGTGGACCCCACCTTCATTTTATTTTCCCAACTACCGCCTGGGAGCAGAGTTGCACCGAGGGTGAAGAACTAAAATCAGGAGTGAGAAATTAATTTTCCCAAAGGAGCCCATGCAAAATCAGGACGTTGTGGAGGGTTGTAAAAGTGTGTAGCGACACACACATGCACGCAGGTGAACTGGAAGAAGAAAATAGCAGTTGTCTTCTAAATAAAAGTACCCTACAGGTAGTCCTTGACTGACAACAGTTCGTTTAGTGACCGTTCAAAGTTAAAACATCACTGGGGAAAAAGGTGATTTTTGACCATTTTTCACACGTATGACCATTGCAGCATGGTAGCTGACTCATATTTATGACAATGGCATCGTCCTGGCCGGGGGTGTGGATGTGTCATGCGATCCTTTTTTGCAGCCACCTGATGAGCCAACTCAACGGGGAAGCCAGATTCACTTAACAACGGTGGGAACAACGGTTCCCAACTTAAAACTGGCAAGGATTCACTTAACAATGGTGGGCAGAAAGGTCGTAAAATGGGGCCGAATTCCCGTAACAAATGTTTTCCCTTAGCAACAGAAATTTGGAGTTCAATTGTGTTGTGTGCATGCCGGCAGCCCATGCAGACAGCAGCAGAATCGGACAGTGGGGAAGAAAGGGGATCAGTCCGGGAGTCTGGAGAGGAGTCGGACGAGGGTCCTGCATCCGATGCAGAGATGGGGCCAGGAGTGAGGCAGGCGAACAAGGGGAGCCTGTTCCCAGTGTGTGTATGCGCAGAGCTATAAGTGAGAGCAGCTGAGACAAAAGGGGCGACTCGGGAGTAAGGCTGGGAGGTGATTGCCTCTCCCATAAGGTATAAAGGATAGGCAAAGGTGAAGAAACCTTTGCAGGAAGCAAAGTCGTTTGTTCTGTTTTTATTAATTCTTGAAGTTCTTTGTGGACTTTGTACTTTGGTTGGGTTTTTTATAGCTCATATGGCACTTTAGTTGTTGGCAGCAATTCGGAGGAGAGAAAGGTGGGTGCTTATCTCGAGGGACTGTTTTGAGACTCATTATCGGCTGGGAATGAACATAATTCCTAGCGTTGAAATAAAACAAGAGTTGTTTTAACTAAGCATGTGCTTAATTACGGTCTTGGAAAGCCTTGGTCAGAACATTTACATTTCTAGTTTCCAACTGACCTCATGTGGGACAGATAAGATCAGCCAAAGGGCCGGAAGTGGTCTGTAGGCCGTAAAATATCCAGGTCTGGTTTAGATCAAGTGACCCCTAAGCATTCCTGGCCAAGTAGGGACTTAAATCTGGCCACTTGTGGTCCAAGGCCAAGAGTTACACTCTGACATTGTCCCTTATCTGGTCACTAAAGAAGGAGAAGCAGAGAGAAGGTTGGATCCTGGCCACAAAATAGAAAAGAGTGTTAAGACATTACATACAGCAAACTTGGCAACTTTAAGATGGGTGCTCTTCAATTCCCAGAATTAAAGCAGGCTGGTTGTGGAATTTCGGGAGTTCAAGTCCGCCCCTCTTAAAGCAGGCTGGCTGGGGGATTCTGGGAGTGGAAGCCCTCCCCTCTTAAAGCAGGCTGGCTGGGGGATTCTGGGAGTGGACGTTCTCCCCTCTTAAAGCAGGCTGGCGGGGGGATTCTGGGAGTGGAAGCCCTCCCCTCTTAAAGCATGGCTGGCTGGGGGATTCTGGGAGTGGAAGCCCTCCCCTCTTAAAGCATGCTAACTGGGGAATTCTGGGAGTGGAAGCCCTCCCCTCTTAAAGCAGGCTGGCTGGGGGATTCTGGGAGTGGACGTTCTCCCCTCTTAAAGCAGGCTGGCGGGGGGATTCTGGGAGTGGAAGCCCTCCCCTCTTAAAGCATGGCTGGCTGTGGGATTATGGGAGTGGAAGCTCTCCCCTCTTAAAGCATGCTGGCTGGGGGATTCTGGGAGTGGACGTTCTCTCCTCTTAAAGCAGGCTGGCTGGGGGATTCTGGGAGTGGAAGTCCGCCCCTCTTAAAGCAGGCTGGCTGGGGGATTCTGGGAGTGGAAGTCCGCCCCTCTTAAAGCAGGCTGGCTGGGGGATTCTGGGAGTGGAAGTCCACCCCTTTTAAGGCAGGCTGGCTGGGGGATTCTGGGAGTGGAAGTCCACCCCTCTTAAGGCAGGCTGGCTGGGGGATTCTGGGAGTGGACGTTCTCTCCTCTTAAAGCAGGCTGGCTGGGGGATTCTGGGAGTGGAAGCCCTCCCCTCTTAAAGCAGGCTGACTGGGGGATTCTGGGAGTCCATCCATCTTACAAGTTGTCATGTTTGAAAAACACTGCAATATAGTCAAAGGTGGGTGTTGCCTTCTAAACTTCTTTGTTAAATTTAACCTTTTGCAGCCTTGATACGGTTGCTAAAGATAGAAAGGACTTATCTTATCCTACAGGGATAAGCTACTGAACCCTAAAAAGACGGTTGCTACAGATATTTTTTCAAGAAAATGTTTTTTTCCACAACACCAGAGCCAAATTCCTTGTGGGTGCTAATCACGCTTGGCCCGATAATCCTGTTCAACAGAACAGAACTATTCTAACAGGTAGCCTCAACTGAACGACCACAACTGAACCCCAAATTTCTGTGATTAAGTGAAACATTTTTGATAAGTGAATTTTGCTCGGTTTTGTTGACCTTTCTTACCACGTAGTTGTTAAGTGAATCACTGCAATTGTTAACTTAATGACATGGTTGTTAAGTGAATCCAGCTTCCCCAGAGACATTGCTTGTCAGAAGGTTAGCAAAAGGGTATCGCGTGACCCCAGGATGCTACAAACCATCATAAATATGAACCAGCTGCCAAGCACCCGGATTTTGATTGCGTGGCCATGAGGATGCATGTTGTAATGGTCGTAAATGCGAAGAACAGTCACTTTTTTCAATGCCACTGTAAGTTTGAACTGTCACTAAATGAACTGTTGTAATTTAATTCTTACTCTATTCCATTCTTAATAAAGATTCTATTCTATTTTATTCTCTATTCTTATTCTATTCTACTCTAATTCTATTTAATTCTTATTGTATTATGTCCTATTTGCTCTGTTCTGTTCTATTCTGTTCTATTCTATTCTCTATCCTATTTTCTATTCTATTCTATTCTTTCCTGACAGAACAATTAATCCTTGGAACAGCTTGCCTCCAGAAGCTGTAAATGCTCTAATACTGGAAGTTATCTAAGATGGTATAAGGTTCCCTACCTGGGCAGTGGGTTGGACTAGAAGACCTCCAAGGTCCCTTCCAACTGTTATTCTAAATTCTCAATTTCTGTTCTGTTCTATTATCTATTCCGTTCTTAATAAAGATTCTATTCTACTCTAATTCTGTTCTATTTAATTCTTATTGTATTCTGCTCTGCTCTACTCTATTCTGTTCTGTTCTATTTATTGTCTTTCCTAATTCTATGCTACTTAATTTTTATTCTATTCTAGTCTGCATTCTATTCTAGTCAATTCTATTTCTCCTCTTTTTAAGTCCTGTACCCAAGACGAGCAATTTTGCAGGGTTCTGGATGCCTCGAACTTCAGTTTCCTCTACTCCCTTGGAGTTCCAAGAGAAAAACACCTTCCAGCTTTTTTTCTTTCTCCCCACCCCCCTCCCCAAAAAAGAAAATACATCCACTCCAAAAGGAGAGGGGAATTGGCATCCTGGAAGCCGTGGTTTGCCAGCCCTTCTGGCAACCATCTGTCTGCAAAACCCTGCAGGATTCCTGGTCTTGTTTTCAGATGCTTCCAATTTGCCAGCCGACAGGGATCCGGTGCTGTTTCTTTTGTCTGCTTTTTATCTTACTTTCCACTGAGCTCATCCTCTCTTGGAGCCTCTGGGGAGGAACCTCATCAATGGGTCCTTGTTTACAAGAAGCCCAGAAAGCCCTGGTTTTTTCTTAGGGTGCCCCCCCCCCCCGGGGGGGGGGGAACTGTCTTCTGAAAAGAGAAGACTGGGAAAAATAAAGGGGGCACGATGCCAAAAAAACAAAAAACTCAACTGATCTTGATTGTTGGGATGCCACACAGTACTCACTGTTGTGGCCTGTCGGTCGCCGACCCCTCCAGCAGTCAAATCAGGAGGAGGAGGGGAAGGTGTGGGTGTCAGGGTCAGCATGAGAGAGAGAGGGAGGAGAGAGAGAGATGAGGAGAGATGAGAGAGAGATGGGATATGAGAGAGATGAGATATGAGAGAGAGAGGGGGAGAGAGGAGAGAGAGAGATGAAATATGGGAGAGATAGAGAGAGATGAGATATGAGAGAGAGAGGGAGAGAGAGAGGAGAGAGAGATGAAATATGAGAGAGAGGGGGGGAGAGAGAGAGGAGAGATGAGAGAGAGAGAGATAAGAGAGATGAGATAGAGAGAGGAGAGAGAGGAGAGAGATGAGAGAGAGATAAGAGAGAGATGAGATATGAGAGAGAGAGGGAGAGAGAGAGAGAGGTGAGAGAGAGATGAGATATGAGAGAGGGGGGGGGAGAGAGAGGAGAGAGAGATGAAATATGGGAGAGAGAGAGGGAGAGAGAGAGGAGAGATGAGAGAGAGAGAGATAAGAGAGATGAGATAGAGAGAGGAGAGAGAGATGAGAGATGAGATATGAGAGATGAGAGAGAGATAAGAGAGATGAGAGAGAGAGAGAGAGGAGAGATGAGAGAGAGAGGATATGAGAGATGAGATAGAGAGAGAGAGGAGAGAGAGAGGTGAGAGAGAGATGAGATATGAGAGAGGGAGAATGAGAGAGAGATGAGGGGGGGAGAGAGGAGAGATGAGATATGAGAGAGAGAGGGGGAGAGAGAGGAGAGAGATGAAATATGGGAGAGATAGAGAGAGATGAGATATGAGAGAGGGAGGGAGAGAGAGAGGAGAGAGAGATGAAATATGAGAGAGAGAGAGGGAGAGAGAGAGGAGAGATGAGAGAGAGAGATGAGAGAGATGAGATAGAGAGAGAGAGGAGAGAGAGGTGAGAGAGAGATGAGATATGAGAGAGAGATGAGGGGGGGGAGAGGAGAGATGAGATATGAGAGAGAGAGAGGAGAGAGATGAGAGAGAGAGAGATGAGATATGAGAGAGAGAGGGAGGAGAGAGAGAGATGAGATAAGAGAGGGAGAGAGAGAGGAGAGATGAGAGAGAGATGAGATATGAGAGAGGGAGAATGAGAGAGAGAGAGATGGGGGGGGGAGAGAGGAGAGAGAGATGAGAGAGAGGAGATATGTGTGTGTGAGAGAGAGAGGAAGGAGAGAGAGAGAAGAGAGAGAGAGATTGGGCCATCTGTCATCCCTTCAATGGAGAGTCAACAGCCCCCAGGTCTGGAGGTGGCTCATGAGGAAGAGGAGGAACAGCTGGGCCCAGTGCCTGACATCCGGATGCGCAGAAGGCAAAGGAGAGGAGAGCTGTGGAAATCTATGGGACCGAAGAGTCACTGCTGCTAGCGAAGCCCCCACCCTAGCTCTGGGGATAAAAGGCAGGGGGTGAAGATGAATAGATGTGGCAGATAACTATTCATCTCCCTGCCGGACGGACTGGTTAGCCTGCGGTGAGAGAGAAACTTTTTGCCGGGGCTGCCGGCGCTCCTAATAAAGGAAACTTTGGAGTTCACTTCAGAGGATTTGTCGTGTTTGGGGAGCTGGGTCAGTCAGAACACCCACAGTTCTTTGCAAGAGCTTCTTGCAAAGAACAACTATGTTACTAAACGAATAACGGCAGTGATTCACCTAACAACTGGCAAGAAAAGTCGTAAAATGTCGTTACGAAACTATGTGGTCAGACATAGTTTTTGGGGAGGAAAATAAGGAGAAAAAAAATCTGCCTCTGCCTACCAGAATCCATTGGTATTCATCTGGCTAGTGTCCTGTCAGTGTGTGAGAGAGTTGAGGGCTGTTTGGAAACTGAAACAGTATTTGCTGTGTGAGCAAGGAGGAGAGAGCAAGGAGCCTGGGCATGGCTTAGCTCAACTGTTCTGTACTAAAGCTGCTTGGTGCTCTGAAACTGAAACTCCTCTGTTTGTGTTTTGCATTTGGAAGAGATTTCTTTCCAGGTGGGGAGAGGGAGTAGAACTCCTTAGTATCAGAGCGTGTTAATAATAATATAATATAATATAGGAAATACTCTAAATGCTCTGATGGTCATTTTAAACAATCCTTTCTTAGTGAGCACCTGGAAACCAAGAGGAACATACAGGCCAAATTTCCAAGTTTGTAGGCTTTACGGTTCTGGAGATTTTGTGAGGATGCGTGAGTGGCATTTCACTTTTATATCTATAGATTATTACGTTGTGTAGCAGGTGCCTGTCTGGATTCTAAAATCCCAGCGCAATTTAGCTTCTTCCTTTTCTATAATTCCCTGTTTTATGGTCCCACCAGGCCTTGTTTCTTTTATAATAATAATTTTTATTTTATTTTGATATTTTTGTCGGAAGATGGGCGTGCCTCGATCCAAAGGGGTTCAGTTATATGGATGATTTCAATTTTATCGATTTAAATTAAACATGTGAAAAGCTGTCCAGCTTCTAACCAGCTCTGGGCGTCTCCCAATCCAAAGCTAAAGCGGCATTCAAAACCGCATTAAAACGATCATAAAACCCAACTCATTAGAAACATGAAAAGCCTTGGCACCAAGTCAGCCTTCTGATGTGCAACTTCTAATCATGTTCTCGGGGTGCGAAAGCCGGATCTTCAAAGCTTCACTGAAGGCCAGAAGGGTTGAAGCAAAATCTTGGGGTTGTTTTTTTTGTTTGTTTGTTTAGATTATCAGAGTTGGAAGGGGCCTTGGAGGTCATCTAGTCCAGGGGTCGCCAACCTTTTGGACCTCAGGGACCACCAAACTCCTAATTTTAAATCCCAGGGACCACTAACCGGTTCTGTGGGCGTGGCCTAATTTGTGGATGTGGCTTGGTGGTCATGTGACTGGCTGGGCATGGCTCATATGTAAATATTATAAATATTTATATAAATATATTTTTTATAAAAAAAGAGCAACTTTTACCCAAAATCAGGCAAAGCAGGCAGGCAGATTGAGTTGCTCACAAAATCATTCAGGGATCTATCTATCTGCCATCAGCTAGCTTAGTCTCTCAAATTTGCTTGCCGTGAGTCTACACTGAATAATAGAACCTTCAGTCCTAAGGAAGATTCGACTGTGCTTAAAAGCAGAGCCGAAGATCTAAAGACTAGCTAGAAAGCAAGAAATCCAACCATTTCCTGCTTCCTAGCTAATCTAAATCTCCCGGCACAGCAGGACAGATGATGGTCCGAAAAATAGCAACTTAGCAGACAAGTTTGCCGGGTAAGGAGTGAGTGGGCCAGAGTGCCGGAAACCTGAAGACCAGCTGGCCGATCCTCACATGCCTTTTTTTTGGCCGTTTTCAGGCTTTTTTGGGGTCGTTTTCAGGCTGTTATCTGGATCATTTTTCAGGCCATTTTTGGGGTATTTTCGGGACATTTTTAGGCCATTTTTTCGGGCCTGAAAACAGCCTGAATACAGCCCAAAAACAGTCTGAAAAAGGCCTGAAAAACAGCCTGGTTTGGGGGCATTTTTCAGGCCATTTTTGGGCCATTTTGAGACCATTTTCTGGACCATTTTCAGGTTGTTTTGGGGCTATTTTCAGACTATTTTTGCGCCATTTTCAGGATGGTTTTTGGGCCGTTTTCAGGATGTTTTTCAGCCATATTTGGCCTGAAAAAGGCCTGAACATAGCCTGGGTATGAAAAATGGCCTGGTTTTTGGCCATTTTTCGGGCCGTTTTCAGGCCATTTTTCTAGTTAATCTCAGGCTGTTTTTGTTTAATTTTCAGGCCATTTTTCGGGCCGTTTTCAGGCTATTTTGGGGCTTTTTCCAGGTTATTTTTCAGGCCATTTTTGGTGCTCCAGTGCCCGTGAAAAGCAGCTGGCCAGGAGAGCAGCTGATGATGGCACATGTGTCCACAGAGAGGGCTCTGCATGCCACCTCTGGCACGTGTGCCATAGGTTCACCATCATGGCCCTACACCATTTCTGACAAATAGCAGCCCAGTCTCTTCTTGAAAGCCTCCAGTGATGAAGCTCCCACGACTTCTGAAGGCTTACGACCACAACTGAACCCAAAATCTCTGTGTGTGGTATAGGTAGTCCTCAACTTACAACACCCCAAATTTATGCGGCCCAGTGAGACATAAGTGAGTTTTGCCTCATTTTACGACCTTCCTCGGCACAGTTGTTAAGTGAATCACTGCAGTTGGTAAATTAGTAACCCGGTTGTTAAGCAAATATGGTTTCCCTCTATTGACTTTGCTCGTCCAAAGGTCGCAAAAGGGAACCACGTGACTCCGGGGACACTACAACCATCATAATAAATATGAATCAGTGGCCAAGTGTCTGAATTTTGATCACGTGACCCTGGGGATGCTCCAGTAGTCATAAGAGTGAAAAAACGGTCATAAGTTACGTTGTAACTTTGAACGGTCACTAAATGAACTGTTATAGTTGAGGATTACCTGTACTCCCTCAAGTGTTTTCCTGGGGTCCTGTTATTTTTATTTATTTTTAAAATTTATACCAGTAGCCCTCAACAACCACAATTAGGATCAGAATTTGTCTCCGTTTTACGACTGTCACACAAGTTATGTGTCAACTCAAAAATATTTCTCTGGTCTTTTAGAGTTGCCAGCAGAAAGGGAGTGATGAGAAAGCAGTGCATTCCTTAAATGCTTCATAGAGAATTGCTAGGCAGCCAAAGCTTCTGATGTGCAAGATTATTACCGGAGAGCATGATTGATGACTCTTGGCTATGGATGTGTCCCATTGGAGAATATACATCCAGGGGATGAGGGGAAGACCAGAGTCAAGGGGGAAACGAATGATGTATCTCAGTCAGCTACACCCAGGTAGCACCAGCATGGTCACTCCTAATAAATCTTCTTTAAACTCTGAGAGATGCAGCTAGAGACTCATGATTTAAATGGAGGTGGATGCCAGAGCCCTGACATTATGATAAGGATGGGCAGGTTCCATTCTGGTCGTAATTTAAGGACTACGTATACAGATAGTCCACAATTAGACCCCAAATTATTCTCGCTAAGGCAGTGAGTTTTGCCTCATTTTACAACATTATTTTGCCCTAGTTGTTAAGTGAATCGCTATGGTAATCCTGAAGCCTCCAAAATTGCTCCAGCCAGATTACTTGTTATTACTTGGAATCCTGACACGCTGCAGTTGTTAAGTGAATCTGACTTCCTCATTGACTTGGCTTGTCAGAAAGTTTCCCAAAAAATTTTTTTTGCAAAAGCAAAAAAAAAATGGACAAAAATACATACATGGTTTGAAAAAAATGATAAAGGAACATATAGATTTAAAGCCAGAAATGTTTTTGTTGGGCATTTTACCAGATAAGTACAATAAGGAGAATACATATTTACGCAGTAAAGACCCTCTTTTTTCAACAGGCCCGCCTGGCCCAGTAATAATTGTGGGGTTTTAAATTCGGCATTTTAAATTTTTACCTGTTTTTTATACATTTTGATAATTTTATAACTCGGCCATTAATTTAATCATTTTAAATTGTTTTTAATTGTACAATTTTATATCTTGTTTCTATTTTTATCTGGCTGTACACCGCCCCGAGTCCCTTTTTTGGGAGAGGGGGCGGTATAAAAATCTAATAAATAAATAAATAAAATAAATTTTACATATATTAACTGCTGCTAGAATTGTATTTGCACAACAATGGAAAAGTGAAGAGATCCCTACAGATGAAAATGTGATTTAAAAAATACTAGAATGTACAGAAATGGATAGACTAACACTTACAATTAAGGAAAAGGAAGAAACTGAATACTTTTTGACATGGGACTTATTTTATCAATGGTTAGCTGATAAAAACAGAAGTTAGAAACATGTAGATGAAAGAAAAGGACTAATGATATAAGGGAGGTTTATTAAAATGGATAAGCAACTATTGTTATTATAGAACTATAACCAGTGTAATGAATATTGTTGTAAACATTTTGATGATTATTTCCTAAAAATATTTGTACCCCAGACCACACACTGTTTAACTAAAAATGGAATCTTTATATATAATAAAAATGAAATACCATTCACACATCATCACAAAAATCTCCCGAACCATAAAGCCTACAAACTTGAAATTTGGCCCGTAGGTTCCTCTTGGCTTCTAGGGGCTCACTAAGAAAGGATTTTTCCAAATGACCATCAGAGCATTTAGAGTATTTCCTATATTATTATTATTAACACGCTCTGATGCTAAGGAGTTCTAACTCCACCTCCCCATCTGAAAAGAAATCTCTTCCAAATGCAAAACTCAAGCAGAGGAGTTTCAGTTTCAGAGCACCAAACAGCTTTAATACAGAACAGTTGAACTAAGCCATGCCCAGGCTCCTTGCTGTCTCCTTGCTCACGCAGCAAATGCTGTTTTGGTTTCCAAACAGCCCTCAACTCTCTCACACACTGACAGGACACTAGCTAGATGAATACCGATGGAGGCTGGTAGGCAGAGGCAGAATTTTCCCCCTTTATTTTCCTCCCCCAAAACTAAGCCTGGCCACATAGTTTCGTAGCGAAGCACGGGTATTGAGCTAGTATGTTATAAAATAAAATAATAAAGAATTATATATATATATATATATATATACTTTGTATTACAACACCCTGTTAAGCCCCAATTAAGGGAGAAAGGACTCTTTTATATATATATAAAAGAAAGTTGCAAAGCAGGAGCACATGACCCAGGACATTGCAACCGTTAGAAGTACCTGCCAGTTGCCAAGCGTCCAAATTTTGATCACATGACAGCAGAGATGCTGCAACAGTCGTAAGTGTGTAGAGCAGTCATACCTCCCTTTTTTTTTTCAATGTCCTCGTCACCTTGAGCAGCCACTAAACAAACTGTTGTAAGTCGGGGACTATCTGTGTAGCATCCAAGGCCAGACTGCTTCCGTTGTGAGCTGTGATGGAGTCGGACATTAAGTGTTCAAATTGGATTCTTCTTTTTTTTTCTCTCAGCAAAGGGTTGAAATCCACAAACTGCGCCAAGGCGAGAACCTCATCCTGGGCTTCAGCATCGGAGGTGGCATCGACCAGGACCCGGCTCAGAATCCCTTCTCGGAGGACAAGACAGACAAGGTTGGCATAGAGCCCTCTTCAAATATATATAATATTTCTTCGATATATTATACATCCCAAGTTCCATTTTGGAGATCGAGATGGCGTTATCAAGATTTTACCTCAGGGCTGAAATGAGAGGGCCTTTGGTGCTCTCTGGGCTTGGTGGTTTTCTTGAGGACGTTTCATGACCCGACTAGGTAACGTCATCAGTGCTAGAAAGGAGTGGGGTGTGTGGAGAGAAAGAGGAGAAGGGCTGCGTGCTATCTGAGTTTTGGTTGTTTTCCTGCGGACGTTTCAGGACCCGACTAGGTAACATCATCAATGCTAGAAGAGAGGGGGTTTTGTAGAGAGGAGGAGGAGGAAGAAGAGAAGGAGATCTATGGAGTCCTTGTTGCTCTCTGACTTGGGGTTGTTGGGTTTTTTTTGGTCAGATGTTTCATGACCCAACTAGCTAATATCATCAGTGCTCGAAGGAATGGGGATGTTATGGAGTGGAGGGGGAAGGCAGAAGAGGAGGAGGAAGGGAAGGAGGGGGAGGACTGTGGGGTCCTTGATGCTCCCTGATTTGGTTTTCCTGCAGACGTTTAATTACTGAACTAAGTAACATCATCAGTGCAAGTGAGAGTGGGTTTGTTCTCATTTTATATCTTAATTTTAGAAGCCAATCACCAGGAGACAGTGAGTTCTAGTCCTGTCTCAGGTATGAAAGCTGGCTGGGTGACTTTGAGCCAATCACTAAGAGATGATGAGTTCTAGTCCCATCATAGGCATGAAAGCCAGCTAGGTGACTTACGGCCAATCACTAGGAGATGGTGAGTTCTAGTCCTGCCTCAGACCTGAAAGCTGGCTAGGTGACTATGGGCCAATCACCAGGAAACAGGGAATTCTAGTCCTGGCCTAGGCATCAAGGCTGGCTGGGTGACTTTGGGCCAATCACCAGGAGATGGTGAGTTCTAGTCCTGTATTAGGTATGAAAGCCAGTTGGGTGACTATGGGTCAACCACCAGGAAAGAGTGAGTTCTAGTCCTGCCTCAGGCATGAAAGTTGGCTAGGTGACTTAGGGTCAGTAATTCTCTCCCAGCCCAACCCACCTCACAGGGTTGGGAGCATCCGGAGGCTTCAACTGGTACAGAATGCAGCCGCGCGGGTGGTTATGGGGGCGTCAAGGTTCTCTCATGTGACGCCCCTCCTGCGCGAGCTGCATTGGTTGCCAGTGGCCTCTCGGGTGCGCTTTAAGATTTTAGTGTTAACTTTTAAAGCGCTCCATGGCATCGGACCAGGATATTTACAAGACCGCATTCTGCCATTTTCCTCTCACCGTCCGATGCGCTCCCACAGGGAGGGTCTCTTGTGGGTCCCGTCGGCATCTATGTGCCGGCTGGTGACCCCGAGGAATAGGGCCTTCTCTGTGGGGGCGTCTGCCCTCTGGAATGGGTTGCCCCCGGAGTTACGGACAGCCACGGACCTGGGGACCTTCAGGCGTGCCTTGAAAACCTGGCTCTTTGACCAGGCCGGCTTGGGCTGATTTTAGATTTGGGTATTTTAATTTTTATGTCAAATTTTAGGGTTTTAGGGAGGGGTTTTAATTGTTTTCAGCCAGGGCCTTTAGTTTAATTTAGTTTTAACTTTTATATATTTAATGTTTTTAATTGTATGGCTGTGCACCGCTCCGAGTCCTTTGGAAGAGGAGCGGTATATAAATAAATATTATTATTATTATTATTGTTGTGAGAAAAATAGGAGGGAGGGAGGAGCATTGGGCCTGTTCACCATCTTGAGCTATTTATGAAAAATAATAAAGACCAAATAAAAATATATCAAATAAAATAAATAAAAGAGAACCTCCCGCATTGTACTCCTACGTACATGGCTAACAATGCCTGGAGAAAGAGGTCAACAGACTCTCAGTAAGTATCCGAGGGGAGGGGGGGCAGGTTCAGGAGAGCTCATCCAGGCAGTGACACCCCTCCCAATTCGGGTTTTTTTTCTCCTTCCCTCTAGGGCATTTATGTCACACGCGTGACCGAAGGTGGACCGGCAGAAATGGCCGGGCTTCAAGTTGGTGACAAAATCATGCAGGTAAAATTCCATCCTGTTTAAGGAACAGTTGGGACTCTTCACTTCCGCTCTTGGTGTCTTTAAAACCGAATTGATGGAGATTTATTATTATTCCAGAGTCCCCAAAGGTGCATTTTTTTCAGGAGGCAACTGGACTTCCTTGGGTTTTTTTTTTTTTCTTCTGAAGATGTTTCTCTTCTCATCCAAGAAGCTTCTTCAGCTCTAACAGGATGGTGGGGAGGATTTATATTCCTTGTAGACAGCTGGTCATTTGCATCCTTTTAGAGGGTCGTCGAGGCCGCTTGGAGGTTTATCTGTATCCTCAGAGTCACCTGAAAAGTGCAAATGGGCGTGGAGCCTTCTTGGCTGCAGGACGATGACACAGGGCAGAAAACATCCTGCAGCCTATTTGTACTATTCAGGTGACCCCGAGGACACAGAGATAAACCTCCAAGTGGCCTCAACGGCTGTCTAAAAGGACACAATTGACCAGCTGTCTGCAAGGAATATAAATCCTTCCTTTTCCCACCATCCAGTCGGAACTGAAGAAGCTTCTTTGGTGAGAAGCGACACGTCTTTAAAAAAAAACTAGAAAGGCCAGTTACCTCTTGAAAAAAAGCACCTTTGGGACTTCAAAATAAAAGTAATTTATGCGGGGTGGAGAGGGACAGAGAAAGAGCCAGACGTGTGATCCGGGGACCATAAAAATACCCAGGTTTGATCTTGACGCTTATCATAAAATCGCTCTGAATTTTTGCAGGTGAACGGCTGGGATATGACCATGGTGACTCACGACCAAGCCCGCAAGCGGCTGACCAAGCGGAACGAGGAAGTGGTCCGGCTTCTGGTGACCAGACACTCCCTTCAGAAAGCTGTCCAGCAGTCCATGCTGTCCCAGCCCTGCCACTGAGAGCGGGATGAGGGATGGTCTTCACGACACGGCGGAGAGATATTGAAGGTGGACCACTTATCACCTGTTGACCTGAGAAACTTTAAAAAAAGAAAGACATCACCCAAAACACCTATGCAAAAATGACTTTCAGCGGGGTGTCCCCCGAAGAGAGCACCTCGGGGGTCAGTTTGATGCCCACTGGATCAAAGACAGTGGGCATCAAACCGCAAACGAGGGAATATAGCCTTTTTCTGATCCACTGGGATCACCTAAGAGCTTTTTCTCCCAGAAATTCTCCAGTGGATGAGTAAGTTCTTAAATTTCCGTTATTGTAAGTCGGCCATCTTGAGGGACAAGATGGCCTTCTGATGGGCTTCTTGCAGTCCTCTTATCCAGACCAAAGTTTTTACTGCCAATATCTAGGATCCCGCACGGGGTTGTGTGTAGGAGGCATCCAGGGGTGTGATTCAACTGGTGTAACAACCGGTTTGGAGAGCATGCACTTCACAACAGCCGATCATCGGAGCGAACCGGTTCGCTCCCAGCTGATCCTCGGAGCTATTGATTCGCCCAAACTGTGCTGAACTGGTAGAATCCCACTCCTGGAGGCATCCAACCGTTGGCTTGTCTCCTAAATGGAAGACTGAGAAGCCATGATATAGACGGGCATTTGAAATCGGTTTCCCCTTTCCAGAAGTCCTCAAATGAAGGCGAATCGTTTCAGTGGCCTTAAGCCTTCGTTTACCTGGCCTTCCGCTTGGCCAGAATTCCTGTTAGCCATGATCAGTTGGAAACAGGGCGACGTGAGCGACCCCCGTTGTGTCTGAAGGCCGCGGTTTCCACCCTCGAGCGGGTCTCTCGGCTTTTCCAAAGTTAGCTTCCAATCGTGGCTGTTGTGCCAAATTTCTCCCCGAAGGCCTTTTTTCTACGTCTTGTAAATAACGTCCCTTCCAACATTTGTATCACTAATTTATTTTAGTACATTACTGCTATTTTGACTGGTGAGTGGTGCGGTGGCCTCTAGAGGTGGAACTCTCGCCTCAGAATCAAGAGACTGCGAGTTTGATCCTAGCAGATATTTCACTCTCTGGGCACAATAAGTATATATCTGCTGAACAAAACTCCTCATTGGTGACAGGAAAGGCATTGGGCCATTCTAGCTCCATTCAGTTGCCTAGACTCCACCCCGCAAGGGTCATTAAAAGATGATGATGACTGCTATTTTGATTTGTTTAACTTCCAGGCCCTTAAATCTCGGCCTGACTCGCAAGGAAAATGTGTCACAACCCTTCTACCTGGTTCGTATCCCTGTGGTTTGTTTTTTTGAAGCAGTAATGGCGATGGGAAGGATGGTGGTTGTTTTTTTTTTGACAAAGCCTTATTTGGGTTATTTTTTTTTTGTACTGCCGGATCGCATCGGTTTAGTTCGGAAGTTAAAGCTGCCAACGGGCTGCCGTTTTTCGTTTCACACAAAATAAACCAAGCTGGACTTCTGATCTCAAAAGTCTCTTCCTTTTTTTAAAAAAAGAAAAAATAAATTAAGCTAGAAACCTGGAGTCAATACAAAAAAAATCACATGCATGGCCAAGAAAATGTATGAGAAATGAGAATGAAAAATTATGTTGAAATGTTGTAACAGTTTGTTTAATGACCGAAGTTATCACACCATTGAAAAAATGGTCATTTTTCCATACTTAACAACCGTTGCAGCATCCCCGTGGCACCAGCCACGTCTGTTGCGGTTCGCCGGCAGCCTGTGCAGATGGCAGCAGAATCAGATAGTGGGGAAGAACGGGGACCAGTCGGGGAGTCTGGAGAAGACTCAGACGAGGGTCCTGCATCTGAGGCAGAGATGGGGCCAGGACCATCTGGGAGTGGGATGCTGACTCCGGAGCCTCCGGAGTCTGGCAGCAACGAGGTAGAGGAACAAGGGGAGCCTGTTCCTAGGGCGCGTGTGCGCAGAGTTGCTAGAAAGCGAGAGCAGCTGAAACAAAAGGGGCGACTCAGGAGTAAGGCTGGGAGGTGATTGCCCCTCCCATAAGGTATAAAGGATAGGTAAAGGTGAAGAAACCTTTGCAGGAAGCAAAGTCGTTCGTTCTGTTTTTATTAATCCTTGAAGCTCTGTGTGGACTTTGTACTTCGGCTGGGTTTTTTATAGTTAATTTGATATTTTAGTTGTTGGCAGCAATTCAAAGGAGAGAAAGGTGGGTGTTCATCTCGAGGGACTGTCTGGGACTTATTACAGGCTGGGAATAAACATAATTCCCAGCATTGAAATAAAACAAGAGTTGTTTTAAGTAAGTGTGGGCTTAATTACAATCTCAGGAAGCCTTGGTCAGGACGACATCATCAAAATTTGGATGCCTGGCAACTGACTTAAATATTTATCCTGAGATTCTCTTTTGCAACCTTCTGACAAGCCAAGTCAATGGGGAAGCCGGATTCACCGAACCACCATGTGATTCACTTCACAACTGCGGTGATTCACTTAACAACTGTGGCAAGGAAGGTCGTAAAACGGGACAAAACTCCCTTGATTCTCTTGCTTAGCAACAGAAATTTCGGGCTCCATTGTGGTCGTATGTTCATTATGGTGCGATGGCCTAGAGGCGGACCTCTCGCCTCACAATCAGGAGTTCGATCCTAGGTAGAGATAGATATTTCTCTCTCTGGGCCTACTGAGAACATATCTGTTGAACAAAACTCTGTATTGGTAACAGGAAGGGCATCCGGCCATTAAACGCTCTGTTAGCTCCATTCAGTTGCCCAGACTCCACCCAACAAGGGATTATGGGGTCATTAAAAGATGATGATTGTGGTCGCATGTTCCTCGACTTAAAGCCACAATATGGGATCAAGAGTTTCCGTTGCTTAGCCAGGTGGTCGTTAAGTGAGTCGCGACTGATTTTATTAACCTTTTTTGTCACTGATGCTAAGCAAATCACTGCAGTTAAGTGAATCGTGCAGTTATTAAATCCAGCTTCCCCACTGGCTTTGCTCACCACAAGATAGCTGGGAACGTCACAAACAACAATCACGTGAGCCAGGACACTGGAGCCATCATAAAATCCATGGTTAATTACTATTTGAAGTTATAACAGCATTGGAGAAAGTCACGACCAGTCCTCGCACTTAATGACAGCATCATCTCCAGGCACGTCAAAATTCGGGGACGTGGCAACCAGCACGTGTTTTGACTGTTGGAGCACCTCAGATCACCATTGGTGACCTTTGCACTTGACTTCCAACGAGGAGAGTCAATGTGAGAAGGCAGATCGGTGGATAATCGCCCGATTCACTTAATAACTGCAGTGTTTCGCTTAACAACTGTGGCCAAAAAAAAGTCATAAAATCACTTGTGTGTCAACCCTGAAGCTGACCTGACTGAAGCCATCTTGGAAGCTTCAGTGCTGCCACACTAGAGCTGAGGGAGGAGGGATTAGAGATAGCTGGGGTGAGGTAGACAAAACAAAATATTTTCTCTTGAGAACCAAGGTCATTCCCACACTTGGCTGGAGGAAGGAGTGATGTTGCCTGATCAGCAGATGCTGCCTTGATTGGGCCATGTGACTTTTTGGATGGGGGGGAAACTTTCTCTTAATTAGGGGAAAACCGATGGACCCTTCAGAGTCGGTTTTCACCAGATCTGTGTCAATATATTTCCGTTTGTAGAGAAATGGCTTGCCTTGTCAATGCAATACCTCAGCCAAGGAACTATCAACTTCGACAACAGTAAACAACAGCCTAGTCAAGGAACTATCAATGCTTCCAGCAATTCTGATAGGGCAAGCCACTAGTTTATAGATAGCAACACCCCCTTCCTTGTAGCACTGATAAATGTTGCCTAGTTGGGTCATGAAATGTCTGCAAGTAAACAACCAAGTTTAGTGTCAGATCCGTGTATCTGCCATTCTTCAATGGAAGAAGAAAGGGTGGGAGTTGCTACAAGTAATCCTTTTTGATGTGACCTGAATATCTTAATTCTTGTACTGAATCTGTATAACTTGCACAAAATATACAACTGAGGACTGGAGCCCAGATGCCTAGAAACCTGTCACCTCTTGGAGAGATAGCAAGAGGAGAAGGGGCCATAAAAATTCCAGCTCCAAAAGAAATTTCCCAGGAAGCTCTTCTCAACTACGTTCTCAGAAAAAAAAAAAAGGGTGGGGGGAATTAACATGTTGCTTCTTTGTATTGACGAAATCCACACCAGACAAAGGGGAGGGGTTCTAATTCCCTTTATCTAAGCTGCATGCCTGGAGGCATATTAGACCCTGCTTTGAACATCCCCTGGGTATCTTCCTTTTCAATAAAGAATTCCTTTTGAAATACCCAGTTTTCAAAAGTTCATTCTTATCGTTTGAAGGGGGTAGAGAGTCTTAGACTTTACATTTAAGAGAGCACCAAGGACTCCACATCCATTCATCCATCCCTACTACATCTCTCTCTCTCTCATCTCTCTCTCTCATCTCTCTCCTGTAGTGGGATTCAATTTTTTTTTACTACTAGTTCTGTGGGCGTGGCAGGGGAAGGACACTATAAAATCTCCAGTCAGAGGTGATATTGACAAAATAAATAAATAGTATTGGCTGGTTCTCTGAACTACTCAAAATTTCCACGACCGGTTCTCGAGAACTGGTTAGAACTCGCTGAATATCACTTCTGCTTCCATTCTTCCGAGGTCGGTAAAATGAGGACCCAGATTGTTGGGGGCAATATGCTGTCTCTGTAAAACGTTTAGGAAGGGCTGTAAAGCGGTATATAAGTGCTGTTTCTATCTATCTATCTATCTATCTATCTATCTATCTATCTATCTATCTATCTATCTATCTATCTATCTATCTATCTATCTATCTATCTATTCATCCATCCATCCATCCATCCATCCATCCATCCATCCATCTCTATCACAGTCTTATCAAGAAAACAACCAAACTCAGAGAGCAGTAAGGACTTCACAGTCGTCCATCTCCTCTCCACAACCCTCCCTCTCTTCTAGCACTGATGGGTGTTACTTAGACAGGTAATGAAATGTCTGCAAGAAAACAACCAAGCTCAGAGAGCACCAAGGACCCCACAAATTGCAGCACCCTCCTCCTGAAAGTACCCCCCTCCCAGTTTAAATGGGGAAGGAGCAGATCCCTCATGTCTTCAATCCCAGTTAGACAAACAGGGTCTTGCAGAAACCTAACCATAGAGCTGTCATGGTTGCAGATGGGGCACTGCGATCCCTTCCAGAAGGATCCACGATCTCGCTCGGGTATCCTGAACCCCTTCAAACCTTGGGCAGCCACAACAGGACCTTCGATAGGAGCCTTCGTCAAGCAACCACTAGGAAGGCAACCTGTTAGAAAAGCTTTAATAATAACAATCCCTTTATTCAGCCATTTCACACAAAAGTTCTTACAAGAGGTTTTTTTTCCCGGTGCACTGTTCTTCAACGCCAACATAAAACTTTTCGAGGTAGTCTGACATCCTCCAGACATTTCTCTCCTGTGTGCAAGGAAAAAGGGGACACCCAGGGTCCCGAGGTTACACAAACTGTCCTTCAAGCTTAATTGATGTAAAGTTCCTTCTGATGACAACCGTTTTTTTCCCTAAAACAGGTTCTTCCTGGCCAAGAGGCCTTCAATGTAGGGCTCCTGTAAGAAAATGGAGGGCAAAACACGAGCATCTTTTTCTTCTCTTGCAAATGACGATTTCTTTGGAAGTTTTTGAGGATTTCATATCTGAGAAAATCAGGGGAGGATGACTTTGGCAAGGCCGCACTGGTGGATTGCAAGACGCAAAGGCACGAGAGGGCAAAGTTGGTTTGGTGCAATTAAGGTGGTGTGGAAACTCGAGTTGTAGCAATTTTGCCAGTCCTGGTTTCTTTGAAGTAAGGCTTCTCAGTGCAACCGACACACTTGGATAGGCTACTGATCTACTCAAACTGATCATACATTTGGTGGCGATACAAGCAGTAATGTTGGATCATAAAGACAATGTCGAAGACGATGGAGAAGAGGCCGAGGCCAAATTTGGTGGGGTCCCCAAAAATCAGCTTCCATGCATCTGAAAAATAAAAAGAGACAATGAGGGCTTAACAAAAACCAGTGGGGTTGACTGACAGACTAATAAATACTTGGAAAAGCATAAATAGATTTTTCCCGTTTATAATTCACAATGGAATGAATGTTTTTTGGCATTTTACTAAAGAATCTGTAGAATTTTGTAAGGAAATTGTGCAGCTGGTGACCAAATGGAGTCTGAGACCCCGACATGAACTTGTAGTTTTATATACAAATACTTGTATTTTACATTTTTGTATAGTCAGGCAAACAGGAGCCTCAATAAAAATCCACACAGCAGGAGCATCCTGAGGTAAATCCACACAGCAGGAGCATCCTGAGGTAAATCACAGAGCAAACGGGATACAGAAGAAGAAGGCGGGAGAGGGAGGAGGGAAACGCCCCCTCCAAACCCACAGCAACCAATCACAGCACAGATTGCCTCACGCAGGAGCCAGCACTCTCCAAACAATCAACCACAACTATGTGTTCTGGCTCACTGCACAACCCCATTGCTCCAGCTACTAAATTTAAATATCTTAACAAATTTCTGCTGTGTCCCTGTAGAATTTACAAGCAAGATTAATCCATCACCAAACAGTACAGATTGTCCTCAACTTACAGCGACAACTGAGAACAGAATTTTCATTGTTAAGCAAGGCAGTTGTTAAGTTACAATGACACTGAAAAAAGTGACCTATAAGTGGAACTGGTAGTTTTAAAAAAATAAATATATTATGCATCTATATACAGCAAACCAGAGAGTCAGGCAAACAAGGGCATAGTGAGGTAAATCGACACAGCAGGAGTATCCTGAGGTAAATCAACACAGTGGGAACATCATGAGGTAAATCACAGAGCAAACGGTACACAGAAGCAAAAGGTGAGGGAAAAGGGAAATACCGCGTCCACACCAAAGCAACCAATCACAGCGCAATTTCCTCATGCAGGTGCCAGCACTCTCCAAATGATCAATCACGACCCCATTGCTCCAGCTACTAAATTTAAACATTCTAACAAATTTCTACTGCTTCCTTGTGGAATTTACAAGTTTGATTAAGCCAACACCAAATAGTACAGATTGTCCTCAACTTACAATTGCAATTGAGAACAGAATTTTCATTGTTAAGCAAGGTGCTTGTAAAGAGAGTTGGTTAAACAAGGCCGTTGTTAAGTTATTTATTTATTTAAAGTTACAACAGCGATGAAAAAAGTGACCTACAAATGGTCCTCGAACTTCCAACTGTCACTGCCTGCCCACAAACATGTGATCAAAATTTGATGGTTGCAGTGTCACGTGATCACCATTTGCGACGTTTCCATCTAACTTCTGACAAACAAAGTCAATGGGGCAAGACAGATTCACTTAACAACCACATGATTCACTTAACAACTGCAGGGATTTGCTTAGCAACGGTGGGAAAAATGGTTGTAAATTTGGCCACGCCTTGCTTAGTAATTTCTGGTCCCGACTGTGGTCATAAATTAATGCACTATCTTTGCAGTGAACAGGAATTTTAGGGAGCTCTTGATGGGCGCATACAGGTAGTCTGTAAGCTTACAACAGTTCATTTAATGACCGTTCAAAGTTACAGTGGCACTGAAAAAAGCGATTTATGACCATTTTTCAGAGTTATGACTTTTGCAGCATCCCCATGTCACGTGATCAAAATTCAGATGCTTGGTAATTGGTTCATATTTATGATGGTCGCAGTGTCTCAGGGTCACACGATCCCCTTTTGCGACCTTCTGAGAAGCAAAGTCCATGGTTTGATTTACTTGACAACCGTGTGACTCACTTTAACAACTGTAGTGATTCACTTAACAACTGTGGCAAAAAACAAGATCCTAAAATGGGCCAAAACTCATTTAACAATAAAATTTTTGGCCTCAATTGGGGTCGTAAGTCGACTACCTATACCAGCCCTGCAAAGTACAGGTAAGTCCTCAATTTAAAACTGTAAGTGGCCAATCAAAGTTACAACTGCTCTGAAAATATCATCATGAGCAGTTTTCTCACCATGGTCACGTGATCAAAATTCAGACAATTGGCTACTGGCTTGTGCTTATGACGGTTGCAGTGTCCCAGGGTCATGTGATCCCATTTTGCGACCTTTGGACAAGCCCAGTCAATGGAGGAAGCCAGACTCACTGAACGACCGCAGTGATTCACTTAAAAAATGGTTGTAATTAAGAACGTTGGGCTCAATGATGGGCATAAATTGAGGACTGGCTGTATGTCCCTTTCTCCCGCTTGCCTGACCCAACGGGGCTGCTCTTACCGTTGTTGTAGGATTGTAGAAACATCTGCATGAGACTGAAGGCACCGCCGGTGAAATCTAGCAGGACGTTGCCGATGCTCCATCCCTGAGTGCTCTTCCGGCGAAAGTTTAGGTAGGCCTAAGAGGAGACCAGGATGTCAGGTAAGTAGGAAAAGAACACCTCTTCCACAACCAGGATCTCAGACAAGTCAGCCTCTTGTCCTCTTCAGTGGCGCACTGTGCGTCAAGAGAGAAAAGAGCTACATCCTCCACTTACGATCAGAAAAAGTGCAGAGAAGAAGCAACTAGGATGATGAGGGGAATGGAGGATAAAACATGCGATCAATGGTTGCGGGAACTGGGCATGGCTAGTCCAGGGAAGAGAAGGACCAGGGAAGACATGATAGCAGTCTTCCAATATCTGAGGGGCTGTCCCAGAGAGGAGGAAGGGGGTCAAGCTATTTTCCAAGGCACCCGAAGGCCAGACAAGGAAAAATGGATGGAAACTGAACAAGGAGAGTTCATTCAACCTGGAAATAAGGAGAAACTTTCTGACAGGGAGAACAATCAACCCATGGAACAGAAGTTCCCCTCAGAAGTTGTGGGAGCGTCATCCCTGGAGGCTTTCAAGAAGAGACTGGACTGCCATCTGTCAGAAATGGTGTAAGGTCTCCTGCTTGGGCAGAGGGTTGGACTAGATGACCAGCAATTCTGATTATCTGTTATCTGACGTCATTGAGATGGTTGCTGAGTGAGTTTTGCCTCATTTTACCATCTTTCTTGCCACTGTTAAGTGAATGACTACATTTGTTAGGTTAGCAATAGCCCTTCCTTCCTTCCTTCCTTCCTTCTTTTCCTTCCTTCCTCTCATTCCCATCTTCTTCCCTGTTCCTCCTCCTCCTTCCCTCCCTCCCTCTCATTCCCATTCCCATCTCCTTCTCTATTTATTCCCCCTTCCTTCCTTCCTTCCTTCCTTCCTTCCTTCCTTCCTTCCTTCCTTCCTTCTTCCTCCCTTCCTTCCTTCCCTCCCTCCCTTCCTTGCCTCCCACCCTCCCTCCCTCCCTTCCTTCCCAAGCAAGAGCACTTAATTCTTACATACCACTTCACAGTGCTTTTACAGCCCTCTCTAAGAAGTTTACAGAGTCAGCCTCTTGCCCCCAACAACCTGGGTCCTCATTTTACACACCTCAAAAGGATGGAAGACCAGGTCAATCTTGAGCCAGTCAGGATTGAACTTCCTGACTGAGCAGAGTTAGCCGGCAATATTGAATTGTAACAATTGTACCACCATGGCTTCCTTCCTTCCTTCCTTCCTTCCTTCCTTCCTTCCTTCCTTCCTTCCTTCCTTTTCCTTCCTTTCCTTCCCTCCCTCCTTTCACAAGCAATAGCAATAGACTTATATACCACTTTCCAGCCCTCTCTAAGCAGTTTTACAGTCAGCCTCTTGCCCCCAACAATCTGGGTCCTCATTTGACTGACCTAGGAAGGATGGAAGGCTGAGTCAACCTTGAGCCAGTCAGAATCGAACTTCCTGGCTGTGGGCAGAGTTAGCCTGCAATGGTGCATTCTAACCACTGGGCCCCCACAGTTACAACACAGTTGTTAAATGAATACGGCTTCCCAGTTGACTTTAATTGCCCAAAAGTCGCGAAGGAGTATCACATGAACTCTGCACATTGTAACCGTCATCAATATGAACCAGTGTGCCCATGTGTCCAAATTTCGGTCATGGGTTCGTGGAGAGGCTGCCACAGTCGTGGGAAAAATGGCCATAAGTCACTAATGCCGTTGTGAACGGTCACTAAATCGATTGCTGTAAATCAAGGACTACCAGCATCTCCATGGTCTCAAAATTTGGACATCTGGCAAACTGAACTCACATTTATGACGGTCGCAGTATCCCCGGGGTCACGCGATCCCCTTTGGCGACCTTCTGACAAGCAAAGTCCGTGGGGGAAATGCCGGATTCGCTTAACGACCGTGTTGCTAACTGAACAGCCGCAGCGATTCGCTTAACGGCAGTGGCAAGGAAGGTCGTAAGAGGGGGCACAACTCACTTAACAGATGTCTCGCTTAAGAAACGAGCCATGTCGGGCTCCATTGTGGTCGTAGGTCGAGGACACCCCCACCCCCCACCCCCGTCATGGAAAAAACCGACTCCCTCCTTCGCTCACCTGGGGGAAGTATTTGATGAGAGTGATTCCCAGCTTGATGTAGGAGAAATAAAACAAGAATTGCAACCAGGTGATCTGCTGGGCGAACGTCACGGCCAAAGTGGTGAAGACGAAGAGCCACGCCATGACCAGGAATGCAATGGCGATTCGAGAAACCTTCTGAGTCCCTCTCTGTGGAGGGAAGTAAAGAGAGAGAGAGAGAGAAAGTCAACATTTTCCTGTTCTGACCCAGGCTCTCCAAAATCACGAAGCCTGACAAAACCCCTTTTTATTAGGCGAATGTGAATTCCTATCTGTCATGCCCCTGTTGGGAGTCTAATTCTGAGGGGGAGCAGCTGACAGGGAGTGGGAGTGGGGCTCCGGTGGCTGGGGAGGAAACTGGGGAAGGGTACAGTCCGGCTGAGCGTTCAGAGGAAGACCCAGGCCCATCCCCTCTTCATCCTAGGGCACGCAGGGAGGAATGGAGCAGGGAGCAACGTGAGTTACGGGGGAGAAAAGGGCCCTGATCCCCTTCCTTAGCTGCAGCTGGGAAAACGGGATATAAAGGGTGTTTACGCACAGCACTTTGCTGGAAGCAAAGCTTGCATTATCTTTGTTTGTCAAGTCTTGTCTGGGTTCTGGTGTCCTCCCAACTGTGTGTGTTTTGTTACTTTTTTTGAATATGTATTATATTTTATTATATAATATTATATATTTTTGGCAATTCCTTATCCTCCCCTGTCTCGTTAATTGCTGCAGCTTGGTTTGTGTTGGTTTTTATTTATAATCTAGATGTACTTTGGGTTCGGACCAAATTTCTTCCCGTTTAAAAAATGTTCTTGGGAGAGTTTTTTTTCTCCAGACGATGATAACTGGACATTGGGGGTCAAGTTGGAGGAATTGAAGGGACTTTACCTACTTTTGAGACTTTTGTGCCATGCCCCTTTGGGTCATCACACTATCATTCATATCCAGCAAAGTCCCAGCAAATAGTCTTTCAAGGGTGATGTCCACTCATAAAACATTTTCATGGCTGTTTTAGAGTTGCCAACAGAAAGGGAGGAGGGAAAGGGGTTTGAAAGAGCAGTGCGGCAGCTTGGAAATCGAAAATGCATTCTTTACATAGTTTTTCAGAGATTGTAACCAGGTGACTGAAGTTTCTGTTGAGCAAATATCTAACTGGAGAGCATGATTGATGATTCTGGACTATGGACGTGTCCCATTGGAGAATATGAATTAGGACACACCCAGGGGGTGGGGGAAAACCAGGGTCAAGGGTGACAATGAATGATGTGCCTCAGGGTCAGCTACACCAAGGCAGTGCTGGACATGTTAACTCCCAAGCAATCCTGTTTAATTTTGGAAGTTTGGCTCAAGACTCATGATTTAATTGGGGTAACTGCCAGAATCCTGACAGGTGAATTACAACCACAGAGCTTATCAAGCTTGAAAGGTTGCCAGGCCAATAGCTTCCAAGCACAATGCTGTACAAGGAAATTCTTGGCAAGGAGTCTCCGAGAGTCACAAAATAATCTTCACGCTAATTAAAGGAATTAATTGTCTCCTGCAAACACCATTCCCCTTTCACTCCTCTTTATTTCCTCTGGGAGGGGCCATTCACCATCCACCTGTGTCTTTACTCCCGAGTCGACCCTTGTTCCTTAACTGTTCCCTTCTCCTGGCAGCTCTGTGCATGCACACACTGGGAACAGGCTCCAGCTGTTCTTCTTCCCCACTGATCTGATTCTGAAGGCAACTGATAATTGTCAGATGGCCCTAGCTCCATCTCTGCCTCCGACACAGAGCCCTCGTCAGAGCCTTCCACAGACTCCAGGACTGGCCCATGTTCCTCCACAACCTCCACACAGTGTCCGAGTCGGCCGCCAGCTCCACTGGCCGGCTGCAACACAGACTGCAAGATGAGGGAGCAAATAAGTTTGATAATAATAATAAAATTGGAACCAGAACTTCCAATGCTAAGCAAGACAGTTGTTTTAACTGGCGGGCCACAAGATTTCCAGAGAGAATTTGGCCTCAGAAATCGGATTCCAGTGGGCATAAATGCAAGGAATTCACGGGTCAACTCAAAGGGTGGCAAAGGAATTTGCTGCGGGGCGGCCCGTGGGCAGAGGAATGTTCTCAGTCAAACAGTCCTAGCTAAAATCCTGCATAATCCCTAATTTCCTCAGTTTCCTTCTAAAAATCTCTAAGCTGTGTACAACTAGTCCTCGGCGTACAACTGTTTGTACAGTCACTATTGGAAGTTACAACAGGACTGAAAAAATGTGATGTAGGTTTCATACAACCATTGCAGGTCAGGTGAGCCAAATTCGGCCGCTTGGCAACCTGCAAAGAAATTGGATTCGCTTAAGAACCCTGTGACTAACTTAACAACGGCAGTGATTCACTTAACCACTATGGCAGGAAAGGGCATAAAATGGAGCCAGATTCCTTTAATGACTGTCTTGCTTAGCAATGGAAATTTTGAGCTCTGTTGTGGTCCTATGTCAAGGACTACTTGATATAGAAGAGGACTTGGGAAAGATGACCAAAAATACCCCTCCTTTGAATGGTATGGGTGTAGGAATGGTTTTCCAGAGGGAAAAAATTGCAGACTACATTTCCATCACTCAGGTGACCCTGAGGGCACCGATAAATCTCCAAGTGGCCTCAATGACTCTCTACAAGGATGCAAATGACCAGCTGCCTGCAAGGAGTATAAAAATCCTTCCCCTCCCCACCTTCCAATCAGAGCTGAAGAAGCTTCTTGGAGGAGAAGCGAAACGTCTTCAAAAGAAAAACCAGAAAGTCCAGTTGCCTCTTGGGGAAAAGAAGCACCTTTGGGATGACAAAACCACTGAGATTTCCAAAGAGAGATTTGCAGCAATTTGGATGATTTTTGAACATCAATTATCAGGGCACCGGGTACGATGCCACAGAGCCTTAAAAGAATTTGAACTGCTTAAACTTGGAATAATTCACCGCAGCCCAGTTGCAAACAACAGCGTGCTACCTTCCCAATTCCCAGAACTTCGTGGAGGTCTTGAATCACAGAGAGAAGAAAACCAGACGGGGCTGGGCTGTGATTCATGATTAGTAAACCTGAATAAATAAAACGACTAGGTGATTCAAGATTTATGTCAGGCTTGAAGAATGAGAGGTGCGTTGTTAACCTACGGTTACAACCACCGGCGTTTGTGTAACAGCCACTACCAAAAAAAAAGTTGCGAAGTTAAGCGGGTCACGGAGGCGATTCGTTTTATGGATTGTCCTAACTTACAACCATGATGAGCAAGTTCCATCCAGGATTGCCTGTAGTTCTTATAGAGTGATGATAAAACTAGAAAATCAAAAGAAAAGCCCTGAGTCCTGATTCCAAGTTTGCCGTCTCAAAAACTAGCCATGAAAAAAGGCTTAGAACTCAAATGGAGCTACTTTAGAGTAGGTCCTTGGTGCTCTCTGAGCTGGGCTGTTTTCTTGCAGACATTTCATTACCAAACTAAGCAACATCATCAGTGCTGGAAGGGGTGGACGGAGGGAGGGGAAGGAGGAGGACTGAAGGGTCCTTGGTGCTCTCTGAGCTGGGCTGTTTTCTTGCAGACATTTCATTACCAAACTAAGCAACATCATCAATGCTATTTGGGAGTGGAGTTTGTGTAGTGGAGAAGGAGAAGGGAGGAGGACGAAGAGGAAGATAACAGTGGGGTTCTTGGTGCCCTCTGAGCTTGATTATTTACTTGCAGATGTCATGTTACTCAACTAGGGAGCATCATCAGTGCTGGAAGGAAGTGGGATTGCTCTTTGTTTACAAGTGGCTTGCTCTGTCCATATGGTGGGAGTGTTGTAGGTGGCTCCTTAATTAACCTGTTGTAGATAGACAAAGATAGACAAACAGACAGACAGAAGGTAGGTAAATAGAGAGAAAGACAGATGAGAGAGAGACAGAGAGAAAGGGAGGTAGATATTGTAGTGTAGAAAATAGATAGATAGATAGATAGATAGATAGATAGATAGATAGATAGATAGATAGATAGATAGATAGATAGATAGATAGATAGATAGATAGATAGATAGATAGATAGATAGATAGATAGATAGATAGATAGATAGATAGATAGATAGATAAATAGATAGATAGATAGAGATAGATAGATGATAGATAGATAGAGATAGATAGATAGATAGATAGATAGATAGATAGATAGATAGATAGATAGATAGATAGATAGATAGATAGACAGACAGACAGACAGACAGACAGATAGACAGATAGACAGATAGATAGATAGGATGAT